>CM065592.1:12303670-12741833 GCA_033119425.1 Bufotes viridis | reverse complement strand
TCATGTAAAATTTTATTTTTGGCACAAGTTAGTGGAATATGAGACTTGTAAAAAAAAAAAAAAAAAAAAAAGTTTCATGCTTGATTTGTGCCAAAAATGAATCTTCCATGAACTCACTATGCCCATCAGCGTTACCTTGCGCCTACGAGTCGGTCACTTGTGTGGAAGCACGCCCTGGTCGAGCCTTGAGTTCCCAGCGCAAAGCCGTCATGTGACTCATTGATTTAGTCTCATCTGGTCTGGCGAGCAGTGGCACATGGCAACGCCGCGAGCCAGGAGAAGTAGGGCAATGTCTTTTGAGTGTATTTTACATATACCCATGCTGGGTGAGAGAATATCTCTGTAAATGACAACTTTTTAAAAATTTTATACAAAGTTGTCATTTACAGAGATATTTTTCACACCCAGTAGGGGTATATGTAAAAAGACACCCCAAAACTCATTGCCCTACTTCTCCCGAGTACGGCGATACCCCATGTGTGCCACTTTTTGCAGCCAAGATGCGCTAAGGGGCCCTAAATCCAATGAGTACCTTTAGGATTTCACAGGACATTTTTTACGCATTTGGATTCCAAACTGCTTCTGACGTTTAGGGGCCCTCAAATGCCAGGGCAGTATAAATACCCCACAAGTGACCCCATTTCGGAAAGAAGACACCCCAAGGTATTCCGTGAGGGGTATGGTGAGTTCATGTAAAATTTTATTTTTGGCACAAGTTAGTGGAATATGAGACTTTGTAAAAAAAAAAAAAAAAAAAAATCAATTTCCGCAAACTTGTGCCAAAAATAAAAACTTCCATGAACTCACTATGCCCATCAGCGAATACCTTGGGTGTCTACTTTCCGAAATGGGGTCACTTGTGTGGTATTTATACTGCCCTGGCATTTTAGGGGCCCCTAAACTCAAAGCAGTTTGGAATTCAAATGCAAAATGCTCTGTAAATCTAAAGGTACTCATTGATTTAGGCTCATTTGCGCATCTTGGATGCAAAGTGGCACACATAGGGTATCGCCGTACTCAGGAGAAGTAGGGCAATGTGTTTGGGGTGCATTTTACATATACTCATGCAGGGTGTGAGAATATCTCTGTAAATGACAACTTTTTAAAAAATTTATACAAAGTTGTCATTTACAGAGATATTTTTCACACCCAGTAGGGGTAAATGTAAAAATACACCCCAAAACACATTGCTCTACTTCTCCTGAGTACGGCGATACCCCATGTGTGCCACTTTTTTGCATCCAAGATGCGCAAATGGGCCCTAAATCCAATGAGTACCTTTAGGATTTTACAGGGCATTTTTACGCATTTGGATTCTCACGCTTTAGGGGCCCCTAAAATGCCAGGGCAGTATAAATACCCCACAAGTGACCCCATTTCGGAAAGAAGACACACCAAGGTATTCTGTGAGGGGTATGGTGAGTTCATGTAAAATTGTATTTTTTGGCACAAGTTAGTAGAATATGAGACTTTGTAAAAAAAAAAAAAAAATCCATTTCCGCTAACTTGTGACAAAAAATAAAAACTTCCATGAACTCACTATGCCCCTCAGTGAATACCTTAGGGTGTCTACTTTCGGAAATGGGGTCATTTATGGGGTATTTCTACTGTCTGGGCATTGTAGTACGTCAGGAAACAGGACAGGTGCTCAGAAAGTCAAAGTGCGGAAATTCACTTTTTTGCACCATAGTTTGTAAACGCTATAACTTTTACCCAAACCAATAAATATACACTTATTGCATTTTTTTTTATCAAAGACATGTAGAACAATAAATTTAGAGAAAAATTTTTAGAGAAATGTAGTTTTATTTGACAAATTTTCCAACATAAAGTGAAAAATATCATTTTTTTGCAAAAATGTCGGTAATTTTTGATTAATAGCAAAAAAAGTAAAAATGTCAGCAGCAATGAAATAGCACCAAATGAAAGCTCTATTAGTGAGAAGAAAAGGAGGTAAAATTCATTTGGGTGGTAAGTTGTATGACGGAGCAATAAACGGTGAAAGTAGCGTAGTGCAGAATTGTAAAAAGTGGCCTGGTCATTAAGGGTGTTTAAGCTAGGGGGGCTGAAGTGGTTAAGGTGAAATAGGGCCGTGTCCTTAAGGGGTTAACATCTGTTGTTGGTAAACTGTTTGAAGGTTTTCTGAGAGATGCTATCTTGGAGGATCTCAATGAAAATAAGCAAATAACACCATATCAGCATGGCTTCATGAGGGATCGGTCATGCCAAACGAATTTAATCAGTTTCTATGAGGAGGTAAGTTCTAGACTTGACAGCGGCGAATCAATGGATGACGTATATCTGGACTTCTCCAAAGCATTTGACACTGTACCGCATAAAAGGTTAGTATATAAAATGAGGATGCTCGGACTGGGAGAAAATGTCTGTATGTGGGTAAGTAACTGGCTGAGTGACAGAAAACAGAGGGTGGTTATTAACGGTTCATATTAATCACAGAAGGTGATGTATTAACCACCCCCCGACTTACTATTCTGACACCCACCGAGCCACCAGAAATATAACGAAGCAAAAATGAAGGGATGTGGCATGTGGGGGTCCAATGATGTAAGCAGAGAACTCAAAGATGGCCCATCAGCAGGGGCGGACTGACCATTAGGGCACTCGGGCATGGACCGAGGGCCCGTGGCCAGTAGGGGGCCCGTCCCCAGGGCAGACGCGGCGGCAGGGGACATCAGGAGATGAGCGCTTCCATTGCGCTCATCTCCGTGCAGCGGCAGAGGAGGGAGAGGCGTGTCCTCTCCCTGTTCCTCTGATAGGCTGCCAGCACTAGGCCGGCAGCCTATCAGAGGCCGGTGCAGGCGTCATCGCGCCGCCGGAGAGGTACAGCTTGAGACACAGGCCGGAAAAAGGCCTGCATTGCATCGCATCGCATCGCATCGCTGGAGGTAAATATAAGAGTTTTTTGTTTTTTTTTCTAGGGGCTACTGGCACTTAAGGGGGGCTAATGGCACTTAAGGGGGCTGCTACTGGCACATAAGGTGGACAGCTACTGGCACATGAGGGGGACAGCTACTGACACATAAGGTGGACAGCTACTGGCACATAAGGTGGACAGCTACTGGCACATAAGGTGGACAGCTACTGGCACTTAAGGGGGGACGGCTACTGGCACATAAGGGGGACGGCTACTGGCACAAAAGGGGGCTACTGACACATAAAGGGGATGGCTACTGGCACATAAGAGGGGACTAATAACACATGAGGGGGGACTACTGGCACATAAGGGGGGACTACTGGCACATAAGGGGGCTACTGGCACATGAGGGGGACTAATGGCACATGAGGGGGACTAATGGCACATGAGGGGGACTAATGGCACATGAGGGGGACTAATGGCACATGAGGGGGACTAATGGCACATGAGGGGGACAGCTACTGGCACATAAGGGGCACTACTGGCACATAAGGGGACGGCTACTGGCACATAAGGGGACGGCTACTGGCACATAAGGGGGACGGCTACTGGCACATAAGGGGGTCACTGGCACAAAAGGGGCTACTGGCACAAAAGGGGGCTACTGACACAAAAGGGGGCTACTGACACATAAAGGGACGGCTACTGGCACATAAGAGGGGCTACTGGCACATGAGGGGGACTAATAACACATGAGGGGGACTACTGGCACATAAGGGGGACTACTGGCACATAAGGGGGCTACTGGCACATAAGGGGGCTACTGGCACATAAGGGGGCTACTGGCACATAAGGGGACTAATGGCACATAAGGGGGACTAATGGCACATGAGGGGGACTAATGGCACATGAGGGGGACTAATGGCACATGAGGGGGGACTAATGGCACATGAGGGGGGACTAATGGCACATGAGGGGGAACAGCTACTGGCACATAAGGGGGCACTACTGGCACATAAGGGGACAGCTACTGGCACATAAGGGGACTAATGGCACATAAGAGGGGCTACTGGCACATGAAGGGTGACTAATGGCACATGAGGGGGGCCTAATGGCAAATAAGGGGGGACTTCTGGCACATAAGGGGGTGGCTACTGGCACATAAGGGGGCGGCTACTGGCACATAAGGGGGCGGCTACTGGCACATAAGGGGGCGGCTACTGGCACATAAGGGGGACTACTGGCACTTAAGGGGGCTGCTACTGGCACATAAGGGGACTACTGGCACATAAGGGGGGACTAATGACACATAAGCGGGGCTACTGGCACATAGGGGGCTACATGGCACATAAGGGGAGGCTACTGGCACATAAGGGGGACGGCTACTGGCACATAAGGGGGCGGCTACTGGCACATAAGGGGGGGCTACTGGCACATAAGTGGACTACTGGCACATAAGAGGGACTACTGGCACGTTAAGGGGGGCTACTGGCACATATGGGGGGGACGGCTAGTGGCACAAAAGCAGGGACTACTAGCACATAAGGGGGACTACTGGCACATAAGGAGGGACGGCTACTGGCACATAAGGGGGGAGGCTACTGGCACATAAGGGGGGAGGCTACCGGCACATAAGGAGGGACGGCTACTGGCACATAAGGAGGGACGGCTACTGGCACATAAAGGGGGACTACTGGCCCATATGGGGGGACTACTGGCACATAAGGGGGATGGCTACTGGCACATAAGGGGGGGCAGCTACTGGCACATAAGGAGGGACGGCTACTGGCACATAAGGGGGCAGCTACTGGCACATAAGGAGAGACGGCTACTGGCACATAAGAAGAGACGGCTACTGGCACATAAGGAGAGACGGCTACTGGCACATAAGGAGAGACGGCTACTGGCACATAAGGAGGACGGCTACTGGCACATAAGGGGGACTACTGGCACATATGGGGGCTACTGGCACATAAGGGGGCTACTGGCACATAAGGGGGCTACTGGCACATAAGGGGGACTAATGGCACATAAGGGGACTAATGGCACATGAGGGGGACTAATGGCACATGAGGGGGACTAATGGCACATGAGGGGGACTAATGGCACATGAGGGGGACTAATGGCACATGAGGGGAACAGCTACTGGCACATAAGGGGCACTACTGGCACATAAGGGACAGCTACTGGCACATAAGGGACTAATGGCACATAAGAGGGGCTACTGGCACATGAAGGGTGACTAATGGCACATGAGGGGGCCTAATGGCAAATAAGGGGGACTTCTGGCACATAAGGGGTGGCTACTGGCACATAAGGGAGCGGCTACTGGCACATAAGGGGGCGGCTACTGGCACATAAGGGGGCGGCTACTGGCACATAAGGGGGACTACTGGCACTTAAGGGGGCTGCTACTGGCACATAAGGGGACTACTGGCACATAAGGGGGACTAATGACACATAAGCGGGGCTACTGGCACATAGGGGGCTACTGGCACATAAGGGGAGGCTACTGGCACATAAGGGGGACGGCTACTGGCACATAAGGGGCGGCTACTGGCACATAAGGGGGCTACTGGCACATAAGTGGACTACTGGCACATAAGAGGGACTACTGGCACGTTAAGGGGGCTACTGGCACATATGGGGGACGGCTAGTGGCACAAAAGCAGGGACTACTAGCACATAAGGGGACTACTGGCACATAAGGAGGGACGGCTACTGGCACATAAGGGGAGGCTACTGGCACATAAGGGGAGGCTACCGGCACATAAGGAGGGACGGCTACTGGCACATAAGGAGGGACGGCTACTGGCACATAAAGGGGACTACTGGCCCATATGGGGGACTACTGGCACATAAGGGGATGGCTACTGGCACATAAGGGGGGGCAGCTACTGGCACATAAGGAGGGACGGCTACTGGCACATAAGGGGGGGCAGCTACTGGCACATAAGGAGAGACGGCTACTGGCACATAAGAAGAGACGGCTACTGGCACATAAGGAGAGACGGCTACTGGCACATAAGGAGAGACGGCTACTGGCACATAAGGAGAGACGGCTACTGGCACATAAGGAGAGACGGCTACTGGCACATAAGGGGGGACTACTGGCACATATGGGGGGGCTACTGGCACATGGGGGGAAGCACAAGAGAGGCACTTATTACTGGCACATGTGGTGGCATGGAGAGGCACGTGTAACTGGCACATTATTATGGGGCACTATGGGGGCTTCTACCGAGGCCACAAAGAATGGGTATTTTATATGGGTGGCTCTGTGTGGTACTAGTATTACCAGGGGTATTATCTGTTTCTGCAGTGTAGTATTGGGGAGCACAGCGGCACAGTATTGGGGGTAGTAGGGTGATTTGTCCAGAAGATGGGAGGATGATGGAAAAGTAGTAAACTAAGATTTTTTTTTTGTTAAACTGCAGAGATGGAAAATGGCGACAACATGGCGGTCTGGTCTGAAAGGAGAAGACGAGGACATAAAACATCTACATCAAAGAAGACGTCACTGGACGTAATAGGTAAGTGCCCTGTTTTTCTGTAGTGATGGGATCAGAGGCATAACGATGGCGGTGTGACCAGGTAGTGGAGGCGGGATATAGGTGTGGCTGGAGGTATAACATGGGCGTGGCTGGAGGTAGGGCATGGGTGGGGCCTGGAAGGGGGCCCTTGATTTATTTTGCCCCGGGGTCTTGTAGGATAAGGTGACCAGATATTTCTACCGACCCAGTGATATCAAACACGAATATGAAGAAATTAATAATTTCCACCAATATTTAATTCGGTAGGTTCCCCAAGGCCGAAAATCCTGGAGCTTGAGACCAAAGAAGCACTCAAGTTCCCTGATCATAAAAAACATAAGTTATTTATTACAGAGGTGAATTATTACTCGGCTGCTTTTGAGGTTTATCTTCCGGTCTATGGACCAGCATTAATTCCATTATCACCTCTGTGTTACCTGGAAAGCAGCACAGTTTGGCCCTTTGTCTGCAATGACTTTAATCGCCGACCCCTGCCCTCCTCCAGTCTACAACATCCTGCGTCTAATAAGTTCCCATTTGTCCAGCAAGGTGGCGTCATACCCATCATGATCAATCAAGTGGCATGGTAAGTGTGCTCTACGCTGTGATCCTGCAGTTCACACTTTGTCCACAAGGTGGCAATCCTGCTTGATTCCCAATACGCCCCATGCATGCTCAGAATATCATCGTTCATGCCTCCCAGGAATACGAGTCTACTTCTTGTTAAATTGCTTCCAGCGCCTGAGTTAATTTACAGAGAAAAAAATGGGCTCAGCCGACAACTTCTTCTAGTGAAATTTGCTTTATCAGTTCATTTAAAATTACAGTAGGTTGCGACATTATTAAGATTTGCGCAGTTTCCTGCCCTTAACTGCCGACACCCGGCCGTACGGAGAGGAAATAATTGCTTCTGTCAGAATATGAATATTTCGGGTTTATTAAAGCCATTACTCTTCACTGTTCTTCCTGTTCTATTTGGAAAAGGACGAGGATTGCGGAATAAGGGAGAACAATATCCAGAAAAATAACACTGGCTAGACAAGAAGGGGTTAAGGTAATTCTCCAGGATGATCTGTAATTGCCTCACATCATTATACATATATTTTTCTGCACTTATTTTTCTCGTAAAATAAGAAAAATTGAAAAAATATAGCTCTTTTCTTTCCTCCCAGAATTCCCTGCTCTGGACTGGACTTAGAGTGGGAGGAGTTTTCTGCTTTGAACTCTGCTCTTGATTGACATATAACAGCTCTCACGGTCACCTGACACTAGGGGGCGTGGTTTCAAATGATAACTCAGTAAGCAAACTCAGACAATGCTGATGGGCGTGGCTTGGCACCATCAGATCCTAACATCTAAAGGCCGAGGAGGTGTCATAAGGAATGGAGAAGTCACAAAACCTGCTCAACTGGGTTATCCCCTCACGTCAGACCCTTTCCACGTGCCCAGTTGGGATTATCTCCCAACCATCCAGTTTGGATGGATCATGAAATAGACATTAAAGAGGGTGGGACTTATGCAAATTTGTCCTAAAATAGGCGTTTCGGGGACGGCTTTTAGTCATTCTTGGTCATGGCTAAATAATGTTTGGGATTACGTTGTCCCTTGTTTAGAACCCTCCCCTATTTACCAGAGTAGATGTACTGCAGCTCCCACTCTGGAGGACTCAACAAGACCATGTACTACATGGTCATTCATTCATTTCTAAGGCCACACATGTAATACCCTATTTTTCCTGTAGTGGCCGCTGCAGGAAAAATGTGCAGTTGCCTACACCAGCGATACCAAGTGATCACCAGGGATTTTAGCTGCCAAACCTGCAACGATCAGCTCATATCCAGATGTTGTCCTGATATTATCAGAGCAATAGGTCTCGCCAAATCGGAATGGCTTGACTGAACCTCAACCCCCATTTTCTTTTTACCTTTTGCCCCGCGAAGGTGACTTGAACATAAGGATCGACTAAGTCTTTGTTCTCTCCAATAAGAGCCTTCTTCACGTTGGCCATGATGCTTGTGTTCATTCTTGGCAGGCCCTCGGCGCGGTAGATTTTCACGTAGAAACGAGCCCACTGACGTTCTGGAGGAACTCCATCTGGAAGGAGCAGATTCCTGGAGGGAGATTGAAGGGTAGTTTTTGAATTTTCAACTAGGTAATGGTAGCCTTGAAGTGACTTTCCATTCCTGCACATTTTCCTAATATCAATAGGTGCAGTATTCTGCGTGGACTGCATTTTTTAAACATATTTTTAGCAGTCAGAGACAGAGCTCCAAGTCGTCTGCATGGGTATAGACAACATTTTGGCTGTGAGTGACCACCACTAGGGGGAGCTTGGGAGCTCAATAACAACACAGTAAGCTCCTAAGCTCCCTCTAGTGGTAGCTGTTTTAAACAGCAGCCTTTGGCAGATCAACCCTATTAAAAGAGGTATACTACCTGGTAGGGGGTGACCCTGCTGATTAAAATTTAACCAGTCTGTTGCAGCAAAGTATTACCTAGAGAGTGCCCACTTAACAAACTTGACACCATTTTCGGCAATTGAGACTCCCCCCATTATTATTATTCTCTGCTCATGCTGTTCGGCAAGATAGAAATCTGAAATTTCCGCCGCTTTCTTCTCTCAGTTAGGATCCATATAAATATCGCCGGTTGAGTTGTCTCCGGAATGAGAAATGTCATTTTCTTGCTTTTTCTCACATTCGCCCGGAGACTGGAGCGGCGCGGCTCCCAGACGTCTTGTAGGGAGGGCTTTGATGTCTGTCTAAAAAAACATTGACTTTCTCCTGAATATTTCCACATTCAGCAGAGGCATCCTCGATTCAAGAGCGGCAGAGTGACTGTCGCAGGCACATACTGGCACGCCATCACTCAAGCCGGGGCTGCTATACTGACATAGGGGGGAGCTGTAGGGGGTGCGGAATTAGCAGTTGCACACTCGCCCTGCCCCCCTCTACCACACCAGTAATATAAATATCACATGATAAGTTCTCACGAAAATTGCGTATCTGCAAAATATGGATACATTCTGTGTTTTTTGCGGACCCATTGAATTCAAAGGGTCCGGAGTCCTCATTTTGCGGACGAGTATAGGATATGTTCTATCTTGCTGCAGAGCCGACATATGGATGCTTTCCGCCTCCGTATGTCCGTTCCGCAAAATTTGAAGCATGGTGGTCCAGGAATAAACATCTGCGTCTGATTGGTGGAGGCCATCGCGGGGACTCCTGAGAAGAAGGGTCCTGATACCCCTGAATGAATGGAGTGGAGGTCGAGCATGCACAGTGGCACTCCGTTCATTCTCTATGGCACCGCCGCAGATTGCCGACTAGTTTGGTAAACTGATCCAAGATGTGTGTAAATGGCGAAGGCCACATAACATTTGCCGGGTCCGGTCTGGGGTCTGAAGTAAAGACATTCACCTTCAGGAATATCCAGCCCCACAGAGCTCTGAACTCACTTTAGGCCCCTACGACCCCCATCTCCTGGGCGCACACCCCTCCCCCGTTCTGCCGCCCGCTCTTGGTTATTTAGGAAGTTTTGGCCTTAATTAAATGATAATAAATGAATGAGATCTTTTTATCTTCCGATGTCCCCAGGAGAACTGTTATTAGAGCGGCTGAATGTGGTGAGTTACGTTATATCATAGCCTGGGGGGATGAGCGGTGAGCGCACAGGACTCGTTCTGCTGTGACCCGCTTTCATGGCTCTCGCTCGTTATCTTTGTGCGTTAGTTACATATTTAAGTATTAATTAGGAGAACGGCGTAACTGTAGCGAGTCCGCCATAACATCATTACACAACTGTGATTTATATTACGTATTTATCCCACTGTGTCTGCAGTGGAGACAAACCTGGGCTTAGCCCCACCCTCCTAGTTAAACCACGCCTCTTTAAACACTGTGGTCAACTAGGCCTAGACTGACCCCCTTACTTAAGCCCCAACAAAGCCCCACTCTCTTTCTTAAGCCCCACCCTCTCACTTAAGCCCTGCCTGTTTAAACACTACAGTCAATTAGGCTTAGACTTAGCCTCTAACTTAAGCCCCACCTCTTTAAACCCTGTAAGCATGTTTAGCCCTCTCTCAAGTAAGTCACACCCTCTTATTTAAGCTCCACCTCTAAACACTATAGTCAGCTAGTCTTCGTCTCATCCTCTTACTTAAGCCCCACCTCTTTAAACACTGTGGTCAACTAGGATTAGCCCCAACCTCTTTCTTAAACCCATCTTACTTAAGCCCTGCCTCTTTAAACACTACAATCAATGAGGCTTGGACTTAAGCCCCTCTCTCTTAAGCCCCACCTCTTTAAAACTTGCAGTCAACTATGCTTAGCCCCACCCTCTTACTTAAGCCCCACCTTTGAAAACACTGACATCAACTAGGCTTAGCCCTCTTTCTTAAGCTCCACCTCTACACACTATAGTCAGCTAGTCTTCGTCTCATCCTCTTACTTAAGCCCCACCTCTTTAAGCACTGTGGTCAACTAGGATTAGCCCCAACCTCTTTCTTAAACCCATCTAACTTAAGCCCTGCCTCTTTAAACTCTACAATCAATGAGGCTTGGACGTAAGCCCCTCTCTCTTAAGCCCCACCTCTTTAAACCATGCTTAGCCCCACCCTCTTACTTTTAAGCCCCACCTTTTAAAACACTGAAGTCAACTAGGCTTAGCCCTCTTTCTTAAGCCCCACCTCTACACACTATAGTCAACTAGTCTTAGTCTCATCCTCTTACTTAAGCCCCACCTCTTTAAACACTGTGTTGAACTAGGCCTAGCCTGACCCCCTTACTGAAGGCCCCTCCTCTTAATTAAGCCCCACCTCTTTAAACACTACAGTCAACTAAGCTTAACCCTATCCTCGTACCTACAGTCCACCTTTTTAAACACTGTGGTCAACTTGGCCTAGCCCCACACCTTTTCATAAGCCCCACTTCTTATTATACTTTCTCCAATCATGGAACAATGCCAGGAGGAGAAGGAGAGTCACTATCTGTCCCATCTTGCGGTGGTCTAAAGAAGAATCAGGCTCCTCACCCCTCAATGTCGTCCTCATCCGTTTCGTTGGACTTATGAGGTGTCTTTATGTTGTCGCCTTTACCCACCACGGCGATGTCACACTTCAGGTAACCTTTCACCCCGGCAGTGATGTCATCGGGGTCGGAGAGGATGGCCCATTTGTGGTAGAACTGGTGCTCTGTTAAGATGAAGGTAAATTACCTTAACTAGTGAGAATTAAAGGAGAGCTCCACCCCTCACGACATTCCACATGGGGTCCAATCTCTTTACTTCTGATACAGAAAGCTAAATTCACATTTCTACAGAGCAGTGCATTGTGGGAGCTCAGGTGGTCACATGACCAGAATAAACCTTAGTTTTACTTTGGGTGTGAATGGAGAAGAGGAGAGAACTCAAAATGCATTCAAGGTAAGTAAGAGAAAGTTGTTCTAACTGGTTTCATCTGCTGTAGGTGATGGAGTCGTAAAGCCAGACATCCCAGCATCTGCTGTCCGAATCTCAAGGGATCATCCTGATCCATAGGGCCAGGCCTAGGTCCAGTATGACATCATCATGTATGGTGGCATAGGTGCCCCGAGAACATCTCCATAGACTCAAGGGATGCATCCCATTTATTAGGGGTGCCCAGAAATATAAAAACATGGCTGCTTCCTTCCAAAAACAGCGCCCCCCCCATCCACAGGTTGATTGATGTATTGCAGCCCAGCCTCATTCACTTCAATGGAGCCGAGCAGCAATACCAGTCACAACCAGTGGACAGGTGTGGCGCTGTTCTTGGAGAGGAGCAGCTATACTTTTCTAATTTTGGTAGTGAGGACTGAATGCTTGTGGTCGGCCTCTTGTGTCTACTCCGTACACTTACCAGGCTGGGTATAGACCGTCCCCACGTCCAACTTAAAGGAACCGACCAAGGTCCCGCTGCGCAGCAGGTTCTTAGAATGGATAACCTGTGTAGTACGAGAGCGAAGAAAATTATAAAACCAAAATATTCTGGGAGCCCCTGGACTCTGATGAGCCGTAGGAGAAGGGCCACAGGGGTAGAAGATAGGGCCACCACTACATAGACTCCATATCTGCCACAGGGTTCAGCCTGTGACTCTCCATGTCTTGTAAAACTACAACTCCCAGAATGCCCTGGCAGCCTGCTCCAAGTTCTCCATAGATGTATGCATTTGGCTGAGCATGCATGTTTTTTTTTATCTTAATGGGGTATGCGGAGAAAAGCAGCTGCCAGACATTTCTGAGCATCTCTTCAAAGGATCAAACATGGTGAAATCCAACGTATCTGATCCTCCCTTTCTCTCAAGAAAGGAACGGGGGGCAACATCATTGAGAGGCCTAAAGACCCAACAGGAGACGGGACATCCTGGAGGAACGTGGGGCATACGGGCACCAGGAGCCAGAATTATCCCTCCATTACTCCTCCTGCACACTGAGAGCAATGCCAGGGTTTACTATAAGGAATGTGATTACTATGCTACACTCTACATCAGTGTCTGGGAATAACACTGTTGTCCCCGGGAGGCAGAGGACGGCCTCATACCAGGACGTGGACCCCGCGGTTACAGGGCAGAGCTCTGGAGACTTACCGATAGTTTGATTATTTTGTCGAACATCACGTCTGGAGGCACATGGAAATCAAATACAAAGTACTGGGGGAGAGAGAAAGACAACATGAGTGGGCAAGTCACTGCTCTCCTGAAATCCTCTGTGCTGCTGGGAGGACCCTGCTCCATCCACTATGTAACCCACAGTCTGTGACCTAACACACAATTAGCACACTCATCTCCTGAAATCCTCTGTGCTGCTGGGAGGACCCTGCTCCTTCCACTATGTAACTCTCAGTCTGACCTCCCACACGATCAGCAGACTCCTCCCTGAAATCCTCTGTGCTGCTGGGGACCCTGCTCCTTCCACTATGTAACTGTCAGTCTGTGACCTCCCACACGATCAGCACACTCCTTCCTGAAATACTCTGTGCTGCTGGGAGGACCCTGCTCCTTCTACTATGTAACTCTCAGTCTGTGACCTTCCACATGATCAGCACACTCCTCCCTGAAATACTCTGTGCTGCTGGGAGGACCCTGCTCCTTCCACTATGTAACTGTCAGCCTGTGACCTCCACATGATCAGCACACTCCTCTCCTGAAATACTCTGTACTGCTGTGGACCCTGCTCCTTCCACTATGTAACTCTCAGTCTAAGACCTCCCACATAATCAGCACACTCCTGTCCTGAAATCCTCTGTGCTGCTGGGAGGACCCTGCTCCTTCTACTATGTAACCCTCACCCTGTGACCACCACAAGATCAGCACACTCCTCTCCTAAAATCCTCTGTGCTGCTGGGAGGACCTTGCTCCTTCTACTATGCAACTCTCAGTCTGTGACTTCCCACATGATCAGCGCACTCCTCTCCTGAAATCCTCTGTGCTGCTGGGAGAACCCTGCTCCTTCCACTATGTAACTGTCAGCCTGTGACCTCCACAAGATCAGCACACTCCTCTCCTGAAATCCTCTGTGCTCCTGAGAGGACCCTGCTCCTTCCTCTATGTAACCCTCACCCTGTGACCTCCACAAGATCAGCACACTCCTCTCCTGAAATCCTCTGTGCTCCTGAGAGGACCCTGCTCCTTCTACTATGTAACTCTCAGTCTGTGACCTCCACATGATCAGCACACTCCTCTCCTGAAATACTCTGTGCTGCTGGGACGACCCTGCTCCTTCCACTATGTAACTGTCAGTCTGTGACCTCCCACATGATCAGCAGACTCCTCTCTTGAAATACTCTGTGCTCCTGAGAGGACCCTGCTCCTTCCACTATGTAACTGTCAGTCTGTGACCTCCCACATGATCAGCACACTCCTCTCCTGAAATACTCTGTGCTGCTGTGGGCTCTTCCACTAGGTAGGCCTGTGACCTCTCTGGGCTCACCTCATTATAGTACGGGCAGTTGGTTGACTCTTTCATTGACGTGTATTTTTTCTCTTCTCCAACTTCCACGCACACAACGGGGTCCATGTTCAGACCGACCAGCTGCCGCGCCTCGATCACCGTGATGCTGACCTATGGGGTATCACACGCAGGGGATGACAAACAACATGGAGGACGAGGTCTGGAGACATGGAGCCCGGGAGGGGGTTACACTTACTTGGTAATCCATTGGTCTCCCGGCGCTGGGCTCCATTTTAATATCGGGCTTGGACCTTAATGGAAGAAATCACTGGTCACTGTCAGTCATGTGATGTAGATAGCACCATACGAGGCGCAGTATGTATCGGGGTTACTCTCAGTAATAACATAGCATTACTAATATTCTAGATTCATATTGTGCTGGGATTTCCCGCTGTGAGAGATGGAATAAAATCCTTCCAACAAATACACAAGGAAGGATGGTGCCCACCACTAAGCATGTGGACACACTGGACCACTGCAGGTGATTCCATGATACACTACCTTTTATTGGAGACATTGGTTGTGACTGCTGTGACAGAGGCCAGAGATATGGTGTCGGGGTCCAGTCCTCCCCCCAGCCGTATTGCTTTCCGGTCCAGATCTTCAGTCTCAAGGACGGCTGGTTCATCTATGAAGACATATGAAAAAATATACTCAAGGCTAAATCCATAAGGTCGTATTAAAGTCCATAATGAGTGACATATTGGGGGAGGGGGGGGGTCATCAGATTAAGGAACCTGATGCTGTTTTTGTCGCAAGCTATATCTTTATTGGGGTCAGGGCTTTGCATTGCTGACACAGCGAGTATGTGATAGAATCCCAGCTACCTGCAGCCGCCACTAGAGGGAGCTCAGGAGCTTACTGTATACTGATTATACATAGAACTCTATGGCAAATCTGTAGGCACTAAGCTGCTGAGCTCCCCCTAGTGGTGACTGCGGGGAGACAGAGTTTTACCATTTAGCGGTTGTAAAGGTGGATAATGAGGATCATCAGGACCTATAAACGACATGGTGATAAAAGATGGAAATTCACTCTAAATTCTATGTGGAGCTGCTGAGGATGAGATCTCTGAGACTGATGGAAATAAAATGCTAAAAATTTAAAATCCTAAGAAAATATACTGAAAATAAATAAGCGGCGTCTCGGGGGAGAAAATGTAGACCTCCCAAATGTATACACCAGGTGTCCCCCTCCAAAAATCAGCTACAGAACACAATGCAGGGCGCTGTAATGGCTGCCATAAGTGGCGGCACCTAACACCTAGGCGGGTGTCTGGGGGTCTCCAGCAGGAAGAGACTTCCACCCCTGGTCCCCACTACGTACAGACGCAACTCATCTAATGGCGCCGGCTGCTGTATTATTTGGGTACTGTATGGCGGTATTGGGCAGAGAATGGCACTATTACTGGCAGCTTTATCTTCTCATTGTAGGACACTATCATGTAGACATTGTAGAGCATTATTTGGGCACTCTTATGTGTGGTCACTGAATAGCAGTACTAAAGTATATCTGTACTACCGCACGGGATACGGCATTGTTGTGCGATCACGGTAGTGACATATTATGTAGGCACAATTGGGTACTTGTTACAGTATGTGTTCACTATATGGAAGTATTAATCAGACACAATACGGTTTTCTATTTGGGAACTATATGGCTCTGTTATGTGGTGGTAACTATATTGAAGTATAATGTAGATACAATATGGTGCCACCATTTGGGAACTCTATGGCTTTGTTATATGTTTACTATGAAGTACGTCATAAGCGCCATATGGTACTGTTATTTCAGAACTGTATGTGGTGCTGTTGTGCGATTACTGTATTATGTTAGCACAATATGGTACTTTTATTTGGGAACTATATAATAATATTATATATCCATTATATTGAAGTATTACCGTATGTAGGTACAAAATGCCACTCTGATATGGGGACTATATGATACTGTTATTTGGGAACTATTTGGCACTGTTATATGTTCACTATATTGAAATATTTCAAAAGCACAATATGGCGAACATACGGTATAGTGCACTGTATTGAAATATTATAAAGAATCAGCATTATGCTGGGAAAATCGGGTACTCTTATTTGGGAACTATATGGTATTGTTATGTGATGTCTTTATTAAAGTATCATGTAGGCACACTATGATACAGTACTCTTACTTGGGAACTACATTGAAGTATTATTTATGCACAATCGGGTACTCTTATTTAGGAACTTTATGGTATTTTGTATGGTGCACTGTATTGAAGTACTATGTAGAATCAGTAAGTTAGTCTTTTTTGGGAACTACATGCTACTGCTATGTGATAACTGTATTGAAGGACTATGCGGGCACAATACCGAGGTGTTATTTGAGAACTATATGGCACTGCTATGTGTTGACTCTTTATACTCTCTTGATACTGTTCTATGCTCACTGTGTAGAATTTTTTGTAATCTTTATTGTACTGTGATGTGAATATTATACTGTTATTAGGGAACTAAACGACACCGTTATGTGATCAAAGAATGGAAGAACTATGTAGACTGTATGATACTGTTAAAAGCTCACTGTATGGAAGTTTTTAGTAGGCACAATATGGCTCTGTCTTATTTCCATATTCTGGAACCCACAAAGGGCAGTGAGATAACTGGACGGCGAAGCAGCAGGTCTAGGTTATTTCTATAGAACTAAAGAATAAATATAAATTCTGCCAAGATGTTCCAGATCAAGAACCACGGGGGGTGGAGCGCTGATGGATCTGCTCGAGGAGTCGTTACCTTGTCTCCTGCCGTCATCCTTCGGTGGTCGAGTCTTCCCGAGCTTCATGGCAGAAAAAACACCTTTACCGACTCTGTGGAGTGAAAAAGCAAGAATCAGGCAACATATATAGCAAAGGGAGTAGGTATCCCAGGGTGACTTACCAAGAAATGCAACAGTGTGCAGCATGGTGGATAGTTAAAGGGGAACCAGCAAAATTAATAAGACCTCAATCAAAACCACAACATTCCCCACAGAGGAGCTTTTGAAGGCTGCTCAGTAAGTGTATGGCTTGTCTGATTGGCTGGATTTAATTTAACTAATAAATAATGTTTGATATTTTGATGGGACTTCCTGCTGTGAGAGAGGCAGATGAAGAGCTGCACAGTCTGACTTCATGGCTGTTACACAGATCACACACTGTAAAATACTCAGCACTTTGCACTGGCTGACAGTACACGTATATGGGAAGGGTCCTTTTAAGGGTGCATTCACACGACCGTATAAATAGATCCGCATCCGTTCCACAATTTTGCAATTGCAGACCCATTCATTTCAATACGGCCGCAATAGGACCATTAGCTGGTCAGCCGATACCACAGAATTTGCGTTTCATCTAATCAGTTTTATACCGTGGGGGTAGAGTACTTCTTTAAGTTGCAGTCAAAAATATACTGAAATAACAAAATTCCTAAAAAAAATGCATTTAAAGAATCCATATTTCTGTAGTAGCCCCTCCCTCATACCTGCCCCCGCGTAGTCCTTACTTCAAAGGAGAACTGTCCATTTGCTAAAAATTGATACAATGATATTTAAAATTCTGGCAGATTCTCCCTAGCAACAGACTACACAGCAGGACCTCGCTGTCTGTTGCTAAGGAGGCTTTGAAAAATGTTAATGTTTTTAGAAAAATCTCTGAAAAGCAAATGCAGAAAAATGTTTTAGCGGATAACCCCTCGCCATCAGTGAAGATATTATGGCAGCAGCGCCCCCTCCCACTACTATAACCACAGGCTTCTTCCAGCTATTCTGCCTGCACCATAATTAATCTGATGGACCAACATAATGTGTCATGGGCACCGGGCCGAGTCGCAGGGCTCCATAGCTCAGCAGCTAATTATCAGTTTATCCAGAAATCAATATTTGCCTGACTGCATAAATCCGTTCATTAACATTTGCTTTCCGAGGCTCGGCGCAGGCAGATGCTGCCATGTGTGCACTGTGGAGCCGGAGTGTTCTCCGTCCTCACTACTGGAATATATTACATGGAACAAAGAGGGTTAAAGCAGCATCCAAACCCCAAAAGTGGAGATCGCCTCTAAGAGGACCCGGTGCACCTCACCCACAATGAGTAGAATACTGTACGGAGAAGCACTCATGGAAAACTGACGTTCAAGTATGAGTTTAAAGGGATTCCAGGGTTAGACGTTAAACATGGCGGTATGCCGTATTTCACATCAGCATAACGATAGATAGATAGATAGATAGATAGATAGATAGAGATATTTCTTCCAGTAGCAGTGGGTACTTTCTCATCTGCATAATATACTAGTAAATCTTGGTATCAGTAATGATGTTGTTAATTGTATAATGAGTGATTAATGCGCTGTATAATGGATCTACCCCAATGTAATTACTGATGACTTGTTCTCGTTCACAGCTCGATACGTTTCCTTCCTCCTATAATAAAGTCATGTAATCGTCCACCTCTCACCGACTATAAACTGCCGGCGGGCGAGCAGGAGCAGCACATGTGAGACGAAGTGTATAGAATTCATTAGGAGGTTCAGTTAGTTGGTATATCATTGGGGGGCGCTGTCTACTGGGGGAACTGGTTTATAGAAGGAGCTGATCTGGTCTACATTGGGAGCTGGTCTGGTCTACAGAGGGTTCTGGTCTAATCTACAGGGGGTGCTGGTGTACAAAGTGCACTGCTCTACAGAGGGTTTTGGTCTGGTGTACAGAGGGTGCTTGCCTGGTCAACAGAGGGCGCTGGTCTGGTCTACAGAGAATGTTGGTCTACAGAGGGCACTGGTCTGGTCTACAGAGGGTGCTGGTCTACAGAGGGCGCTGGGTCTGGTCTACATTGGGGCTGGTATATATCATGGAAGGCGCTGGGCCAAAGAGGGTGCTGGTGTACAAAGGGTGTTGGTCTACAGAGGGCACTGGTCTGGTCTACAGAGAATGTTGGTCTACAGAGGGCATTGGTCTGGTCTACAGAGGGTGCTGGTCTACAGAGGGCGCTGGTCTGGTCTACATTGGGGCTGGTATATATCATGGAAGGCGCTGGGCCAAAGAGGGTGCTGGTGTACAAAGCGCACTGCTCTACAGAGGGTTTTGGTCTGGTCTACAGAGGGCGCTGGTCTGGTTTACAGAGAAAGTTGGTCTACAGAGGGCGCTGGTCTGGTCAACATTGGGGCTGGTATATATCATGGAAGGCGCTGGTCTATAGAGGGTGCTTGGCTGGTCTACAATGGGCGCTGGTCTGGTCTAGAATGGGCACTGGTCTAGTTTACAGAGGGTGCTGGTGTACAAAGGGTGTTGGTCTACAGAGGGTACTGGTCTGGTCTACAGAGGGTGCTGGTGTACAAAGGGAGCTAGTCTACAGGATGCTCTGGTCTACAGAGGGAGCTGGTCTACAGAGGACACTGGTCTATAGAGGGTGCTGGCCTACAGAAGGCACTAATCTGGTCTACATTGGGCGCTGGTCTGGTCTACAGAGGGCGCTGGTCTGGTCTACAGAGGGCTCTGGTCTACAGAGGGAGCTGGTCTGGTCTATAGAGGACACTGGTCTATAGAGGGTGCTGTGTTTTATAGAGGGCACTGGTCTATGGATGGCACTGTTCTGGTCTACAGGGGGTGCTGGTAAACAGAGGGTGCTGGTCTATAGAGGGTGCTGGTCTATAAAGGGATCTCGTCTACAGCGGGTGCTGGTCTACAGAGAGAGCTGGTCTATAGAGGGTGCAGGTCTACAAGGGGCACTGGTCTGTAGATTGATCTTGTCTACAGAGGGTCCACAAAGGGCTCTGGTTGTGCTGGAATATATTGGTTTCCATTCAAAACAAGATTGAGGGACTACAATAAGAGGGAAAAACTAGGGTGGCACCTACTGCTCTTAAAGTGAAGATACACCATTAAATCTGATTTTGTGTTTTTTTGATACTAAGCTCCAAATACCCTTCAGAGACATAAGACTATGAATGCCTGCTGCCACTATAAAGGGAACTCTGGAGTTGACTGCATGCAGTAGAGTTCTGAGCGCCCTCTAGTGGTGGCTGTATATCTGTATGCAGTAATCTCCTGAGCTCCCTCTAGTGGTGGCTATATATCTGTATGCAGTAATCTTCTGAGCTCCCTCTAGTGGTGGCTGTATATATCTGTATGTAGTAATCTCCTGAGCTCCCTCTAGTGGTGGCTGTATATATCTGTATGCAGTAATCTCCTGAGCTCCCTCTAGTGGTGGCTGTATATATCTGTATGCAGTAATCTCCTGAGCTCCCTCTAGTGGTGGCTGTATATATCTGTATGCAGTAATCTCCTGAGCTCCTCTAGTGGTGGCTGTATATATCTGTATGCAGTAATCTCCTGAGCTCCCTCTAGTGGTGGCTGTATATATCTGTATGTAGTAATCTCCTGAGCTCCCTCTAGTGGTGGCTGTATATATCTGTATGCAGTAATCTCCTGAGCTCCCTCTAGTGGTGGCTGTATATATCTGTATGCAGTAATCTCCTGAGCTCCCTCTAGTGGTGGCTGTATATTTCTGTATGCAGTAATCCCCTGAGCTCCCTCCTGTTGGGACTGTATATATATTGGCATGCCATAAGCTCCTGAGCTCCCTCTAGTGGTGGCTGTATATATCTGTATGCAGTAATCTCTTGAGCTCCCTCTAGTGGTGGCTGTATATATCTGAATGCAGTAATCTCCTGAGCTCCCTTTAGTGGTGGCTGTATATATATGCATGCAGTTATCTCCTGAGCTCCCTCTAGTGGTGGCTGTATATATCTGTATGCAGTAATCTCCTGAGCTCCCTCTAGTGGTGGCTATATATCTGTATGCAGTAATCTCCTGAGCTCCCTCTAGTGGTGGCTGTATATTTCTGTATGCAGTAATCCCCTGAGCTCCCTCCTGTTGGGACTGTATATATATTGGCATGCCATAAGCTCCTGATCTCCCTCTAGTGGTGGCTGTATATATCTGTATGCAGTAATCTATTGAGCTCCCTCTAGTGGTGGCTGTAGATATCTGAATGCAGTAATCTCCTGAGCTCCCTCTAGTGGTGGCTGTATATATCTGTATGTAGTAATCTCCTGAGCTCCCTCTAGTGGTGGCTGTATATATCTGTAGGCAGTAATCTCCTGAGCTCCCTCCTGTTGGGACTGTATATATATTGGCATGCCATAAGCTCCTGAGCTCCCTCTAGTGGTGGCTGTATATATCTGTATGCAGTAATCTCTTGAGCTCCCTCTAGTGGTGGCTGTATATATCTGAATGCAGTAATCTCCTGAGCTCTCTCTAGTGGTGGCTGTATATATCTGTATGCAGTAATCTCCTGAGCTCCCTCTAGTGGTGGCTGTATATATCTGTATGTAGTAATCTCCTGAGCTCCCTCTAGTGGTGGCTGTATATATCTGTATGCAGTAATCTCCTGAGCTCCATCTAGTGGTGGTTGTATATATCTGTATGCAGTAATCTCCTGAGCTCCATCTAGTGGTGGCTGTACATATCTGTATGTAGTAATCTCCTGAGCTCCTCTAATGGTGGCTGTATATATCTACATGCAGTAATCTCCTGAGCTCCCTCTAGTGGTGGCTGTATATATCTGTATGTAGTAATCTCCTGAGTTCCCTCTAGTGGTGGCTGTATATATCTGTATGTAGTAATCTCCTGAGCTCCTCTAATGGTGGCTGTATATATCTACATGCAGTAATCTCCTGAGCTCCATCTAGTGGTGGCTGTACATATCTGTATGTAGTAATCTCCTGAGCTCCCTCTAGTGGTGGCTGTATATATCTGTATGCAGTAATCTCCTGAGCTCATCTAATGGTGGCTGTATATATCTACATGCAGTAATCTCCTGAGCTCCCTCTAGTGGTGGCTGTATATATCTGTATGCAGTAATCTCCTGAGCTCTCTCTATTGGTGGCTGTATATATCTGTATGTAGTAATCTCCTGAGCTCCCTCTAGTGGTGGCTGTATATATCTGTATGCAGTAATCTCCTGAGCTCCCTCTAGTGGTGGCTGTATATATCTGTATACAGTAATCTCCTGAGCTCCCTCTAGTGGTGGCTGTATATACCTGTATGTAGTAATCTCCTGAGCTCCCTCTAGTGGTGGCTGTATATATCTGTATGCAGTAATCTCCTGAATTTCCTCTAGTGAGTCAAAAGACACAGGACACCCTTTTACTTTGGAAGCAAAAGGAAAATGAAGTTATCTGTTCCTGGAAAGGAGAAAGGGGGGCACGAATCTGGGCACTGTCTCTCTCTCCCTACTGATGCTTCGATGTACGTGCTTCAGCCAATCCCTTAGATGTTTGTATGCTGGACACAAAGTACGCACAGCCTATAGAAGAGCACCTCTATGAAGTGTCACATATGATGTATGTAGTATTATTGTTAGGATAGACGCCATTAGAAGATGGCCGAACTTTATATGTTTATGTTATGTTCACATTCCAAAGTAGTGTCCTGTGCGCAGGTCCACTGTTATCTCTTATTTTGTTATCTCTTCTTCTCTTTTAACCAATAAAATAATGTTTTGTCCTCAGGAAGCACAGCCCTTTTTGAAGAATGTATATACCGCTTGCTTTCTGAAATAAACTTAGAGATTTCGTAGACTCTTGTGTCTGCATTTCCTCTCCGTGCACGTATATATAATTGGGAGCGGCCACATCAACCTGACTGGGTTTTAATACTAGAACCTAACCAGTGCCAGAACAATCTGCTAAAAGGACTAATCCCATCTTGGACATTTATGACTTATCGCCAACATTTGCTATCAATGTCAGATAGGCATGGGTCACTATCTCCATAACAAGGACCCCAAAGTGAAGGACAGCTCGCTGCACATGAGCAGAGTGTTCTCCATTCATCATGCAGCGACCAGCAGGGGGGGGCCTGGAGCAGTGATACAGGATGGGAATGGTGGTGGTGGCACGGATAGGAGTGGCAGTGGTTTACCCTCCCTGGAGCTGTGCAGTTAATGGAGAGCACACCCTTTTTTCTCTTCGGGGAACATCCTGGGCTTTTGGGACTCCTACTTCTTGTTAGGTGGGGTGCTCTTGATGTTAGGTGGATGCAAGATTGGAGGGCTGATACACGGGCTTGCGGAAAGATCATGGAGCCAATGACTAGGCTCCATCAGTCTCACTTTACTGAATAGATAATGGGAGTGGTAGTTCATACAGCAGCAAAAGGCACAGTTCTGAGGTATCATACAGAGTAGGCATCTCCCAATAGTTGTGTATGGTAGGTAGCAGTGATGGTAGTATAAGTTCACTCTGCAATCTTCACAAATAACCACAGGCATGCAGTTCTGTACCCATTAACTGTTTCTGCAGTTCCCAGGCTGAGGTGTGCATCTTAAAGGGAACCTGTCACCTCCAGAAACCACCCCACCCACCCCACCCCCTATTCTCCTGTCGTACAGTTAACCTCCCCCCTGAAATGGCTGATAACAGGGAGCAATAGACTGTATTCTCCTGTCCTACAGTCATCCTCTCCCCTGAAATGGCTGATAACAGGGGGCAATAGACTGTATTCTCCTGTCCTACAGTCATCCTCTCCCCTGAAATGGCTGATAACAGGGGCAATAGACTGTATTCTCCTGTCCTACAGTCATCCTCTCCCCTGAAATGGCTGATAACAGGGGCAATAGACTGTATTCTCCTGTCCTACAGTCATCCTCTCCCCTGAAATGGCTGATAACAAGGGCAATAGACTGTATTCTCCTGTCCTACAGTCATCCTCTCCCCTGAAATGGCTGATAACAGGGGGCAATAGACTGTATTCTCCTGTCCTACAGTCATCCTCTCCTCTGAAATGGCTGATAACAGGGAGCAATAGATTTTATTCTCCTGTCCTACAGTCATCCTCTCCCCTGAAATGGCTGATAACAGGGAGCAATAGACTGTATTCTCCTGTCCTACAGTCATTCTCTCCCATGAAGTGGCTGATAACAGGGGGCAATAGACTGTATTCTCCTGTCCTACAGTCATCCTCTCCCCTGAAATGGCTGATAACAGGAGGCACTAGACTGTATTCTCCTGTCCTACAGTCATCCTCTCCCCTGAAATGGCTGATAACAGGGAGCAATAGACTGTATTCTCCTGTCCTACAGTCATCCTCTCCCCTGATATGGCTGATAACAGGGAGCAATAGACTGTATTCTCCTGTCCTACAGTCATCCTCTCTCCTGATATGGCTGATAACAGGGAGCAATAGACTGTATTCTCCTGTCCTACAGTCATCCTCTCCCCTGATATGGCTGATAACAGGGAGCAATAGACTGTATTCTCCTGTCCTACAGTCAGGGCCGGCGCTACCATAGAGGCAAGGGGGGCAATTGCCCCCGGGCCCCGAGTCCTTAGCAACCAACCCTAGCTACTTACTACTTTGCTGCTGTGTTGCAGTCGGCGGCCGACGACCGACTAAAAGCGCACGGCCTGAAAGAGTGGGTGAAGAGGGGGCGGGGCCCGCGGCCGCTCTGAGCTCCGCTGCCTGGCCTGCCTGCAGTGGCTGGAGCGTGCCGCAGGCTCGTAGCTGCCGCACAGGCACGTCTTTACGTGATGTTGCCTTGCCACTGAGCTGAGTGAGCTGTGAGCTCCGCCCCCAGAGAGAAGGAGCGACGAGCCATTGCCAAGGCCAACCAGTCAGACACACATCCCACCTGGCCCTGCCGGTCCCTCCCTGCTGAGCCAAGTGAAGTTCGGTAACCGTCTAGTAGTAACCTAACCTTACAGGGGGGGGGGGGGATGGGGACAAAAGGAGAGATGGTGAGAAATGTGCCATGAGGGGTGGGGATTTAGTTTTGGAGAGATGTGCTGCTGCCAGCCCACTGGCCCATGGGTTGGAGTGGGAGAAATGTGCCATTGGGGGGGGGGGCGAAGTGTCATGTGGGGGCCCTTTGTTTTTCGCCCCAGGGCCCCATTTCACCTAGAACCGGCCCTGCCTACAGTCATCCTCTCCCCGGAAATGGCTGATAACAGGGGGCAATAGACTGTATTCTCCTGTCCTACAGTCATCCTCTCCCCTGAAATGGCTGATAACAGGGGGCAATAGACTGTATTCTCCTGTCCTACAGTCATCCTCTCCCCTGAAATGGCTGATAACAGGGAGCAATAGACTGTATTCTCCTGTCCTACAGTCATCCTCTCCCCTGAAATGGCTGATAACAGGGGGCAATAGACTGTATTCTCCTGTCCTACAGTCATCCTCTCCCTGAAATGGCTGGATAACAGGGGCAATAGACTGTATTCTCCTGTCCTACAGTCATCCTCTCCCCTGAAATGGCTGATAACAGGGGCAATAGACTGTATTCTCCTGTCCTACAGTCATCCTCTCCCCTGAAATGGCTGATAACAGGGGCAATAGACTGTATTCTCCTGTCCTACAGTCATCCTCTCCCTGAAATGGCTGATAACAGGGGGCAATAGACTGTATTCTCCTGTCCTACAGTCATCCTCTCCCTGAAATGGCTGATAACAGGGGGCAATAGACTGTATTCTCCTGTCCTACAGTCATCCTCTCCCCTGAAATGGCTGATAACAGGGGCAATAGACTGTATTCTCCTGTCCTACAGTCATCCTCTCCCTGAAATGGCTGATAACAGGGGCAATAGACTGTATTCTCCTGTCCTACAGTCATCCTCTCCCCTGAAATGGCTGATAACAGGGGGCAATAGACTGTATTCTCCTGTCCTACAGTCATCCTCTCCCTGAAATGGCTGATAACAGGGAGCAATAGACTGTATTCTCCTGTCCTACAGTCATCCTCTCCCCTGAAATGGCTGATAACAGGGGCAATAGACTGTATTCTCCTGTCCTACAGTCATCCTCTCCCCTGAAATGGCTGATAACAGGGGCAATAGACTGTATTCTCCTGTCCTACAGTCATCCTCTCCCTGAAATGGCTGATAACAGGGGGCAATAGACTGTATTCTCCTGTCCTACAGTCATCCTCTCCCTGAAATGGCTGATAACAGGGGCAATAGACTGTATTCTCCTGTCCTACAGTCATCCTCTCCCTGAAATGGCTGATAACAGGGGCAATAGACTGTATTCTCCTGTCCTACAGTCATCCTCTCCCCTGAAATGGCTGATAACAGGGGCAATAGACTGTATTCTCCTGTCCTACAGTCATCCTCTCCCTGAAATGGCTGATAACAGGGGCAATAGACTGTATTCTCCTGTCCTACAGTCATCCTCTCCCCTGAAATGGCTGATAACAGGGGGCAATAGACTGTATTCTCCTGTCCTACAGTCATCCTCTCCCCTGAAATGGCTGATAACAGGGGCAATAGACTGTATTCTCCTGTCCTACAGTCATCCTCTCCCCTGAAATGGCTGATAACAGGGAGCAATAGACTGTATTCTCCTGTCCTACAGTCATCCTCTCCCCTGAAATGGCTGATAACAGGGGCAATAGACTGTATTCTCCTGTCCTACAGTCATCCTCTCCCCTGAAATGGCTGATAACAGGGGGCAATAGACTGTATTCTCCTGTCCTACAGTCATCCTCTCCCCTGAAATGGCTGATAACAGGGGGCAATAGACTGTATTCTCCTGTCCTACAGTCATCCTCTCCCCTGAAATGGCTGATAACAGGGGCAATAGACTGTATTCTCCTGTCCTACAGTCATCCTCTCCCTGAAATGGCTGATAACAGGGGGCAATAGACTGTATTCTCCTGTCCTACAGTCATCCTCTCCCTGAAATGGCTGATAACAGGGGGCAATAGACTGTATTCTCCTGTCCTACAGTCATCCTCTCCCCTGAAATGGCTGATAACAGGGGCAATAGACTGTATTCTCCTGTCCTACAGTCATCCTCTCCCTGAAATGGCTGATAACAGGGGCAATAGACTGTATTCTCCTGTCCTACAGTCATCCTCTCCCCTGAAATGGCTGATAACAGGGGCAATAGACTGTATTCTCCTGTCCTACAGTCATCCTCTCCCCTGAAATGGCTGATAACAGGGAGCAATAGACTGTATTCTCCTGTCCTACAGTCATCCTCTCCCCTGAAATGGCTGATAACAGGGAGCAATAGACTGTATTCTCCTGTCCTACAGTCATCCTCTCCCCTGAAATGGCTGATAACAGGGGGCAATAGACTGTATTCTCCTGTCCTACAGTCATCCTCTCCCCTGAAATGGCTGATAACAGGGGGCAATAGACTGTATTCTCCTGTCCTACAGTCATCCTCTCCCCTGAAATGGCTGATAACAGGGGCAATAGACTGTATTCTCCTGTCCTACAGTCATCCTCTCCCCTGAAATGGCTGATAACAGGGGGCAATAGACTGTATTCTCCTGTCCTACAGTCATCCTCTCCCCTGAAATGGCTGATAACAGGGGCAATAGACTGTATTCTCCTGTCCTACAGTCATCCTCTCCCCTGAAATGGCTGATAACAGGGAGCAATAGACTGTATTCTCCTGTCCTACAGTCATCCTCTCCCCTGAAATGGCTGATAACAGGGGCAATAGACTGTATTCTCCTGTCCTACAGTCATCCTCTCCCCTGAAATGGCTGATAACAGGGGGCAATAGACTGTATTCTCCTGTCCTACAGTCATCCTCTCCCCTGAAATGGCTGATAACAGGGGCAATAGACTGTATTCTCCTGTCCTACAGTCATCCTCTCCCCTGAAATGGCTGATAACAGGGGCAATAGACTGTATTCTCCTGTCCTACAGTCATCCTCTCCCCTGAAATGGCTGATAACAGGGGCAATAGACTGTATTCTCCTGTCCTACAGTCATCCTCTCCCCTGAAATGGCTGATAACAGGGGGCAATAGACTGTATTCTCCTGTCCTACAGTCATCCTCTCCCCTGAAATGGCTGATAACAGGGGGCAATAGACTGTATTCTCCTGTCCTACAGTCATCCTCTCCCTGAAATGGCTGATAACAGGGGCAATAGACTGTATTCTCCTGTCCTACAGTCATCCTCTCCCCTGAAATGGCTGATAACAGGGGGCAATAGACTGTATTCTCCTGTCCTACAGTCATCCTCTCCCCTGAAATGGCTGATAACAGGGGCAATAGACTGTATTCTCCTGTCCTACAGTCATCCTCTCCCCTGAAATGGCTGATAACAGGGAGCAATAGACTGTATTCTCCTGTCCTACAGTCATCCTCTCCCTGAAATGGCTGATAACAGGGGCAATAGACTGTATTCTCCTGTCCTACAGTCATCCTCTCCCCTGAAATGGCTGATAACAGGGGGCAATAGACTGTATTCTCCTGTCCTACAGTCATCCTCTCCCCTGAAATGGCTGATAACAGGGAGCAATAGACTGTATTCTCCTGTCCTACAGTCATCCTCTCCCCTGAAATGGCTGATAACAGGGGCAATAGACTGTATTCTCCTGTCCTACAGTCATCCTCTCCCCTGAAATGGCTGATAACAGGGGCAATAGACTGTATTCTCCTGTCCTACAGTCATCCTCTCCCCTGAAATGGCTGATAACAGGGGGCAATAGACTGTATTCTCCTGTCCTACAGTCATCCTCTCCCCTGAAATGGCTGATAACAGGGGGCAATAGACTGTATTCTCCCTGTCCTACAGTCATCCTCTCCCTGAAATGGCTGATAACAGGGGCAATAGACTGTATTCTCCTGTCCTACAGTCATCCTCTCCCTGAAATGGCTGATAACAGGGAGCAATAGACTGTATTCTCCTGTCCTACAGTCATCCTCTCTCCCTGAAATGGCTGATAACAGGGGCAATAGATTGTATTCTCCTGTCCTACAGTCATCCTCTCCCTGAAATGGCTGATAACAGGGAGCAATAGACTGTATTCTCCTGTCCTACAGTCATCCTCTCCCCTGAAATGGCTG
Organism: Bufotes viridis; assembly: GCA_033119425.1. Taxonomy (NCBI): domain Eukaryota; kingdom Metazoa; phylum Chordata; class Amphibia; order Anura; family Bufonidae; genus Bufotes; species Bufotes viridis. Next base: position 12,712,644 of record CM065592.1, on the reverse strand, counting down.
ATAACAGGGGGCAATAGACTGTATTCTCCTGTCCTACAGTCATCCTCTCCCCTGAAATCGCTGATAACAGGGGGCAATAGACTGTATTACCCTGTCCTACAGTCATCCTCTCCCCTGAAATGGCTGATAACAGGGGGCAATAGACTGTATTCTCCTGTCCTACAGTCATCCTCTCCCCTGAGATGACTGATAACAGGGAGCAATAGACTGTATTCTCCTGTCCTACAGTCATCCTCTCCCCTGAAATGGCTGATAACAGGGGGCAATAGATTGTATTCTCCTGTCTTACAGTCATCCTCTCCCCGGAAATGGCTGATAACAGGGAGCAATAGACTGTATTCTCCTGTCCTACCGTCATCCTCTCCCCTGAAATGGCTGATAACATGGGGCAATAGACTGTATTCTCCTGTCCTACAGTCATCCTCTCCCCTGAAATGGCTGATAACAAGGGGCAATAGACTGTATTCTCCTGTCCTACAGTCATCCTCTCCCCTGAAATGGCTGATAACAGGGAGCAATAGACTGTATTCTCCTGTCCTACAGTCATCCTCTCCCCTGAAATGGCTAATAACAGGGAGCAATAGACTGTATTCTCCTCTCCTACAGTCGTCCTCTCCCCTGAAATAGCTGATAACAGGGGGCAATAGACTGTATTCTCCTGTCCTACAGTCATCCTCTCCCCTGAAATAGCTGATAACAGGGGGCAATAGATTGTATTCTCCTGTCCTACAGTCATCCTCTGCCCGGAAATGGCTGATAACAGGGGGCAATAGATTGTATTCTCCTGTCCTACAGTCATCCTCTCTCCTGAAATGGCTGATAACAGGGAGCAATAGACGGTATTCTCCTGTCCTACAGTCATTCTCTCCCATGAAGTGGCTGATAACAGGGAGCAATAGACTGTATTCTCCTGTCCTACAGTCATCCTCTCCCCTGAAATGGCTGATAACAGGGGGCAATAGATTGTATTCTCCTGTCCTACAGTCATCCTCTCTCCTGAAATGGCTGATAACAGGGAGCAATAGATTGTATTCTCCTGTCCTACAGTCTTCTTCTCTCCTGAAATGGCTGATAACAGGGAGCAATAGACTGTATTCTCCTGTCCTACAGTCATCCTCTCCCCTGAAATGGCTGATAACAGGGGGCAATAGGCTGTATTCTCCTGTCCTACAGTCATCCTCTCCCCTGAAATGGCTGATAACAGGGGGCAATAGACTGTATTCTCCTGTCCTACAGTCATCCTCTCCCCTGAAATGGCTGATAACAGGGGGCATTAGACGGTATTCTCCTGTTCTACTGTCAGCCTTTCCACTGACTGACAAGGCAGATAACAGGGAACAACAAGCTTATGTTCTCCAGCCTGGGTTGCACTATACAATGGTGTCACACTGTATCACCCCTAACTTAAGCCCCTACACCTTAAGGCCCAATGTTCCTACAGATCTATAGATAAGAGGCAGGAAAATAGAGACCTCAGGTGTCCGGGCCTCGGTGATTGATGGCCAACCAGATATTCCCAGGCCACTGTCCAGCCTCACATTCTAAGCATTAAAGGAACAGTGCCCCTCCATAAAGCCTATGAATCTTCTGGACCATGACACGTCCATCACCGACATGCAAATATGGTGGACAAACATGACGAGTGCTGACCCTCTAGTCTGTCTGTCTGGTGATGGTTCTTCCCCATACTGTTGGACCTTATCTCATAACTTCCACTAAGGAGCAGTAAACGTCTTTGGGGTCTCCTAAATAATCAGAAGACTTTTAGACCAAAAGTGTTCCAAAACTACATATCCTCAAGAGGCGGAAGGAGTAAATGGCTATCTGTCCACTGTAATAGAGACCTATTGGGCATCATTAAGTAACATAGCTGGTCCTATGTAAAACCACCATTCACACATTCCTACCTGAGAATAAGTTGCTCTACATAATAAAGTCAGCTCTGCTTCTTTTGACAAACTCTACTCTGACACATTTGTGAAACCCTCCACAACTCCCACCCTCGTATAATTACCTAACTCTGCAAACCCAGTCCTGCTGTATCTAGGAACATCAAATCCACTGTACAGAGGTGTCTTCAACTAGACTAGGTCGAGTAGTTGAGTTCTCCATAAAACTATGATAAAAACTTCTCCTTTAATTCTATGGACCTCAATAAGACAGTCAACAATATCATCTCTGCTACATCTGAAAGTATAATGAACAGCTTCAAAGTAGACCACCATCACCTCAACCCCTCACCTTTCTAAGACCCAACTATAGAGTTGTAACAGAAGATCTACTCACCAAGAATGGAACCTTCTTCATCAACTCTACGCTCAACCACCTCCAACGAGTCAACTGTTGACTTAAGATGGTCTACACACTTCAGAGCTGGTGTGGCTTTATCCCATCCTCTTAAGTCGTAATCTGTTTCTTTCAGATGTACAAGCCAAAATAATAATAGAAGGAAAGGGTTTGGGAACAGGTGAGGAGATTTTCTGAGAGGTGAGGAACATGGAGAATGGCTGCCATCTGATAGTGGCCATGAATATTGGATGAAGAACCTGAGACAAGGGCTGGGTGGGGACCTGTAACTGGAAGACGTGACACAGAGAAGTGGACCTGACAGGTGCTGCCATATTGGTCTAGGCCTGAAGTGTAAACCCCAGGGTCTGGAGTCTTTACTTCACTGTTTTCTGCCCATACTTGGTGGACTCACAGAACGTTCCTCTGGTTGCGAAACGTCTCCACTTTTTCTCGCCAAACCTCGTGAAGGCTGCTGATGAATCTCATATCTGGTTACTCAAGACATTAAATATTTACAGGCAGACAAGACACAGATACGGCTTTGGGTTTCCACTCTTCAATGCGCCTTTTGTGCTGCAGATGCTAAGCGTGGCTTCAGTGTGAACGGAGGAGGGGTGCACATGATCAAGGTAACGTTGGGTACACCCCAGAGTAAAGAAAGGGGAGACTGCATCACCGTTTAGTCTACATCATGACATGTTCATCCGGAAGCAATAATATACAGTATGGTAAAGTTTGACCCCAAAATCCCGGGGGCCACTATGGCAGGAAATGGGTGGCGGGGTGGGGCCTTGTGTACGTTGTGTATTATTGAACTATAAGATTTTTCGACATGAAAGTAATCTGTTTCCTTAGTAATCGGGCAGAGCTCTTCATGAGTGTACTGTGCCTCTGTCTTAGCTGCATAGTCCTGACTATCCCTGCCTGGCATTGAGCTGTATGATCTGTGCAGATAAGGAGGGGAAGCTGAACGCACACTGAAGCGATGCAGAACACATCACTAGGGTCTGGGGAGGTAAGTAAACCCCCAGACCACAACCTATTTTACCCTAGACCACCAGGGAACAAAAGATTAGGCACCCCATATATTGTAGACCACCAGGTACAAACCATCTCCCATTTTACCCTAACCCACCACATACTGACCCCCTATTTTACCCTAGACAGCAAGGGACCAAAATATTGGTCATATTCTAGACCACTATGTATTACCCGCCTCTTTTACACAAGCCCACCATGAAACAAAATATAACCCAACCTTTTTATGCTAGCCAAGCAGGTACAAACCATCACCATCTTACTCCAGCCCAACACATACTCTCCCCTTATTTCCCTCTAGACTACTAGGGAACAAAATATTAGCCCTGCTCAAATATCCTAGATCACCTGGTGAGAACCATCCTCCATTTTCCCCTAGACCACAACATATTAACCCCTATTGTACCCTAGACCACCAGGGAAAAATATTATCCTCTTCATACACCTCAAACCAAGTACTTCCTAGTAAGATAAACAGGGGCAGACTGAACATAGACCCTACAGGAAAATCTCCCGGTGGGCTGATGCTCAGGGGGCCACCCGAGCCCTCCTCATGGCTACCAGCCGGGTACATAAAGATCAGATGCTCTCAGTATTAATTAATGTAGGAGCTTTAGGCACTTATGTACGTGGCTGGTTGCCACAGGTGCCCTCCTGAATTCAACTGTATTGCCGTCCTCAGTATGGTGATAGGGCAGTATTTTATGCTGTGCTGGGGCAGTATTTTCTTCATTATGGTATTGCTGCCCCGGACTACTTGTGTTGCCCCGCCTTCTGTCAATTTGGACCCACCTACAACATGAGGCCACTTTTAGCTTTTTTTCTAGGGCGACTTTAAGTTCCCAGTCCGCCCCTGCAAATAAACATCAAAATACCCCCAAAACTATGATCTCGCACTGTGCTGCTCCTATTATGATGATGGTGCACACACCCCTTAAAGACATGACACACACCACTTTTGACCTAGACCACCAGGTATTGTCCTCCCTTTTATCCTGGACCACCAGGTATTGTCCTCTACTTTTATTGTCCAACTGTTACAGCAGACCATAAGGTATTATCCGTCACCTTTACCCTAGACCAGGGATGGGCAAACTGCGGCTCTCCAGCTGTTGTAAAACTACAACTCCCACCATGCCCTGCTGTAGGCTGATAGCTGTAGCCAGACTGGGCATGCTGGGAGTTGTAGTTTCGCAACAGTTGGAGAGACGCAGTTTCCCCATCCCTGCCCTAGACCATCAAGTATTATCTCCCTAGACAATCAGTCACTGTACTAACCCCTATGTTTATCATCAACCACAAGGTATTATCCTTTTTAACCTAGAAAGCTGGGTATTAACCCAAATTTTATTGTAAACCACCAATTATCAAGCTCCAATTTTAACCCTGACCAACCTGTACTAATCCTCAATTTTATCCTGGACCACCATGTATTAAACCCCACCTTTACCCTAGACCACCAGTTATTACTACCAATACTTTTACCTAAGAACATCAGGTATTAACCACAAATTTTATTGTAGATCACAAATTATTAGCCTCGATTTTTAAACTGATGACCCTGTATTAACCCCTTTTCCCGTAGACCACTATGTAATGACCCCATATTGTATACTAGGCCTCCAATTATTATCTCCCACTTTCAACATAACGCACCAGGTATTAACCCCAAGTTATACTGTAGACCACCAGGTATTGTCCCCACTTTTGTCTTAGACCACCTTACTTTTATCCTAAGCCACCATGCATTAATCCCCAGTGTTACCGCAGAAAACAAAAATGCTAATTTTACCCTGGACAAACCACGTATTAACCCTTACCTTCACCCTAGACCACCTGGTATTAACCACTACTTAGACCCTAGACCACAAGGTATTAACCTCTATTTTTATCCTAGACCACAAGATATTAACACCTTGTTTTACCCGAGAATACTAGGTGCTGTATTAAGCCCAAATTTTACTCTAAAGCATTGGCATGAGTTCTAACATTTACCACAGACTACAATATATTAACCTCCTTATAAAAATTATTAGTCCTCACTGTTACCTAGAAAGCCATAAATTAACCACCACTTTTACCCTAGACCACCAGGGATTATCCCCCACTTCTTCCCTAGACCATCAAGGATTATCCCCCACTTCTTCCCTAGACCATCAAGGATTATTCCCCACTTCTTCCTAGACCACCAAGGATTATCCCCCACTTCTTCCCTAGACCACCAAGGATTATCCCCCACTTTTTCCTAGACCACCATCGATTATCCCCCACTTCTTCCCTAGACCACCAAAGATTATCCCCCACTTCTTTCCTAGAACACCAAGGATTATCCCTCACTTCTTCTGTAGACCACTAGGGATTATCCCCCACTTCTTCCCTAGACCACCAAGGATTATCCCCCACTTCTTCCCTAGACCACCAAGGATTATCCCCCACTTCTTCCTAGACCACCAAGGATTATCCCCCCACTTCTTCCCTAGACCACCAAGGATTACCCCTCACTTTTATCCTCAAACACCAAGTATTACCACTTAGATTTACCCAAGAACATGCTGACCCCAGATTTTACCCTACATCACTGGAACTAGACTTCACTTCTACCCTAGACAATGAGATATTGATCCCACTTTTGCTGTAGACCATCAGGTATTTACTGCACTGATAGTAAATAAATCTATAATTGAGTCATAAATAATCACAAATTAGAAAAATGTTTTATATGAATGACATTATACCACGATTAGTACAATATACAGTGAGTCAACGCAAATACTCGATCTTATCCCTAGTAGTATAAAATAAAGTGAGGTAGAATATAAAAGTAGAAAGAAACCAAGTAAGAAAACGCAACATCTGCATAATGTTAATCTGAAAATCCAGTTTTTGATGATCCGGTCCAGATATTCAATTTTACTTAAAATGGTTTAAAACAGATCACTAAGAGGTCGCATTATTCATTTCTAAATGTTATACCACCGAGGAAGGAATATCCTTATTCCGAAACGCGTCTGGTGACGGTCTGCATAAGGACAGGGTGGACGGTGATTGACAAGCTAACAACACAGTTGGCGTCTCGCCAAGTCTAGAGCGCATGCGCTTGAAGAAGTTCAGCGAGAAACAACAGAGCCGAGAGCTGCCAAAGGTCAATGAAGGACAATATTGCGAGACAGACCGGGGGAAAGACGAGTCTAAACCGACTGAACACGGTCGTGAGTGACCTAAGTGTGCTATCCACAAGTGTGTATTTTAATACTAATATCATAACAACATAGCCTATACGACTACAATGTATGCAAATATGGACTAGCCGAGCGCTGTGTCAACATCTCAACCATTAGCGAACACTGCGATCGAAATAAGCATACGGATACTTTGTGACAAACATGTTTTAAGCACGATCCTCACGGATATATTAACCATCAGTCAGCGGTTCCGTTGCGGTCAGTACGCTAATAGAGTGCAACAGCCAAACTTTTTGTTAACATACTGATCCGTGGATATCAGGAAAAGAAACCTAACGATCTACTTGCAATCCAATAGATCACTATAGGACACCGTTCAATCACATGCCCCAATTAGTATACGCTTAACCGTTTTTATGTATTTTTAATTATTCAATTATTCTATTACGAGAGCTCCGCATTTAGGGGACCAAGGTAATCAAATAAATGTATGAATAGTAGTAGAAGGTTTATGCACTGTATGAATTATTGATCAGGTGAAAGCTATATGCTAATCATTGACAGCCAGCTATTTTATTTTTAGATATATTATATTTTTATATATGTACGAACTATTAATGAAATAAAAGCCATATTTATTGTTACATTTACTGCACTTTTACCCAAGAATGCCAGATATTAACCACACAGGTTACTGTAGACCACTGGTACTAGCCCTAACTTTTACCCCAGACCACCCTGACTTTCTGCTTTGACCTCCAGGTATTTCTCCACACTTTTTCCCTAGACCTCTGAGTATTATCCCCCACTTTTCCCCTAGACCTCCAGGTATTATCCCCCTCTTTTCCCCTAGACCTCCAGGTATTGTCCCCTACTTTCTTCCTATACCTCCCGATATTATCCCCTATTTTTTCTCTAGACCTCTAGGCATTATCCCCCACTTTTTCCTTAGACCTCCAAGCATTATGCCCCATTTTCTCCCTAGACCTCCAGGTATTATTCCCATGTTTCCCTAGACCTCCAGGTATTATTCCCATGTTTCACTAGACCTCCAGGTCTTATCCCCCTCTTTTCCCCTAGACCTCCAGGTATTATCCCCCACTTTTCTCCTAGACCTCCAGGTATTATCCCCCTCTTTTCCCCTAGACCTCCAGGTATTATCCCCCACTTTTCCCCTAGACCTCCAGGTATTATCCCCCCTTTTCCCCTAGACCTCCAGGTATTATCCCCCTCTTTTCCCCTAGACCTCCAGGTATTATCCCACAGTTTTCCCCTAGACCTCCAGGTATTATCCCCTACTTTCTTCCTAGTCCTCCAGGTATTATCCCCTATTTTTCCTCTAGACCTCCAGGTATTATCCCCCACTTTTCACCTAGACCTCCAGGTGTTATCCCCCACTTTCTCCCTAGACCTCCCGGTATTTAACCCTATTTTTCCTCTAGACCTCCAGGTATTATCCCCCACTTTTCACTCTAGACCTCCAGGTATTATCCCCACTTTCTCCCTAGACCTCCCGGTATTTAACCCTATTTTTCCTCTAGACCTCCAGGTATTATCCCCCACTTTTCACCTAGACCTCCAGGTATTATCCCCCACTTTTTCCCTAGACCTCCAGGTATTATCCCACATTTTTCCGCTAGACCTCCAGGTATTATCCCCACTTTTTCCCTAGACTTCCAGGTGTTATCCCCCACTTTCTCCCTAGACCTCCAGGTAGTATCCCCTACTTTCTCCCTAGACCTCCAGGTATTATCCCCCACTTTCTCCCTAGACCTCCAGGTATTATCTCCCACTTTCTCTCTAGAGAACAGGTAATATCCCCCACCTTCTCCCAAGACCTCCAGGTAATATCCCCCACTTTTTCCCTAGACCTCCAGGTATTAGCCCCCACTTTCTCCTTAGACCTCCAGGTATTAGCCCCCACTTTCTCACTAGACCTCCAGGTATTAGCCCCCACTTTCTCCCTAGACCTCCAGGTATTAGCCCCCACTTTCTCACTAGACCTCCAGGTATTATCCCCCACTTTTCACCTAGACCTCCAGGTATTATGCCCCACTTTCTCCCTAGACCTCCAGGTATTATCCCACACTTTCTCCCTAGACCTCCAGGTATTATCCCACACTTTCTCTCTAGACCTCCAGGTATTATCCCCCACTTTCTCCCTAGACCTCCAGGTATTATCCCACACTTTCTCCCTAGACCTCCAGGTATTATCCCCCACTTTCTCCCTAGACCTCCAGGTATTATCCCACACTTTCTCCCTAGACCTCCAGGCATTATCCCCCACTTTCTCCCTAGACCTCCAGGTATTATCCCCCACTTTCTCCCTAGACCTCCAGGTATTATCCCCCACTTTCTCTCTAGACCTCCAGGTATTATCCCACACTTTCTCCCTAGACCTCCAGGTATTATCCCACACTTTCTCCCTAGAGAACAGGTCTTATCCCCCACTTTCTCCCTAGACCTCCAGGTATTATCCCCCACTTTCTCTCTAGACCTCCAGGTATTAACACCCACTTTCTCTCTAGACCTCCAGGTATTATCCCCCACTTTCTCCCTAGACCTCCAGGTATTATCCCCCACTTTCTCGCTAGACCTCCAGGTATTATCCCACACTTTCTCCCTAGACCTCCAGGTATTATCCCCCACTTTCTCCCTAGAGAACAGGTCTTATCCCCCACTTTCTCGCTAGACCTCCAGGTATTATCCCCCACTTTCTCGCTAGACCTCCAGGTATTAGCCCACACTTTCTCTCTAGACCTCCAGGTATATCCCCCTTTTCTAGACCTCCAGGTATTATCCCCCACTTTCTCTCTAGACCTCCAGGTATTATCCCCCACTTTCTCCCTAGACCTCCAGGTATTAGCCCCCACTTTCTCCCTAGACCTCCAGGTATTAACACCCAGTTTCACCCAACACTAGTTATTAACCACATTTTTAACTAAACTATCAGCAAGAACTACACACATTAACCCCTCAGACTACCAGACAATAATAAGCACTAAACCCTTGGATGCGTCCAATAATCCGCTCTGTCATAGTCTGGAACATGTGACATATAGCGATACAGTTTCTCTCATGTTGTGCTCATTACTTACTGTTTTCAAAAAACATTTTATTGTTTTTAAAGCCTTTTTCCATTTACTCAGATGCCACACATATAAACAGACTCCCACAAGCTATTTGCCATGACAAAGTATGTTTGACGCCCACGAGGTGCTGATCACGACCATCTGTCAGTGATTCACAGCAAACTATTCACTGATTTAATAACATTTTAAAAGGCTGAAAGGGTTCGTCAGCTTGGACTATTTCTAACTAAAAAAAATCTCCAACCAACTGATAAAAACACCAACCAACCTCCAGACCTGAAAAATAGTGTACAACTGTCCTGCAGTGCCCCCATAGGACTAATGAGGAACTACAATACTCTGAGAACAAAGGGCTGTTCATGCAATGCTGGAAATGTTCACATAATAAAACAAGTACATAAAAGAACTATAACCTATACCAGCTGTACATATATAATTATATACAGGAGATACCCAGGTTATACCAGCATGGTCCATATCACTATATACAAGAAGATGTATAACTTATACCAGCTATACATATATAATTATATACAGGAGATACCCAGGTTATACCAGCTGTACATATATAATTATATACAGGAGATACCCAGGTTATACCAGCTGTACATATATAATTATATACAGAAGACGCCCAGGTTATACCAGCTGTACATACATAATTATATACAGAAGACGCCCAGGTTATATCGGCATGGTCCATATCACTATATACAGGAAGATGTATAACTTATACCAGCTGTACATATATAACTATATACAGGAGATGCCCAGGTTATACCAGCTGTACATATATAATTATATACAGGAGATACCCAGGTTATATCGGCATGGTCCATATCACTATATACAGGAAGATGTATAACTTATACCAGCTGTACATATATAATTATATACAGGAGATGCCCAGGTTATACCAGCATGGTCCATATCACTATATACAAGAAGATGTATAACTTATAGCAGCTGTACATATATAATTATATACAGGAGATGCCCAGGTTATACCAGCATGCTCCATATCACTATATACAAGAAGATGTATAACTTATAGCAGCTGTACATATATAATTATATACAGGAGATGCCCAGGTTATACCAGCATGCTCCATATCACTATATACAAGAAGATGTATAACTTATACCAGCTGTACATATATAATTATATACAGGAGATACCCAGGTTATACCAGCATGCTCCATATCACTATATACAAGAAGATGTATAACTTATACCAGCTGTACATATATAATTATATACAGGAGATACCCAGGTTATACCAGCATGCTCCATATCACTATATACAGGAAGATGTATAACTTATACCAGCTGTACATATATAATTATATACAGGAGATGCCCAGGTTATACCAGCATGCTCCATATCACTATATACAGGAAGATGTATAACTTATACCAGCTGTACATATATAATTATATACAGGAGATACCCAGGTTATACCAGCATGCTCCATATCACTATATACAAGAAGATGTATAACTTATACCAGCTGTACATATATAATTATATACAGGAGATGCCCAGGTTATACCAGCATGGTCCATATCACTATATACAAGAAGATGTATAACTTATACCAGCTGTACATATATAATTATATACAGGAGATACCCAGGTTATATCAGCATGCTCCATATCAATATATACAAGAAGATGTATAACTTATACCAGCTGTACATACATAATTATATACAGAAGACGCCCAGGTTATACCGGCATGGTCCATATCACTATATACAAGAAGATGTATAACTCATACCAGCTGTACATATATAATTATATACAGGAGATACCCAGGTTATATCAGCATGCTCCATATCAATATATACAAGAAGATGTATAACTTATACCAGCTGTACATACATAATTATATACAGAAGACGCCCAGGTTATACCGGCATGGTCCATATCACTATATACAGGAAGATGTATAACTTATACCAGCTGTACATATATAATTATATACAGGAGATGCCCAGGTTATACCAGCATGGTCCATATCACTATATACAAGAAGATGTATAACTTATAGCAGCTGTACATATATAATTATATACAGGAGATGCCCAGGTTATACCAGCATGCTCCATATCACTATATACAAGAAGATGTATAACTTATACCAGCTGTACATATATATTATATACAGGAGATACCCAGGTTATACCAGCATGGTCCATATCACTATATACAAGAAGATGTATAATATATACCAGCTGTACATATATAATTATATACAGGAGATGCTCAGGTTATACCAGCATGGTCCATATCATTATATACAAGAAGATGTATAACTTATACCAGCTGTACATATATAATTATATACAGGAGATACCCAGGTTATACCAGCTGTACATATATAATTATATACAGGAGATACCCAGATTATACCAGCATGCTCCATATCACTGTATACAGGAAGATGTATAACTTATACCAGCTGTACATATATAATTATATACAGGAGATGCCCAGGTTATACCAGCATGCTCCATATCACTGTATACAGGAAGATATATAACTTATACCAGCTGTACATATATAATTATATACAGGAGATACCCAGGTTATACCAGCATGCTCCATATCACTATAAACAAGAAGATGTATAACTTATACCAGCTGTACATATAATTATATACAGGAGATGCCCAGGTTATACCAGCATGCTCCATATCACTATAAACAAGAAGATGTATAACTTATACAAGCTGTACATATAATTATATACATGAGATGCCCAGGTTATACCAGCTGTACATATATAATTATATACAGGAGATACCCAGGTTATACCAGCTGTACATATATAATTATATACAGGAGATGCCCAGGTTATACCAGCATGCTCCATATCACTATATACAAGAAGATGTATAACTTATACCAGCTGTACATATATAATTATATACAGGAGATGCCCAGGTTATACCAGCATGCTCCATATCACTATATACAAGAAGATGTATAACTTATACCAGCTGTACATATATAATTATATACAGGAGATACCCAGGTTATACCAGCATGGTCCATATCACTATATACAAGAAGATGTATAACTTGTACCAGCTGTACATATATAATTATATACCGGAGATACCCAGGTTATACCAGCATGGTCCATATCACTATATACAAGAAGATGTATAACTTATACCAGCTGTACATATATAATTATATACAGGAGATACCCAGGTTATACCAGCATGCTCTATATCACTATATACAAGAAGATGTATAACTTATACCAGCTGTACATATATAATATATACAGGAGATGCCCAGGTTATACCAGCATGCTCCATATCACTATATACAAGAAGATGTATAACTTATACCAGCTGTACATATATAATTATATCAGGAGATCCCAGGTTATACCAGCATGTCCATATCACTGTATACAGAAGATGTATAACCTATACCAGCTGTACATATATAATTATATACAGGATGCCCAGGTTATACCAGCATGCTCCATATCACTATATACAAGCAAGCTGTATAACATTATACCTAAGCTGTGCAGTTATATACAGGAGATACCCAGGTTATACCCAGCATGCTCCATCACTATATACAGAAGATGTATAACTTATACCAGCTGTACATATATAATTATATACAGGAATACCCAGGTTATACCAGCATGGTCCTATATCACTGGATATAAGCAAGATGTATAACTTATACCAGCTGTACACTATATAATTATATTACGAGATGCCCAGGTTATACCAGCATGGTCCATATCACTGTATACAAGAAGATGTATAACATACCAGCTGTACATATATAATTATATACAGAGATACCCAGGTAGGTATAACTTATATCAGCTGTACATATATAATTATATACAGGAGATTCCCAGGTTATACCAGCATGGTCCATATCACTGTATACAAGAAGATGTATAACTTATACCAGCTGTACATATATAATTATATACATGAGAGGCCCAGGTTATACCAGCATGCTCCATATCACTATATACAAGAAGATGTATAACTTATACCAGCTGTACATATATAATTATATACAGGAGATGCCCAGGTTATACCAGCATGCTCCATATCACTATATACAAGAAGATGTATAACTTATACCAGCTGTACATATATAATTATATACAGGAGATACCCAGGTTATACCAGCTGTACATATATAATTATATACAGGAGATACCCAGGTTATACCAGCATGCTCCATATCACTGTATACAGGAAGATGTATAACTTATACCAGCTGTACATATATAATTATATACAGGAGATGCCCAGGTTATACCAGCATGCTCCATATCACTGTATACAGGAAGATATATAACTTATACCAGCTGTACATATATAATTATATACAGGAGATACCCAGGTTATACCAGCATGCTCCATATCACTATATACAAGAAGATGTATAACTTATACCAGCTGTACATATATAATTATATACAGGAGATGCCCAGGTTATACCAGCATGCTCCATATCACTATATACAAGAAGATGTATAACTTATACCAGCTGTACATATATAATTATATACAGGAGATACCCAGGTTATACCAGCATGGTCCATATCACTATATACAAGAAGATGTATAACTTATACCAGCTGTACATATATAATTATATACAGGAGATGCCCAGGTTATACCAGCATGCTCCATATCACTATATACAAGAAGATGTATAACTTATACCAGCTGTACATATATAATTATATACAGGAGATACCCAGGTTATACCAGCATGGTCCATATCACTATATACAAGAAGATGTATAACTTATACCAGCTGTACATATATAATTATATACAGGAGATGCCCAGGTTATACCAGCATGCTCCATATCACTATATACAAGAAGATGTATAACTTATACCAGCTGTACATATATAATTATATACAGGAGATACCCAGGTTATACCAGCATGCTCCATATCACTATATACAAGAAGATGTATAACTTATACCAGCTGTACATATATAATTATATACAGGAGATGCCCAGGTTATACCAGCATGGTCCATATCACTATATACAAGAAGATGTATAACTTATACCAGCTGTACATATATAATTATATACAGGAGATGCCCAGGTTATACCAGCATGCTCTATATCACTATATACAAGAAGATGTATAACTTATACCAGCTGTACATATATAATTATATACAGGAGATACCCAGGTTATACCAGCATGGTCCATATCACTATATACAAGAAGATGTATAACTTATACCAGCTGTACTTATATAATTATATACAGGAGATGCCCAGGTTATACCAGCATGGTCCATATCACTATATACAGAAGATGTATAACTTATACCAGCTGTACATATATAATTATATACAGGAGATACCCAGGTTATACCAGCATGCTCCATATCACTATATACAAGAAGATGTATAACTTATACCAGCTGTACATATATAATTATATACAGGAGATACCCAGGTTATACCAGCATGGTCCATATCACTATAAACAAGAAGATGTATAACTTATACCAGCTGTACATATATAATTATATACAGGAGATTCCCAGGTTATACCAGCATGGTCCATATCACTATATACAAGAAGATGTATAACTTATACCAGCTGTACATATATATTATATACAGGAGATTCCCAGGTTATACCAGCATGCTCCACATCACTGCATCTCGTAATAAGGAAAAATAACTTTGAAAAAAAATTATATTAGGATTATAACTGTACAAATTCTGACAAGATGAGCGCACACCACAGCATAATTCCTTTAATCCGACATCTGATAATCAGGATATTCTATTCTAGCAGTCTCAGGTTAGATGTCGACCCTCTCAGGACAAGAGCTTAGCACTGGGTGACAAAACAGAACTGTCCGGGCCTGTCAGGTAGTTTTCATACTTTTCTATGACTGATAATCCGGATTAGTTGATAATATCTCATGTCCCTTTAATAGCGGATTAAAGGAATGTGGCCGTATACCCCGGCATGCACACACGATACCTACTTCTCTTTGCCGTCCTTGGTCTTATTTTTGTCCTTATTTTTGCTGTTATAGTGAGAGAGAAGGTAACAGGTTGGTAATCTGCATAGAACTGTGGGATTATAATAAATGCTCGGATTATATCATCCACAGGGGGCGCTATTATACAGAGGAATGGGCGTTACATATCACAGATCGACCTGAGAACATCTCCGACCCGATATCCTCTAATGCTATTGGACAACCAATCATATCTATTATAAACTGAAGCTCCGCCTCTTGTTCACATTGGCAGCTTTTTATTATTTCTCAGTTTCTCTTTAAAAAAAAAATTTTGAGTTGCTTGGAAACCATCAACAAGCTGCTGTTGACGGATCTTTTTACAATTTTACATTTTATGCGCATACAGCTCAGCCCACTGAAGCTCCTTAGTTACACATGACATTCCCAGAGTTAATATATCCCAATATTTAATTTTTTGTTGTGTAGGGCCCCAAAATCTTATGGGGGCCCCCTGCCTTATGTCGATGAATCATTCCATATTTAAGTCCCCCATGAACAATACTTATCCCCTCTATCCAGTATAGAGGATAAAGTGTCTGACTGGTAGGGTTCCGATCACGAGGCAGGGGTCCCGTGGTTCCTAGTAGGAATGGACAGTGGATGTGCAGGGCCACTAGCGCTCAATTCTGCTCTATAGGTCTACCACAGTGCCTGGCTATGTTGGGCAGTCCCATAGAGTTGAATGGAGCGGCAGCGGATATGGATGAGCTGAGCCTATATACATTGCATCACATCTGTCTTTCATGTACCTGAAGATCCCGCCTTTTTTCTCCTTTCCTTTGGCCCTGAAACCACAAGACGCAGCAACGTTAAACACATTGCGGATTTATGCCAAAGCGCAAAGAGGAACGCATCCTGCAGCTCAGCTGGGGTCATGTTTTGGACTCCAAAGGGAACTGTATTCAGTCAATAAACAGCCATCAGCACATCCATTCAGGAGTGTATATTCTGCTGACTCCGCCCCCGAGGAGCAGTTGATTGATTAATTTCTCCCTTTAACTGATATGAACCGAACTTCGAAGTTTGAAATAAGGGCCCTATAACATAACAAATATGCTGGCCCCTCCCTGTGGGTAAGCTGTTGAATTTGGAGTTGTCAGGTATTATATTGTAGTTTATTATATTATTGCTAGGACACAGTATGAAAGTCTTGCATTACTGCCTTCTGGTGGTACTTCAGTGCTACGTAGCTGATCAGGGACACTCGCGGTCCTGTATGATAGAGCCTTATATCCCCAGGGCTAAAGGTAACAAGGCAATAACATAAAAAACAACATACAAGATAAATGCACAAATGAGGCCTCGGATTCTCAGCACTGTGCAAGCCATAGTATTTTACATTTAGGTATAATTAATTATAAATTATAAATTTAATAGCACAATAGATCGTTTAGATAAGTTAGATTTGTTTTTTCCGATTTAATGAGAAAGGAATTAATCATTTATTGTAGGATGAACCCCTTTTCTGAGAAATACACATAATGATTATTTTATTTTTTAGAAAAAAAAAAAATACTATTAATTTTAGGAATATTTACTGGTGAGAATCCGAGTAATTTTAAATTAATAAATAAATAAATGATAAAAAGATAATTAAAAAGATACAATTTAAAAAAAGGTGAAATACAACAAATAAAATAACAAAAAATATAATCAATTGAAGTAAAATGTGAACCACAATAACTAAATGATCAGGTATATAATAAAAAATAACATGAAAAAAGTGGAATAAATAGAATCACAGATAAAAAAATAAAATGAAAAAATGTGACATGCAGTAAATAAATTAAAAATATAAATATAACAAATGAAAAATAGGAAAGGCAAAAATTATATTGAAAAGTATAAAAAATAAATAAAATAAAAATGTGAAACACTATCAATAAATTATGAGATATATAATAAAAAAATAAAACGAAAAAAGTGGAATAAATAAAATAACAGATAAATAAATAAAATGAAAAAGTGTGATATGGAGTATATAAATTAACAATATAAATAAAATAAATGAAAAATACGAAAGGCAAAAATAAAATAAAAAAAGGATAAAAAATAAATAAAATAAAAAATGTGAAATGTAATATATAAAATAAAAATAATCGAAGGAAAAAAGTTGAAATGCAATAAATAAACCAACAATAAAAATATCAAATAATAAACTAAAAGCCAAACAAATAAAAAATAAAATAGGTAAAATAAAACAATACAAATGCACTTGATACCTGAGCTCATCCAGCTCCTCTCTGTGTAGAGAAATGAAAAATTATGTTATCGGTAAAAAAAACTATATTTTATACTGTTTTTTTTTTTTTTTTTGCATTTTACCTAGCTGAGGCAGATATAAAATATACATGACAGAATCTGATTCCCTGTTGGGGTGTCATTTATACAGAGCGGCGTGACTGATTTTTTCCCTTGCTGTTGATCTTGTGTGCAGAAAGTGCCGCTGATAATAGGCCACCAAGCAAAATTAGGACCAGGTAAGTAGTTCAGGATTAATCCCTTCTTCTCTGCAGAGTATTAAAGGGGGTTGTCAAGGATTAGAAATACATGGCTACTTTACCCCCCCTTACTCCCCTGAAAACAAACAGCACCACCTCTGTCCACTGGTTGTACCTGGTATTGCAGCTCAACTCAATTCCCTTCAATAGAGTTGGCTGCAGTACCACACACAACCTATGGACAGGGGTGGCGCTGTTTGTGAAAAAAAAAAATTTTTTTTTTTAATCCTCGGCAATCCCTGATAGAAGAAACCACCTCTAACATGATGGGGCCAGGACAGGTTTTACTGCATCCTTCTTACTGCTAGATATCTCCACAAAAAATATGACCATTTAGGGGCCCCGTAGCTTCAGTCTTTTAAGGGAACCCTTCTGGTATCTGGTAAAAAAAAAGCTATACCCATAGAAGGACAGCCAAGACCACTGGGCATCAATGGACCATGGCTATGGTGAGGAGCATCCCTTTGCAGGTCCATGATGTCTGGTGGTAGGGGGCTAACCCGAGCGGGCCCCTCCTATCACTGGGCACCATAGCAGCTGGCTGGGCTGCCCCCATTATGGTATGCAGACCCTTTCCCTTAGGGAACAGTAATTTTAGCTTTGGCCAAAGAGTCATGCTGCTGTGAAAAAGATGGCGGGGCATGATCAGCAATGGGCTAGGACCAAGAGGGGCCCCGCTGTACTTTCTGCTATGAGGGCCAAAGGGCCCGGAGCAGTCAGAGGGACGCCTGCCCATGCAGGTGTCAGGGATGCCATATATTCAGCCCATGGGATAAGTGTGGTTCCTGGACACAATAAAGATTCTGCATCTCAATGTCAGGAGGGCTCCGGCTTTACCCCCTATCTTCTATGTGGTGTCCCATTGTAATCGGCTGCCCTCCTTAACCTAAGATTTGGGACAAGGAGAGGAGACGCGGGATCACACGGCACGCAGCGGCTTCTGTTGTGGTTTGACAACTGATATTTTGGGATACACAAACAGCCCACTCACCACATGGCGGACGGGGGGAGCGAGGCGAGAAAGAGAAAAATAGACATCTGTCCCACTCAACGACTGTGAGCCTTGTCTATTACTACCAGCTATGTAGAAAATAGGGTGTGTAAACTTTGTTGCTAAGGGCGTGAGGATTTTTGCACAAGCCCATAAATTAATATTATTTATACTGTCCAGACTGTGGAACGTTGCGATGAGTCCCAGACACACAGTGTGGAACTTAAAGTACAGCACCCCCAAGAACAAAACCCACGAACAGCGGTGCAGTCATTGTGGCTGTGGAGGTAGCAGCTAGGCCCCCTTGCCCATAGACCATATAGGCACAGAAGTACAATGGAGGTATTTTGGACAGAGGTGTCACTGTGAATGGGGCACACTGATACTACCTATGGGTGCACTAAGGATATTGAATTGGGACACGTACATTACTTATTGACTGGACACATTGGCACTATTCATGGGACACTACAGCTAATCATGGGGCACCCCGTAACTAATTACTGTTCGTGGGGCACTCTACAACTGTTCGTGGGGCACTCTACAACTGTTCGTGGGGCACTCTACAACTGTTCGTGGGGGCACTCTACAACTGTTCGTGGGGGCACTCTACAACTGTTCGTGGGGGCACTCTACAACTGTTCGTGGGGGCACTCTACAACTGTTCGTGGGGGCACTCTACAACTGTTCGTGGGGGCACTCTACAACTGTTCGTGGGGGCACTCTACAACTGTTCGTGGGGCACTCTACAACTGTTCGTGGGGCACTCTACAACTGTTCGTGGGGCACTCTACAACTGTTCGTGGGGCACTCTACAACTGTTCGTGGGGCACTCTACAACTGTTCGTGGGGCACTCTACAACTGTTCGTGGGGCACTCTACAACTGTTCGTGGGGCACTCTACAACTGTTCGTGGGGCACTCTACAACTGTTCATGGAGGCACTCTACAACTGTTCCGTGGGGCACTCTACACCTGTTCCGTGGGGCACTCTACAACTGTTCGTGGGGCACTCTACAACTGTTCGTGGGGCACTCTACAACTGTTCGTGGGGCACTCTACAACTGTTCGTGGGGCACTCTACAACTGTTCGTGGGGCACTCTACAACTGTTCGTGGGGCACTCTACAACTGTTCGTGGGGCACTCTACAACTGTTCGTGGGGCACTCTACAACCGTTCGTGGGGCACTCTACAACTGTCGTGGGGGCACTCTACAACCATCCGTGGGGCACTCTACAACTGTTCGTGGGGCACTCTACAACTGTTCGTGGGGCACTCTACAACTGTTCGTGGGCCACTCTACAACTGTTCGTGGGGCACTCTATGTGGGTACTCTGCAATTATTCATGGAGAACTCTACAACTATTCGTGGAGAACTCTACAACTATTCGTGGGGCAACCTACCACTATTCGTGGGGCAACCTACCACTATTCGTGGGGCAACCTACCACTATTCGTGGGGCAACCTACCACTATTCGTGGGGCAACCTACCACTATTCGTGGGGCAACCTACCACTATTCGTGGGGCAACCTACCACTATTCGTGGGGCAACCTACCACTATTCGTGGGGCAACCTACCACTATTCGTGGGGCACTCTACCACTATTCGTGGGGCACTCTACCACTATTCGTGGGGCACTCTACCACTATTCGTGGGGCACTCTACCACTATTCGTGGGGCACTCTACCACTATTCGTGGGGCACTCTACCACTATTTGTGGGGCACTCTACCACTATTTGTGGGGCACTCTACAACCATCCATGTGGCACCTTCATATTCTACAAGTATTTATGTGCGCTACTTCTGGGCGCCCTCTAGCTGTGGTTCTGGGGAAGTGGTTATTGTTTGAGGGTTTATCTGTAAATGACCACACAGATCCTGGGGCACAGAGGGGCCCCTCTAGGTTCTCCGAGGGCAGGTGTTACACTGTACACCGGATGGCGCTGCATGTGAGGTCTGGGTGATGAGGAGCAGGTATATACAGTACTGACTGCACAGGGGCCCAGGATCTGCCAGCTGCCCCGGTGCTCATGTGTGAGCAACTGCCTGAGGAGCAGTCCACTGGCCACTGAGGAGTTTCCACTTTTCGTGGGGTCCTTCATCAGTCCGGCACATGTGACATGGATATTAGGGGACCTGAGCAGGCCACGCTGGTGGGGGCGGTCGAGATGACCACTAAGCCCTGGTCTGTATATGGATGAAGAGGTAGAGAGGGCACAGCACACATCACTTGCCTGGTGACCATCTTATACCCGTCATTCATCTTGTTCCTCATGTCAGACATCTTGCTGATGTGGCAGAGAGAGAAATACAGACATGTTATCTGGTATACCGCTATAAACACGCCACACGTTACACGCCACATGCCATAACTCAACACAGAAAGCAGGATGATTTCTCCTTCCACTATGTAACTCTGTGACCTCCACAAGATCAGCACACTCCTCTACAGAAATACTCTGTGCTGCTGGGAGGACTCTGCTCCTTCCATTATGTAACCCTCAACCTGTGACCTCCCACATGATCAGCAGACTCCTCTCCTGAAATACTCTGTGCTGCTGGGAGGACCCTGATCCTTCCGCTATATAACTCTCAGCCTGTGACCTCCCACATAATCAGCACATTCCTCTCCTGAAATACTCTGTGCTGCTTGGAGGACCTGACTTCTTCCATTATGTAACCCTCAGTCTGTGACTTCCCACATAATCAGCACACTCCTCTCCTGAAATCCTCTGTGCTGCTGGCGACCCTGCTCCTTCCCCTCTGTAACTCCCAGCCTGGGACCGACCACATGACCAGCACACTCCTCTCCTGAAATACTCTGTACTGCTGTAGACCCTGCTCCTTCCACTATGTAACTCTCAGTCTGTGACCTCCCATAGGATCAGCACACTCCTCTCCTGAAATCCTCTGTGCTGCTTTAGACCCTGTTCCTTCCCCTCTGTAACTCCCAGCCTGGGACCGACCACATGACCAGCACACTCCTCTCCTGAAATCCTCTGTGCTGCTGTAGACCCTGTTCCTTCCCCTCTGTAACTCCCAGCCTGGGACCGACCACATGACCAGCACACTCCTCTCCTGAAATCCTCTGTGCTGCTGGGGACCCTGCTCCTCTGGGTGATCCCCCTCCGCAGGTTATGACTTTGCATATAATATCAGAGGAGATACCTACCTGACGATCCTCTTACTCTCCTCCTGGCGATCGTCATCATGGCTGAAATGACGTGAATACAGAGAGTGAAGGTTCATGTGGACTAAATGGTCAGGAGAGTATCATGCATCATTATATCACTGCTCTCATGGGGAGGGGCAAATGCTTATCCTTCCTTATGGAGCAGAGCTGCAGTATAAAGCATAGAGGAAGGACAAGGCGGCAGTCTGAGCCTCTGGTGAGACAGAAGGGAAATGTCTGATTACCTCAGACTCACTGATCATAGCGTGTTTGTCATATAACACATTACATTACAGGTAAGAACAGAAGGTTCAGATTCAGCTCTGCTCCATCTGCCTTAATTAGTTCTGACGGGAGAGGGCTGACGGGTGTACACCCTTTGTACCGTTTAGCACATGTCCTGTCATATATGTATCAAGAGAGCAGGCCACACCAGTAACACGCAGTCCCGTCGTCTATGTCATCCTCTGCCCTGCAGGGGGCGCCATGTACATAGCACACATCTTGATACACATCGTATTCAGTCCTCTATTATCGACCCAGTAAAAACACAACAAGTAAAAACCCCCCACATCACTGCAAACCAGAGATAGGTGACGATCTATCATGACCACCGTGGCCCCTGACGCGTAGTCAACGGCCCCTTGAAAATGCCAGCTTTGATCGACTAGGACATAGGGCTGGAAAATAAGGAATACCCCTTTAAGGGGCAGTGAACCCCTATATCATTACATTCCAATAAGCCACAGGGGAACCCCAATAATACACCCCTGCCTCCAGGATGATGGTCTCATGCCACGTTCTCAGCCATGCTGGTTGTCACCGATACCATATTCAGCCATATTGGTTGTCACCTACACCATATTCGGCCATACTGGTTGTCACCTACACCATATTAGTTGTCACCTACACCATATTCGGCCATATTAGTTGTCACCAATAACGTGTTCGAGACAGAACATCAGTTCTTCTGGAATATTCATTAAAGGGAGGACTTAGTTTCAATCTTCCAAACGTTTAAAGATTTGCTTAAAGGGGAAGTCCACTTCTAGCTCATCTTGTGACAGTAGGTAACTATGGTAACAATGTTGTGGAACCATACGCTAGGACCTAGAATGGAGGAGTAGTGGTGCTCGGTGCCATCAGTAGGGTTGGAGCACCATCTGTAGAACTGCTGCTGCTGTGAGTTCCTGCTGTGCTAGAGGCTGTGAGAGCTGCACCAGCAAAGGAGACTTTACATTCTGGCAGACCAGAGCTCCACAGCACCACCGACAACTCCCCCTGCACCCTCAGGTTATACCTACTGGAAAAAACTGTAACCTTGTGTCCAATGGGGAAAAAAAATCTGAGCATGCAATTAGATGGAGGAGATATTACAGGATGAGGGCGGGGGGGCTTAGAGTTGAGCAAGTGGTTGTGGTGATCGCTCAGACACCCTGGATATAGGGTGGCATGTGCCCCAAATCCTTGCCATGGGGCGTGCAGTTGTGTGTGCTATACCAGGGCTGGGGGGCATGACTGGGGGGACACACTGAAATTCCTGTCTGCAATGCAGAGGAATACAGCTTAGGCTCCATCTAGTGGCAGGTGAAGAGAAGTGCAACCATGTAAATATCCACCTAGAGCGAGGTGTGGGTGACAACCAATATGACCCCTGTGACACCCCCCGACCCCCCAAAATGACAAGAGACAACGCCCTTTTTAGCTAATGTCCCTTTTGAGGTCTGGTGTACAGGACAGACCTGCGAAAACTGGGACATTAGGCAGCGGTGTTCCTGAATGTGGACCTCACAGGTGAACATGCAGAGCAGGGACAACCTATATGGCCTCTGGTCGCCACCCCGCGATCCTGGAATTTTACGGGAAGATGATCGGGGTTATAGGTAATAAAGATGGGATATAAGGGGTCGATGTGACCCCCGACCCAGAAAAAGAGGAGGCAAAATAAAGGGTCAGAGGAGGACCTTCAATTCCTTAGGAAACAAGTCCTGGTTATGAGCGGCACACCGAGGGTCACCCCAGGATGGCACACCACACAGGTCACCCCAGGATGGCCCACCCTGCAGGTCACACCAGGATGGCACAGCACACAGGTCACCCCAAGATGGCACACCACGCAGGTCACCCCAGGATGGCACACCACGCAGGTCACCTCAGGATAGCATATCATGCAGGTCACCCCAGGATGGCACACAACCCAGATCACCCCAGGATGGCACACCACGCAGGTCACCCCAGGATGGCACACCACGCAGGTCACCCCAGGGTGGCACACTACACAGGTCACCCTAGGATGGCCCACCCCGCAGGTCACCCCAGGATAACACAGCACACAGGTCACCCCAGGATGGCCCACCGCACAGGTCACCCTAGGATGGCCCACCGCACAGGTCACCCCAGGATGGCACACCACGCAGGTCACCCCAGGATGACAGACCACACAGGTCACCCCAGGATGGCCCACCGCGCAGGTCACCCCAGGATGGCCCACCACGCAGGTCACCCCAGGATGACAGACCACGCAGGTCACCCCAGGATGGCCCACCACGCAGGTCACCCCAGGATGACAGACCACGCCGGTCACCCCAGGATGGCCCACCGCGCAGGTCACCCCAGGATGGCACACCGCGCAGGTCACCCCAGGATGGCACACCGCGCAGGTCACCCCAGGATGACAGACCACGCAGGTCACCCCAGGATGACACACCGCGCAGGTCACCCCAGGATGGCACACCGCGCAGGTCACCCCAGGATGACAGACCGCGCAGGTCACCCAAGGATGGCCCACCGCGCAGGTGACCTCAATACGACACACCACACATGTCACTCTAAAACTGCTACCTGGACAGCAAGGAGCACTGGCTGTTATTATCCCCCTCTCCCCCATCATCTTCACTGTTATAATCCTCCCCATCATCTTCATCCCTGCGGGCAGGAACACATCATCAGCAACATGAAACAGTATGACATGGCTTAGATACATCACCTCCTGGCAGTACACATAGTAGAATTAGATACACTGGAGCATAGTATCACACATGGTAGAATTAGATACACAGCTCAGCAGACAGTATCAAACATGATAGGATTAGATACACAGCTCTGCAGACAGTATCACACATGGCAGGATTAGATACACAGCTCAGCAGGCAGTATCACACATGATAGGATTAGATACACAGCTCAGCAGACAGTATCACACATGATAGGATTAGATACACAGCTCAGAAGACAGTATCACACAGGACAGGATTAGATACACAGCTCAGAAGACAGTATCACACAGGACAGGATTAGATACACAGTTCAGCAGACAGTATCACACATGATAGGATTAGATACACAGCTCAGCAGGCAGTATCACACAGGATAGGATTAGATACACAGCTCAGCAGACAGTATCACACAGGATAGGATTAGATACACAGCTCAGCAGACAGTATCACACAGGATAGGATTAGATACACAGCTCAGCAGACAGTATCACACATGGCAGGATTAAATACATAGCTCAGCCAACAGTATCACACATAATAGGATTAGATACATAGCTCAGCAGACAGTATCACACATAATAGGATTAGATACACAGCTCAGCAGACAGTATCACATAGGATGGGATTAGATACACAGCTCAGCAGACAGTATCACACATGATAGGATTAGATACACAGCTCAGCAGACAGTATCACACAGGATAGGATTAGATACACAGCTCAGCAGACAGTATCACAAAGGACAGGATTAGATACACAGCTCAGCAGACAGTATCACACAGGATAGGATTAGATAAACAGCTCAGCAGACAGTATCACACATGATAGGATTAGATACACAGCTCAGCAGATAGTATCACAGGATAGGATTAGATACACAGCTCAGCAGGCAGTATCACACAGGATTAGATTAGATACACAGCTCAGCAGGCAGTATCACACAGTATCGGATTAGATAGACAGCTCAGCAGACAGTATCACAAAGGCTAGGATTAGATACACAGCTCAGCAGACAGTATCACAGGATAGGATTAGATACACAGCTCAGCAGGCAGTATCACACAGGATTCGATTAGATACACAGCTCAGCAGGCAGTATCACACAGTATCGGATTAGATAGACAGCTCAGCAGACAGTATCACACAGGATAGGATTAGATACAGAGATCAGCAGACAGTATCACACATAATAGGATTAGATACACAGCTCAGCAGACAGACTTCCATATAATAGAATTAGATACCGTAGCCAGTATCACACATATGCTTAGATACATTGGCTTAGCAGCGCGGTGCGACACATGATAGCCCTGGCTATGACTGTAAGCTCCTGGGACAAGGCCTGATATGCCCCCTCCCCGCACCCTCGGCTCTCCACCTTCATTACAGGTGCACTTCACAGTAATTAGCGGCTTCCCTGTTACTTTATGAGGCTCATCCTGCTGCCAAACTGCACATTACCGTCTATTACAGGAGGTTTAGTGCCAGGAGCGAGGCGCACAGGGAGGTGCGAGGTTCCAACAGCTCCTGAGTCAGTCTGTAATGTACCGTCCACCCTCATCTAATCATCTGCTGCCTCCATCACTTTACTGAGAGGAGAGGCCTGAAACCTAAGAGTCAATAAGTAATAAAACGTCACGTTTCTCTTTTCATGGTTTTCCTGCTCTCTGGATAAAGCCTGCAGCGTAAAGAATGGGGGTGTTCATTCTGGTTGCATGTAACTAAAACAACCTGAATACAAACCTCCTTGATTTACACTGCAGGCTGCATCCAGAAAACAGTGCAAAATAGAAATAAGGTGTCTCTCCACCTATTTTACCAGCGCAAACTAGCCGGGGGGCGGAATTCCTGACGTTCTCCACAGTGCTGGGCAGAGCGCTCCACCTGCTGCACTCTACCAGTTACATAGAATAAGGCCTATGGCACATGAATGTGTGCGCCCCGTGCACGTATTGTGGACCCGCAATACATGGGCACCATTCCGTGGCCATTCCGCATCACGGATGCAGACCCATTCAATTCAATCGGTCCGCAAATCCAGAGATGCGGAACGGAATGACGGAACGGAACACTACGGAAGCATTACGGAGTGCTTCCGTGGGGTTCCGTTCCGTACTTCCGTCCCGCAAAAAGATAGAACATGTCCTATCTTTTTGCGGAACGGGCAGATCACTTAAATGGGTCTGCGATCCTCTGCGGCTGCCCCATGGTCGGTGCCTGTGCATTGCGGCCTGCAATTTGCGGCCCGCAGCGTGGGCACGGGCCAACTACGGCCGTGTGCAAGAGGCCTAACACAGTAGTGGTCCGGGAGTGGGGGAGCAATACGCCTTGTGTCCTCCGTGGGGGTTGCCGGAAATATGTCCCCAGGCGGCAGATTTTTACGCCTTCGTTGAATGTTGTTGCTCTGCATCTTGCTTACCCTGGTGACAGCCTGGAAACTGTGAGGCAGTGACAGGCCTCATGGCTGATAGAGAGGAGAATGCAGGATTATCCATCTCTTTCCCATCAGTGGGCAGGTCTGAGGCAGCAACAGTGTGCCACAATCAGAAATAAAGCTGTCGTCTCACAGTGAGATGGGTGTGTCCTGTGAAGTACAGAAGCCTGGAGTGGTTCTGTGTGTGGTTTGATCTGGCAGCGCTGAGAGACCACAAGGCTGGGAGTAGCTCTGAAGTTTGGGGTGCCGGCGCCTAGGGATAAGGAGTCGCATGGTCAGCGTCAGGCGGACGACTGGACCACAATCCCCCAGAACACCGGTGAGGTAACAGCCAGGAGGCTGATGGACATTGGGCTGGGAAAGCCCGCATGGGTGCCGTGTGTGTGAACAGTGTGCTTAGGTGAGTCAGGGACACACTGTGTTAAGTTAGAGCCTAGCCGGGCAGGTGTTTGTTTTGAATTTCATTTATTTATGTTGATGCTGGGACAATAAGCGATGTTTTGGCCCTAAAGCTGGGTGAACGACTATCTGTATGTGAGCGATCCTCGAGACCAGAGCTGATCCCCACATTTGGTGTCGGATGCGGGCGAGTCATCCCTGCTGGAAAAAGGCGGCCTCAGGGGCACACGACCTGACAGAAAGAGCAGGTGCTGCTGGAAAGAGCTGCTGGTGTTACTCTGGACTTATTTTTTTCTGTGGTGCAAGCTGTGTTCGTATTTAAAAGGAGCCAGAAGCACAATAAAAGAAACCTGACCTGTGGAAATGTTGTTGGGTCAAGGACATGGGCGACCTGGGTGAAAGATGGTCTGGTTTGGCCCCGGAAAACCACGGGCACAGAGAAAATAATAGAGCAACTGGTGGGAGCTAATTGCATGTTGAGGAAGTCAAGTGCTGCATCAGAGGGCTGCTCTGAATCGTAGTGGACTGTTCGAGGTGTATGTCGCCGTTGCCAAGGGCAACCGTCAGGGAAGACAAAGAGTGGTAGAGCGGTGCGTTTCTCAGGAGTGCCTATTTCCCTGCGACTGTGCACAGAGTCACTAAAGGGTGCGGCTGGAATGTCCGTCCGGAAAAAAGACAGGAGACAAGTCCAAAGCGCCTCCCGTGGCAACTACTGCATTGAGGAGAAGGGTGGTGACCGTGCTGGAGATATACCTGGACTACACTTATCTTCGGGAGTGCTGGGTCAGTGGCGACAATCGGTAAGACTGTTCATGTTGATAATTCTGTGGCAGACCACTGTAACAGTGAGCCGGCGGCAGTTGCTACCTGCCGGGCTGGTGCAGTGATAAGCGCTGCGGCGTGAAGATGTCTCAAAAAATGAGTGACTATGGGAAAAATGCTGTGTCTGAACAGGCTGGTAAGCCTGTTGCGGTTGCTCTCTCGCAGGAATCTGCGGGAGAAGCTCAAGATGTTGTTTAAAGTGCCCGTGACCAAGGCTAGATTTGGGATGGCGAAAATCAGAGATCCCATGCTAGCCTGGGTAAGAGGTAGAATGATGTCTGTCCGGGACAATTATGTGAATACTGTGGACTATCCGGTGGTCCTCACGGAGGGTGAGACCATGGTGGGAACAGAGACTGATGGACTTGATGTTGCAAATATGCTCATGCGTGGCGTAATGTGGAGCAATGGAGACACTTCTGTAGGAAGTAATGAAGCTCCTACACAACCTGTACCTGTCCCTTTAAATGAAGGTGTAAGGCAAATGCAGATAGAAAGCAATGGTTTAAGTGAAACTGACCATTAGAAACAGTGGTGCAGACACGGTGCCTAAGTGAAAGGTGCAGAGATTTGTTGAAATGTATAATGATAATGTGGTTAATGTGAAGGTTCTGCACATAGAAAACAAGTTACTTGAAGTGCCTAATGATGTATGTGTGATGATGATATCCTGCTCCTTTAAAGGGTGTGATCCGGGAAAAGCTCCCCTGTTGGTAAAAATGTGGATGGTATAAAAGTGCTAGTTGATGTTGAGAGCTCACAACTGAGAAACCACTGTGAAAAATGTGCAAGTACATGGGGCAGTCCTAGAGGGTGCACCACACGTACTGAAGTGGATATGCAGTCTCCACAGGTTTCTATGGTTAATAAATGTCCCAGGTAGGGGATTAGCTCATCGGTGCCCCTAGAGGACAGGATTGAGAATGACACGGCGGTATATATACGCATGTTCTGTGACCGATAGCAACTCAGAGAAAGGCTGCCATGCGAGGTCTTGCCAAACTAAAGTGGTTACTAGTAGCGACCAGATGACTGTTATATCTGGCCAGACGAGAGTTCAGTCGGGTGACGTCAGCCCTAGTGTCTGAAGCTCATATCCAGTCAGTCTTAGATGACCTGACAGAACAGTACAGCTGCAAACCGGAGGCTGATCTCACTCTCGCCACACGGTCCCTAGATACGATAGAGAAGGGACTAGCTGTCGTCTGAAGTCGCTAAAGATGGCTGCAGAAGGTTCAAGAGGAGACCCGGAAAAGAGCAGTGAATTGAAGGTCTACCGCCTGGTGTCCTGAGGAAGGAAAAGACTCCAGAAAGACACAAAAGTCTATAGTAGACCTCGACAATGGGCTTGAAGAAGTCCCTGGGTGGAAATCCACAGAGTGTCTAAGGAAGAATGGTGGTACTCCTACAACTGCTGTTACACCAGAACAGAGTGAAGAGCCGCTGGAACAGAAGGCCCAAGAGCGGCGCTGCTAACAAGCTGGTCCGAAAAACTAAGAAGACGACCATGGCCCTCTCCTTGGCTGAGAGCCCTTGGCGCTAGGGAGCGAGATGGATGGTGGAGAGGCTGAACAAGCAAGTCAGAGTAGAGATGGAAGATCTCAGGAGCTCAAAAGATGAAATCTATGAGTTGGAGAGGCCTAAAGCGTGCTCCTGCGCGGCAGATGGAAGAAAATGAGATACCTGAAGAGGAAGATTCTCTAAAAGATGCTAAGAAGTCAGAGCCCGTTAAGAATGGGTCTGGAGGTGAGTGGCGCTGTGGTGCCAGCCGAGGCAGAGAGGAAGATGGAAGATGTATCTGCTGAACCAGATGATGGTGCTGAGGTGGATGCAGAAGTCCAGAGACTCGTGGCAGTGTGTGGCCAGGACCTGGTCATGAAAGACATTCCCTCTGCTGTCAATGCCTTCCAGAAAGCCAGCAGTCTGCTGGGGAAGAAACACGGGGGACCAGTGACCAGTATGAGGGTGGCTGTCTACTCCGATGGGCTGGCTCTTCTGAATCCTGCCCGAAAGAGAGAACCATATCCTGGGTGAACCTCTTCAGGGATTGCCAGAAAGATGCTGAGTCTGAAACGGACTCTGATGTCCCAAGTACTTCCATCCTTAATGAGAGAAGGAGGAGGAGGCTAAGAATGCAAGTATGTAATGCTGTGTCCGTGAAGGATGAAAAGCCTATCAAAGTGACTGAAGACTCAAAGAGGCTCAAGGCTAGGCAGATGAGTTGGAGTGGGAGAAATCCTCGGATGTTCCCAAGACCAAAGATAAGGCTGAAGGAGAGAGTCGAGCCGAAGGTGAGGGAACAGTTTAGATCGAAGTTGCAGCAGATCAAGAAAGGACATGAGAACTATGTGCTGATGCGAAATGTGGAGAGAAGAAAAAAAACAGAGAGAGGCCACTGGTGCGAGCGCATCATCCTCACTCGTGAAAGAGAGTACTGGGTCATGAGATGGGCAAGAAAATCCCGTAGGTCTTATTTGCCCCATACTAAACTCATGTGGGTGAGAAGCCAAGCACTATTGGCCTGGGTCTGGCAGAATAAGGGGAAGACTGTAGGCCAGGTCGATGCCCTCTCCACGAGCATCTTGGTTGGATGCTAGTGTTCACCCCCTCACGGGGTTGAACAAGGGGGGATATGTGAGGCAGTGACAGGCCTCATGGCTGATAGAAGAGAGGAATGGCAGGATTATCCATCTCTTTCCCATCAGTGGGCAGGTCTGAGGCAGCAACAGGTGCCACAATCAAAAGAGCATAAAGCTGTCCTCACAGTGAGATGGGTGTGTCCTGTGAGGTACAGAAGCCTGGAGTGGTTCTGTGTGTGGTTTGATCTGGCAGCGCTGAGAGACCATAAGGCTGGGAGTAGCCTGAAGTTTGGGGGTCCCACGACGCCTAGGGATAAGGGTCGCATGGTCAGCGTCGGGCGGACGACTGGACCACAATCCCCCAAAAGACACCGGTGAGGTAACAGCCAGGAGGCTGATGGACATTGGGCTGGGAAAGCCGCATGGGTGCCGTGTGTGTGAACAGTGTCTTAGGTGAGTCAGGGACACACTGTGTTAAGTTAGAGCCCAGCCGGGCAGGTGTTTGTTTTGAATTTCATTTATTTATGTTGATGCTGGGACAATAAAGCGATGTTTTGGCCCCTAAAGCTGCGGTGGACGACTATCTGTATGTGAACGATCCTCGAGACCAGAGCTGATCCCCACAAAACATAGATACAAATGTATCAGTCTACACAATGCTCCATGAGCTAACAGAATGGACTGATACATTGTAGCAAACTATAGGCTCGTGTTCAGCTCACAGAGCATTGTCTACTGTAGACTGATACAATTGTATCTGTTCTAGTCACTGGACTCCAGACTGACACATTGTAACAAACTACAGGAGGGCTTCCTGCACCTGCTGCTGATGACTAGACCAGGGATCAGCAACCTCCCACACTTCCGCTGTCCTGGAACTACAACTCCCAGAGTGCTCCTTTCACTTCTATAGGAGTAAGGCCACTTTCACATTAGCGTTTTCAATTCCGCTATTGAGATCCGTCATAGATCTCAATAGCGGAAGAAAACGCTTCAGTTTTGCCCCCTATTCATTGCCAATGGGGACAGAACTGGACGAAACGGAAGGCACCGTTCCGTTTGGTTGCGTCCCCATGCAAGCAGCGTTTTTCTGTCCGCGATGCGGAGCAAGACGGATCCTACGCAATAGAAGATAGATCCGTCCCCCATTGAGTTTCAATGATGTTCAAGACGGATCCATCATCGCTATAGAAGACATAATACAACCGGATCCGGTCATGACGGATGCATGCGGTTGTATTATAGTAAGGGAAGCGTTTTCGCAGATCCATGATGGAGCTGCAAAAAACGCTAATGTGAAAGTAGCCTAAGGTCTTTTGCACACGACCGTAGGTGTCCCGTTGCTGCATTGCGGACCGCATATGCGGATCCGCAATACACGGGCACCGTTCCGTTTGCATTCCACATCACGGATGTGGACCCATTCACTTCAATCGGTCCGCAAATCCAGAGATGCGGAACATGTCCTACCTTTTTGCCGAACGGGCTGATTGCGGACCCATGAAAGTGAATGGGTCCGCGATCCACTGTGGCTGCCCCATGGTTGGTGTTCGTGCATTGTGGCCCGCAGCACGGCCACGGGGCGCACATGTTCGTGTGCAATAGGCCTAAGAAGAACTGCTGAGCATGTTTGAATGATGGGAGTTGTAGTTTCACAGAAGCTGGAGTGCGGAAGGCTGCTGATCCCTGGTCTAGACTGATTGTATCCAGTCTGGTCAATGCTCTCTCAGTCTTGGACTCCAGACTGATACACTGTAGCAAACTACGGGAGCAGAGCATTGACTCGATCAGGGATGCTCACAGGGGTGCACCACCAATAAGGTTGTTATGAGGGAATAGGACGGGTAGCCGAATTTTCAGTGGATCGGTGCTTGATCCAATAGGTGTTTTCTGCAGGTGGAGTGAAATGTATGAGGCATCCTTTATACCCGATGCGTAGCAGAGGAGACTCCACGGGGCATCGATCCGGACTCCGCCTGTAACGAGCAGCAATCGTGCATCAATGACAGGCGGCAGCAGCGAAGCTTCTATCAATCTCCAGACCATTAGACGCCGTGGAGATGTCGCTCGTCATTACTCTCAGATCTAAGCTGTTGTCACATGGCGCGCTCAGGCTGTAAATCACACAGTCAGGAATAGTCCCCTACAGTCGGAGGAGAGGGGTTTGCAATCTCCCCAAAATTGCTAAACATTGAATGTAATGCTGTTCGAGCAGTCACTGCACTCCAAGGGTAACTGGACCCCCAGTATCTGCCCGCCATATATCACTTCTGAGGGAGGAATAAGGAACCCCAAGTAGTCAGCACACCAAGGTGACTAGTCCATGAGAACTTATGCAAGGACCACAGCTCCTACAACAGGGGTGTGAGGAATTAATGAAAGGACCATACAAATGAGACCATCTCAGGTGGTTTGGGATGTGGTGGTAGTAACCACCACCAGAAGGGGGCCATATTTAAAAATTTGCTATGCATGAAAACGGCGTAATTTCGCAAGCAAGTACATTCAGTTTTGTTTGCGATTGCGTTCAGTTTTTATTGCGCGGGTGCAATGCGATTTAATGCGTTTTGCACACGCGTGATAAAAAACGGAATGTTTACAAACATCTCTTAGTAACCATCCGTGAAAAACATTTGTGGATGCGATGCGATTTTCACGAAGCCCCATTCACTTCTATGGGGCCTGCGTTGCGTGATAATGGCAGAATATTGAACATGCAGCGATTTTCACGCAACGCACAAATGATGCGTGAAAACCAACGCTCATGTACAGAGACCCATTGAAAAAAATGGGTCCGGATTCCGTGCAGGCGCAATGCGTTCGCATCACGCATTGCACACGCGCGGAATACTCGCTCGTGTGAAAGGGGCCTTATACATCTTGCTATGATAAAGCATGGGATTGCACCGAAAAGGGGACAGTGAATGGCAAGATGAATGAATGATATAAAATCAAGCAGCAATTATGCGGAGTGATGAAGTCACATACATGGCCGCCATGTGTAGAGGCTCCAGGGGCTCCACCTGCCATTGGCCGGATGCTGGTGGTTTGCTTCCTTGCAGCTTTGGTCTTCCTAAATGTCTTGCGGTTTCGTCTACTGTATATTTATTACTGCTGCATTTGCTTTATATAATCTACTCTGCAACATCCACTCAGCTAATCTGCTCTGCTACATCTACTCTACTATAGTTGCTCTGCAACATCCACTCTACTAATCGTGAATGCTATATTTTCTCTCTTATATCCACTCTGCTCCATCTGCTCTGCTACAGCCCCACTGCTACATCTGCTCTATTAATTCTGCTTTTCTACATCCACTCTAGCACATTCTGTTATATCTGCTTTGCTACAGCCCCACTGCTACATCTGCATTGGCGGATCCAGGGGGGGGGGGGGTTTGCAACGGGGCAATTGCCCCCCCCCAGAATGTAAGATAAAGATTCCAATGATATCCCTCCCAGTCCCTTCCTGGCTGCCGCGGTGCGCACGCACCCACTATAGATTACCATACCTCCTGTGCTGCTGCGGGAGCGTGCGTCGCCGTAGGGCCAGGTTAACTGCCAGTGAGGGGCGGAGCCTGTCGGGACTTGGGAGCGGAGGCAGAGCAGAGAGCCTTGCGTGCAGGCTCACACAGGCTCGGCTCACACTAGGAGAATGAGGGTGGGAGTGGTTTAGTGGAGTTGCTGGGCGGCACGCAGTCAGTGTGAGCTGTGGAGAGAGCACTGCCACTGCTGTAAGATGCCTGCCCCGCTTGAGCTCCTGCGTCATCTTGCTGCCGCCCAGCTAACTTAAGGACTGTGAGGTGAGTTCAGTCGGATCCTAAGTATAATGTAAAAAATGAAGAATTTTAGGCTTTTCCAATTTCAACAAATGTTGGTTATGCAGTATACAATATAAGTCTAGATTCTGCACAGTGCATGTGCTTCCATTGGGAGCAAGTTTTATAACCTCTTTTGCTTAATTTAACCCATTGTGAGCTGGAGTCCTAGACCGTGTAAATTTTACACAGTCTAGGACTCCAGCTCACATGGGAATAAGCAAAATATGTTATAAAAGTTGCTCGCAATGGAAGAACAGGCACTGTGCAGAATCTAGACTTGTATACTGTACATACCCAACATTTGTGGAAAATGGAATAGCTTAAAATGTAATATCCTTGAAAAACACAATGCTATTTACACGTCGGTAGTGTGTTAAGGATCCGCAAATTGTGGATCCGCAACACACCTTGCCGCCAGCCCCATAGAGTCTCTATGATAGAGATGCCTGTACTTATCCGCAATTGTGGACAAGTATAGGACATGCTCTATATTATTGCGGAGCCGCAGATCGGAAGATCGGCCGCGCGCTCCGGAAATGCGGATGCGGAGAGTACAGTGTGTGCTCTCCTCACAATCTGGAAGTGCCCCTCCCGAGACCAGGCTCTGGATCCGCCACTGTACATCTGCTCTATTAATTCTGCTTTTCTACATCCACTCTAGTACATTCTGTTATATCTGCTTTGCTACAGCCACACTGTGATATCTGATTTGCTATATCCACTCTGCTACATCCTGTAATATCTGCTCTACCACATCCACACTGCTATATCCACTCTGCTACATCCACCTGGCTACATCAGCTCTGGCACATCCACTCTACTACTTATGTACTGCTATATCTGTACTGCTACATCTGCTCTACTGCTTCTGCTTTTCTACATCCACTCTGCTACATCCTGTAATATCTGCTCTACCACATCCACACTGCTAAATCCACTCTGCTACATCCACCTGGCTACATCAGCTCTGGCACATCCACTCTACTACTTATGTACTGCTATATCTGTACTGCTACATCTGCTCTACTGCTTCTGCTTTTCTACATCCACTCTGCTACATCCTGTAATATCTGCTCTACCACATCCACACTGCTAAATCCACTCTGCTACATCCACCTGGCTACATCAGCTCTGGCACATCTACTCTACTACTTATGTACTGCTATATCTGTACTGCTACATCCACTGAACTACATCTGCTCTGCTACTTCTGCTTTTCTACATCCACTCTGCTACATCCTGTAATATCTGCTCTACCACATCCACACTGCTATATCCACTCTGCTACATCCACACTGAATAGATATCTGGCTGATGACAATGAATAGATTTGCTGTTGCTGACAGTACCACTGCCTTTCTTAATCCTTCTTTTTTCCATTGCTAAATAACAGAAAGTATCAGAGTGGATGTTGCAGAGCAGATGTAGCAGTGTGACCATAGCAGAAAAGATGCTCGAGTCCAGCAGCAGACATAGGGTTAGGGCTGATCTTAAATGGAAGCCTGGCTATGATTTCAACTGACTGGCAGATATTTCTCTTCCATTTCTTGTGTCCTAAAATTTGCATTTGCTTTTGCAGCCTCTGCCTGGCATTGAGGTGGGCTGCAGAAACTATACATTTCTTTGCAAGATCCTGCAGGCTTCTTGTGTGCAGAGAAGAGGCTGAAGACAAGCTGCAGACACCAGATGCAAGAAGACAGCGAGAATATGGCAAATATCACAAGATCACCCAAGAGAAACGCTGTCCAACATGAAAGCTCCTGAATGTTGGCAGCAGGAAATATGAGACAATACTGAAAATTGGGGTCCATGGTGGACCAGAAGTTCGTTTTGAAACTGAGAGGACATGATAGGTCTGGGTGAGCTGAGCTTTCACATCCCACATCTGGGGACTTTCAGGGGCCGCCTCATCATCTCTGCTTGAAGGATGTGCTACATTTAATTCATGTTCCCTGTCGGTCGCTGGTGATTATCCTTCACATTCAGAGGAAGCTTTCTTGTAAGAACACGGAGTCTCTGCTGGGCTGTCACACGAAACGGAAGAGAGCAGCACCCGGCGGGCGAAAGATTCAGAAATGAAAGTCTCTCTGAAAATGTTAATCGCTGCTAAAAATGGAATACATCAAGAACGAGAAGACAGCTGTCCAGCCGCGATTACTAAAAGATGAAAGTGTCAAGAAAATCTCCACTTCTGAGCAAAAACAGTCTGGGAAATATGAGGAGACTGTTATAAACCCATCTTGTATCTTATACTCCAGTCACATCTGGAGCTGCATTGAAAATTCTGCTGGTTTGTGCAATGTTAGGATCTGCTCAGAAGTAATAGACCCTAGTGGTACGTGATCAAATCCAAAGTTGCCGCCAACCGACGTTGAGGCCCATTGTTGTATCAATGCCTGGACCCACTGGAGGATCCTCTGATGCTCTCGTAGGCCCGTCCAGCCCTGATCTAGTCAATGAGATGCCACCCACTCATAGTGAGCCTTGAAGACTCTCCTACGTCAAGCCAAGACCTCCTCCACCATTCCTTGGACCTTTGTGAGTAGACCCAGCTCACTCAAACAGGCAGATGTGTCATGAGGAACAGAATAGTAAAGAGGACAACCAGAAAGGAGATGGTCTCAATGCATCTAAAATGAAAAACAAAGCAACTTTGCTTTAGATCTTAATGAAAAACATCCTATTATTTTGTGTTTACATAACCTATGGAATCCTATGAGTCTCCATGGTAACAGACCACAAACAAACCCTATGTAGTCTGATCCGGCAGTCATACTCCCAACTCCTTCTTCTCGCCTACCTACGAGATGTCTGTCTAAATAAAGTAGGGGACAGATGGAAGGAAGAGCCTACGACTAAGGAATCAGACCAAGTAGGGTTTGGCTGTGGTCTGTTACCATGTAGTCACATAGGTTTGCACAGGAGCTGTATACACAAAATGATAGGATCTTTGTTTTAAGTAAGACCTATTGGAACTTTGCTTCTTTTTTTCATTATAGATGCAATGGGGTAATCAAGAAATCTAGACAGGATGGTGGACTTAGTCGTCAAAGAGGAGACGCCGTATTGTGTACTGGCAAAGCAGTAGCACCATTTAAAGGGGCACGTCCAAACCCTGAACTATAGAGGTGAAAGGAAATGAGGAAGAGGACAACTGGCAACAAGTTGGATGGAGACAATCACAAGATCGCTGTTCAGGAGCCAAGAGAACTTAGAGAAGTAGATGAGATGTACTGTGAAGTCTTGAAGAAGCGTTGGCACCAGGCTAAGGAAGGAACGTTGCAGATTCACCAAGACCTCGCCAAGATTGTTTAGCATCTACTAAGGAAAGACTGTGACCCTTCAGGCATACGTTTATACGACAAGACACAAAAGACTCCAGAGTAACGAGCCCTCTGATAGAGCAGCCACTTGTACGTTACCTTCTGAAAGCCCTCTCTCCTGGGTGCAGGCTCTGGTGGGATCTCCCCGGGGACACGGCTGAGTTATGGCTCAGTCCAGAAAGCAAGCTGTCCGTCTCCAGATGGAAGTTGCCATCCACGTCACTCCTCATGTTGGAATTGTCCAAAAATTCTCTGTCGTTCCAAGCCCCCACCGACCCGTCCATGGTCTGGTACCTGATCTCGATACTAACGCTGGTCTGAAACACATGAAGAAAATCTGTTGAGTGGAACATCACCTCATGGTGGGAACTTTTTTTTTTAAATACTGTCAACTCTGAATTTACTAAAAAATTTTCACCAAATTTTGAATCTGAATAGCTAATCATGACGATCTTTAAACCTCACCCCTTTTCTGCCAAGGAACGCCCCATTTTTGTATAACTCCACCCCCGAGGTCTGGTTCTCAAGTCCGTCCCATGAAAATCTGGGCTTGATGACAACTTTGGGGAACACCCCCATACTTCCCCACTCACGGGACATTTGAAGCCCCACCTTCAATCCAGTAACGGGCACATTTGAAGTCCTGCCCTCTATGAGACGCACAGTCTTTGAGGAAAAAAATAATTACAAGACTGGACGACAACTTTAACTATACGCCTATATAGTAGTCACATGACTGGCGTAAACGCACGCAATATATACTGCTCGGAACGGACGCCATATTTGTGAAGCCCCTGGTCACTTTGTCTAACACGGCGTTGCACGTGTGATGACATTGGACACATTTTTTGGGGATTGGGTTCAAATCCTCACGCCAGAATATCGGTCAAAATTTTTAGAAATTATAAAAATTCCTGCTAAATTATTACAAGCAAAACACAGGATTGTAGAAAAAAATGGAGAAAAAGTGTCACACCAGGAAAGCGAGTAAACAAATTGGAGGTGCTCTCAGTGGGCAGATCCACCCAGTCCACACAAAAACTTAATGCCAGGAACAACGGGGCTCACTCCTGTATCTGGAAATCAATCATTTATTAGCATTTTAAATAAAACAAGTATAGCAGCAAATCCACCAAAAATGTGCAATACGATAATAATCAGCCAATAGAAAACACTCAATCTGTGCCGGTTCGCGTGTATCGATCAAGTGTCCACTGCGGGGGAAGTGTTGGCCCACAGGCAGTTTGTATAGAGATAGTTCACAACTAGTGCTGTCCCTTAGGCTACATGCACACGACCGTTGCCTGCTTCCGCGTCCGCTCCTCCTCCAAATTTAGCGTCCGTCAAAAAAAACGGATGACGGACCGTTTTTTTTGATGGATCCGATTTTTTTGGCAGATCCATTGTAAAAATGCCTATCCTTGTCCGCAAACATGAAAAAAATAGGACATGCACTATTTTTTGACAGAATGAAAACACGGATCACGGATGCGGATCAAAAACGGTTGACCATCCGCATTTTTTGACGGACCCATTGAAATGAATAGGGAAGCATCCTATCCGTGAAAAAAAACGGAACGGACGCGGAAACAAACGACGGTCATGTGCATGGGGCCTTATATGGTTCAAATGCTGGATTAAAGGATCATCAATGGTGATACTTGAAGATCTCTCTTATAATTGCATGTAAAGACTAAAATCGCATAAGTTGTATCGAGCGACTCCTGAGACAGTTCAGCGGCGTCCCGCTCCTGAGACAGTTCAGCGGCGTCCCGCTCCTGAGACAGTTCAGCGGCGTCCCGCTCCTGAGACAGTTCAGCGGCGTCCCGCTCCTGAGACAGTTCAGCGGCGTCCCGCTCCTGAGACAGTTCAGCGGCGTCCCGCTCCTGAGACAGTTCAGCGGCGTCCCGCTCCTGAGAGCAGTTCAGCGGCGTCCCGCTCCTGAGACAGTTCAGCGGCGTCCCGCTCCTGAGACAGTTCAGCGGCGTCCCGCTCCTGAGACAGTTCAGCGGCGTCCCGCTCCTGAGACAGTTCAGCGGCGTCCCGCTCCTGAGACAGTTCAGCGGCGTCCCGCTCCTGAGACAGTTCAGCGGCGTCCCGCTGTGTTTCACTTAGGTGACTGCCGGCGTTGTATAACAACTTTCATTAGAAAAAGAAGGCCATAGTCTTACCAGGGAGAGCGTCTTGAATGGAGCCTGTGAGTGTCCACGATTAATTCCCGTCTGAACTCACCACGCCGGTGTCTCACGTGATTCTCTGTGGGTGTCCGGTCTCACTCTGGAGCGCTCCGGTCTCACTCTGTGACGCTCCAGAGAATCACGTGAGACACCGGCAGCGGATACTTGATCGATACACGCGAACCGGCACAGATTGAGTGTTTTCTATTGGCTGATTATTATCGTATTGCACATTTTTGGTGAATTTGCTGCTATACTTGTTTTA
This sequence comes from Bufotes viridis, assembly GCA_033119425.1. NCBI lineage: Eukaryota > Metazoa > Chordata > Amphibia > Anura > Bufonidae > Bufotes > Bufotes viridis. Next base: position 12,671,483 of record CM065592.1, on the reverse strand, counting down.
TTTAAAATGCTAATAAATGATTGATTTCCAGATACAGGAGAGAGCCCGGTTGTTCCTGAAAAAACACCGGATTGCATAAATATTCCCCCATAAAAATGTACGACGCTGCGTACACACTGCGGACCAGCGGTCATGTGACCTGAGAACTTGTATTCGACATCTACTTTCATACGTCCGTCTTTCTTCTTACTATCATTATGATGACTAAGGGTGTGAAAACTTATGCATTTCACAATTTTCTGTAGTCTCACTTTAGAACGAGTCTCGGTGCTGGAGAATGACGGAAGTCTCGGAGGAGAATTTTGTGTCTTTTTAGCTTTAAGTTTAAGATTTTTTGTAACTATGGCAACACAAAGGAGTGTCCGAAATTACTGTCCAAAAATAATCCGTCCACTGAGGAGAAAATACGAATCCTCTGCCAACACGTCCCATACCACTGTCCAATGGTCCGATAGACAGTATCACACAGGATAGGATTAGATACACAGCTCAGCAGACAGTATCACACAGGATAGGATTAGATACACAGCTCAGCAGACAGTATCACACAGTGATAGGATTAGATACACAGCTCAGCAGACAGTATCACACAGGATAGGATTAGATACACAGCTCAGCAGACAGTATCACACAGGATAGGATTAGATACACAGCTCAGCAGACAGTATCACACAGGATAGGATTAGATACACAGCTCAGCAGACAGTATCACACAGGAGAGGATTAGATACACAGCTCAGCAGACAGTATCACACACTGATAGGATTAGATACACAGCTCAGCAGACAGTATCACACAGGATAGGATTAGATACACAGCTCAGCAGACAGTATCACACAGGATAGGATTAGATACACAGCTCAGCAGACAGTATCACACAGGATAGGATTAGATACACAGCTCAGCAGACAGTATCACACAGGATAGGATTAGATACACAGCTCAGCAGACAGTATCACACAGGATAGGATTAGATACACAGCTCAGCAGACAGTATCACACACTGTAGGATTAGATACACAGTTCAGCAGACAGTATCACACAGGATAGGATTAGATACACAGCTCAGCACACAGTATCACACATGATAGGATTAGATACACAGCTCAGCAGACAGTATCACACACTGTAGGATTAGATACACAGTTCAGCAGACAGTATCACACAGGATAGGATTAGATACACAGCTCAGCAGACAGTATCACACATGATAGGATTAGATACACAGCTCAGCAGACAGTATCACACATGATAGGATTAGATACACAGCTCAGCAGACAGTATCACACACTGTAGGATTAGATACACAGTTCAGCAGACAGTATCACACAGGATAGGATTAGATACACAGCTCAGCAGACAGTATCACACTTGATAGCATTGGATACACAGCTCAGCAGACAGTATCACACATGATAGGATTAGATACACAGCTCAGCAGACAGTATCACACAGGACAGGATTAGATACACAGCTCAGCAGACAGTATCACACAGGATAGGATTAGATACACAGCTTAGCAGACAGTATCACACAGGATAGGATTAGATACACAGCTCAGCAGACAGTATCACACATGATAGGATTAGATACACAGCTCATTAGACAATATCACACAGGATAGGATTAGATACACAGCTCAGCAGACAGTATCACACCTGATAGGATTGGATACTCAGCTCAGCAGACAGTATGACACAGGATAGGATTAGATACACAGCTCAGCAGACTGTATCATACAGGATAGGATTAGATACACAGCTCAGTAGACAGTATCACACATGATAGGATTAGATACACAGCTCAGCAGACTGTATCATACAGGATAGGATTAGATACACAGCTCAGCAGACAGTATCACACATGATAGGATTAGATACACAGCTCAGCAGACTGTATCATACAGGATAGGATTAGATACACAGCTCAGTAGACTGTATCACACAGGATATGATTAGATACACAGCTCAGCAGACAGTATCACACATGATAGGATTAGATACACAGCTCAGCAGACAGTATCACACAGGACAGGATTAGATACACAGCTCAGCAGACAGTATCACACATGATAGGATTAGATAAACAGCTCAGCAGACAGTATCACACATGATAGGATTAGATACACAGCTCAGCAGACAGTATCACACATGATAGGATTAGATACACAGCTCAACAGGCAGTATCACATATGATAGGATTAGATACACAGCTCAGCAGACAGTATCACACATGATAGGATTAGATACACAGCTCAGCAGACAGTATCACACATGATAGGATTAGATACACAGCTCAGCAGACAGTATCACACATGATAGGATTAGATACACAGCTCAGCAGACTGTATCACACAGGATAGGATTAGATACACAGCTCAGCAGACAGTATCACACATGATAGGATTAGATACACAGCTCAGCAGACAGTATCACACATGATAGGATTAGATACACCGCTCAGCAGACAGTATCACACAGGATAAGATTAGATACACAGCTCATCAGATAGTATCACACAGGACAGGATTAGATACACAGCTCAGCAGACAGTATCACACAGGATAGGATTAGATACACAGCTCAGCAGACAGTATCACACATGATAGGATTAGATACACAGCTCAGCAGACAGTATCACACAGGACAGGATTAGATACACAGCTCAGCAGACAGTATCACACAGGATAGGATTAGATACACAGCTCAGCAGACAGTATCACACATGATAGGATTAGATACACAGCTCATTAGACAATATCACACAGGATAGGATTAGATACACAGCTCAGCAGACAGTATCACACATGATAGGATTAGATACACAGCTCAGCAGACAGTATCACACCTGATAGGATTAGATACACAGCTCAGCAGACAGTATCACACATGATAGGATTAGATACACAGCTCAGCAGACTGTATCATACAGGATAGGATTAGATACACAGCTCAGTAGACTGTATCACACAGGATATGATTAGATACACAGCTCAGCAGACAGTATCACACAGGATAGGATTAGATACACAGCTCAGCAGACAGTATCACACACTGTAGGATTAGATACACAGCTCAGCAGACTGTATCATACAGGATAGGATTAGATACACAGCTCAGTAGACTGTATCACACAGGATATGATTAGATACACAGCTCAGCAGACAGTATCACACATGATAGGATTAGATACACAGCTCAGCAGACAGTATCACACACTGTAGGATTAGATACACAGTTCAGCAGACAGTATCACACAGGATAGGATTAGATACACAGCTCAGCAGACAGTATCACACTTGATAGCATTGGATACACAGCTCAGCAGACAGTATCACACATGATAGGATTAGATACATAGCTCAGCAGACAGTATCACACATGATAGGATTAGATACACAGCTCAGCAGACAGTATCACACAGGATAGGATTAGATACACAGCTCAGCAGACAGTATCACACTTGATAGGATTGGATACACAGCTCAGCAGACAGTATCACACATGATAGGATTAGATACACCGCTCAGCAGACAGTATCACACAGGATAGGATTAGATACACAGCTCATCAGATAGTATCACACAGGACAGGATTAGATACACAGCTCAGCAGACAGTATCACACTTGATAGGATTGGATACACAGCTCAGCAGACAGTATCACACATGATAGGATTAGATACACAGCTCAGCAGACAGTATCACACAGGACAGGATTAGATACACAGCTCAGCAGACAGTATCACACAGGATAGGATTAGATACACAGTTTAGCAGACAGTATCATACAGGATAGGATTAGATACACAGCTCAGCAGACAGTATCACACATGATAGGATTAGATACACAGCTCAGCAGACAGTATCACACCTGATAGGATTAGATACTCAGCTCAGCAGACAGTATGACACAGGATAGGATTAGATACACAGCTCAGCAGACAGTATCACACATGATAGGATTAGATACACAGCTCAGCAGACAGTATCACACCTGATAGGATTGGATACTCAGCTCAGCAGACAGTATGACACAGGATAGGATTAGATACACAGCTCAGCAGACAGTATCACACATGATAGGATTAGATACACAGCTCAGCAGACTGTATCATACAGGATAGGATTAGATACACAGCTCAGTAGACTGTATCACACAGGATATGATTAGATACACAGCTCAGCAGACAGTATCACACATGATAGGATTAGATACACAGCTCAGCAGACAGTATCACACAGGACAGGATTAGATACACAGCTCAGCAGACAGTATCACACAGGATAGGATTAGATACACAGCTCAGCAGACAGTATCACACAGGACAGGATTAGATATACAGCTCAACAGGCAGTATCACACATGATAGGATTAGATACACAGCTCAGCAGACAGTATCACACATGATAGGATTAGATACACAGCTCAACAGGCAATATCACATATGATAGGATTAGATACACAGCTCAGCAGACAGTATCACACATGATAGGATTAGATACACAGCTCAGCAGACAGTATCACACATGATAGGATTGGATACTCAGCTCAGCAGACAGTATGACACAGGATAGGATTAGATACACAGCTCAGCAGACAGTATCACACATGATAGGATTAGATACACAGCTCAGCAGACTGTATCATACAGGATAGGATTAGATACACAGCTCAGTAGACTGTATCACACAGGATATGATTAGATACACAGATCAGCAGACAGTATCACACAGGATAGGATTAGATACACAGCACAGCAGACAGTATCACACAGGATAGGATTAGATACACAGCTCAGCAGACAGTATCACACATGATAGGATTAGATACATAGATCAGCAGACAGTATCACACAGGATAGGATTAGATACACCGCTCAGCAGATAGTATCACACATGATATGATTAGCTACACAGCTCAGCAGGCAGTATCACACAGGATTAGATTAGATACACAGCTCAGCAGACAGTATCACACATGATATGATTAGATACACAGCTCAGCAGACAGTATCACACACTGTAGGATTAGATACACCACTCAGCAGACAGTATCACGCATGATAGAATTAGATACACCGCTCAGCAGACAGTATCACACACTGTAGGATTAGATACACAGCTCAGCAGACAGTATCACACAGGATAGGATTAGATACACAGATCAGCAGACAGTATCACACAGGATAGGCTTAGATATATTGGCCTATTTACAGAATCCCACACACAATTTCTTACAATGTATCAGTCGTGGGCGTTGCTTGGCTAAAACAGTTGGGGCCTGGGCCCCTGATGTTTTGTTCCGGGCCCCGGATGTCCTGCCTGCCAGATAGATACAACTGTAAGCTCTCAGGACAGCAATACAATTGAATCTAATGCACTGGAAGAGCTGAAGGACCTGTGATGACATCACACTCATGTCATCAGTGCTGAAGGCAGGGGTTGAGAAGGACCTGCGATGATGTCACCATCATGTGACCAGTGCAGGAGAGGACGGCGCTCAGCAGTGAACAGGAGAGGTCCTGGGGAAGAGGCTGTGGTGAGGTCTGCTACAGGAGGAGGGGAGATGACTCACATCAATGTAAGGTGCGCTACTACCCGAGGGGGGATAGGGGGGTAAGAATAGTTACCAGACTGCAGGGTATGTAATGAATAGTGTTGAGCGCGAATATTCAAATCGCGAAATTTAATCGTGAATATCGCCACTTCGCAGAATTCGCAAATATTTAAAATATAGTGCTATATGTTCGTATTCACGAATAGTGTTGATCGCGAATACGCGAATATTCTAATAGCGAATTTATCGGTAGTATCGGCACTTAGCAACATCCCTAGCAACCAATAGGAAAGTTGCCTACCCCTTAGGCCTGGTTCACACCTGAGTGTTTTACAGCGCGTTCCTACGTAAAACGTAAAACGCCCAAAGAAGTACAGGAGCTTCTTTGGGGCGTACTGTCACATGCTCGCGCCCATAGACTTCAACGGGAATGCAGCAAAAGGGATATTTGCGTGTTTCCGTCTTCAAAATGTGCGTACGGACGCGCGTTTCGCATATGGCAACAGGCACACAGACGCCTCGTCATTGGACGCCTCTGTGGTCAATCACACGAACGTGCGTACAACTCGCGTTTACTAATTCCAAAAATGCGCTGTAATACGCCCCCAAATCATCCGACAAAAACACACGTAAAACGCACGTATCAAATACGCTCAAGTGTTAACCTAGCCTTAGTGTTGATTGCGGATATTCTAATTGCGAATTTTTATCATGTATATATTACATTTCCGATTTTCACAATCAAGTAAATAATGACCGGAGATCACGAATTGTCGAATATACAAATTTATGGTGAATATTCGGCCCAAAATTTGCGAAATATCGCGAATTCAAATATTGCCTATGCCGCTCATCACTAGTAATAGCACATAATACTATAAATCAATGACCGATGCTAAACCATAAAGCAGCAGGAACTCATAAATAATCCTCTACCCATAATACGCAATCACCTCGGGAGAACCGCACACCCCAACGCGTGTTTCCGCAAATCCTTCATCTGGGGGGCGTGTTTGGAGCTATAAGGACTCAGCGTCTTTATGTAGGTTCTTCCGCTCATCCAGAGTCAGCTCGCTATCGAGGGGATTTCTTTGTTTTTAGATATATTTTCACTTATTTTAGGGTGTGATAAGTGATGAGCGAAGCGATCTCCGAAAGCTTTATCCAAAGTTTTTTTTGCTTCAAATATTTTTTTAAAAGTCTAAAAAAAGTGCACGTGGGACATCTCCCCACACCAGTCAACGTGTTTCGGACTGTACTCAGTCCTTAATTTTGGGTTAAGTTGTCCAGAAAAAAGAAAATTTCTGGTTGGCAACCCTGCTGTACGGAGATCCGTCCTAAACCTAGAAAACCCCTTTAAGGATATCTTCACATGTATCGGTTTTATCGCATATTTCAGCTCATCAGGCGGTAGGTGTGAACACATCTTTTAACACTAGGACTGCAGTGAACACATCGTCCAGATTCTCAGAGAAGACAAATTGGTCAAACAGAATTAATTTTTCAAAGTTTATACAATAGAAGAAAAGACGATCCAAGAGAAATATCCTCAACCACCATGGGAAAAGAACCGGAGGCATTTATTCTAAGTTACCATAGTAACAGGAAATGATAACTGCTAGAACTTTACACTTCATCTCTTCTCGAAATCCAATGCAGATTGTAGAAGTGGGTTCACAAGACAGATCTCTAGATGTCACCCCTGGCAGAAGACGATGGACAGCAAAGAAAGAGATGAGAGGATCCTAGACTAGATGACATTCACCTGACATCTGATGAGCGGAGTGAGGCTTTATGACCTTCTGGACATAATACAAAAAGACCCAACGCATTGGAGAGGAAACTTAAGGTGCAAAGATATAAAATAAAAAGAGAAAAAGAGGTTGGCCAGCACCAAAAACGATGGAGACAAGACTCATGAAGACATCATTGAGAAGTCTAAAGACCCAAACAAAAGACTGATCATATGGTCACTAGGAGACAAGCAGTCAATGAAACAAATCTCTAGATGTCACCACTGGTACAATACAATGGATAGCAGGGAAAGACGCAAGGGAATTCTTGACTAGATAAAGGCAGAGTTTCCACCTGACACCCGATGAGCAGAATGAAGTTTTATCCTCCTCTGGACTTAACACAAGAAGACACAATTCATTAGAGAAGAAACTTATGGTGTGAAGATATGAAATAAAAAGAGACAGAAGATGGCCAGCACCATAACAGATGGAGACAAGACTCCTGAAGACGCCAATGAGAAGTCTAAAGACCCAAGACTGCTTATAAGGTCACTAGGAGACAAAATACATCTACTGATGTCACGTAAGAATATGAATAGCAGACATAAAATGTAGTCTCTTCAGCACTCTCAAAAGCTAAAGTAGACAGTAGAGGTGAGTTAAGAAGACAGATCTATAGATGTCATCATTGGTAGAAGACCGCAGACAGCAGGGAAAGATGCAAGAAGATCCTTGACTAGATAAAGGCAGAGCTTCCACCTGACGAGCAGAGTGTAGCATTATCATCATCTGGACATGACAGAAGAAGACCCAACTCATTGGAGAAGAGCTATAAAGTTGGAAGATATGAAACAAAAAAGGAAGACGATGGCTGGCATCACAATGTATGGAGACAAAAAGACTGCTCAAAGGGGCCCAAATAGACCTGGCGTCACATAAGAATATTAGTATATTAATATAGAAGTTAAAACTTTGTCTCCTCCACCAGAACCTGTAAAATCCAAAAGTAGGTTAACGACAGATTTCTAGATGTCACCACTGGTAGAAGACTATGGATCCCCGGGAAGACATAAAAAGATCCTTGACTAGATGAAGGCAGATCTTCTAGCGGACACTTGATGAGAAGAGTGAAGTCTAGACATGACAGAAAAAGTAGTTAACGACAGATTTCTAGATGTCACCACTGGTAGAAGACTATGGATCCCAGGGAGGACACAAAAAGATCCTTGACTAGATGAAGGCAGATCTTCTAGCGGACACTTGATGAGAAGAGTGAAGTCTAGACATGACAGAAAAAGTAGTTAACGACAGATTTCTAGATGTCACCACTGGTAGAAGACTATGGATCCCAGGGAGGACACAAAAAGATCCTTGACTAGATGAAGGCAGATCTTCTAGCGGACACTTGATGAGAAGAGTGAAGTCTAGACATGACAGAAAAAGTAGGTTAACGACAGATTTCTAGATGTCACCACTGGTAGAAGACTATGGATCCCCAGGAAGACACAAAAAGATCCTTGACTAGATGAAGGCAGATCTTCTAGCGGACACTTGATGAGAAGAGTGAAGTCTAGACATGGCAGAAGACCCAACTCATTAGAGATTAAATTTAGGTGGGAAGATATAAAGTGAAAAGAGGAAGAGGCTGGCCAGTACCAGAATAGATGGGGACAAATATAATGAAGACATCATTGAGAAACTTGATGTTCGAAAACATAAAACAGGGGACATTCTGGAGGAATACTATTCATATAGTCAATAGGAGCTGAAATCAACGTGACAACACATAAGAACATTAATATATACCTCGAAAGGTTGTCTCGTTGAAATCGAAGGCAGACGGTAGTTTTGGGGCAATGAGACAGATCTCTAGACCATAACTGAAAAGACCATGGATGGCAGCAAGGTAGGCTGATAAAACCAGAGCTTTAATCTGACACATAAATGAGTAGATTAAGTCTTTTTAATTTTCTGGACATCTCACTAAAAGAACCAGAGAAGTTTGAAGACCCAATTCTTTAGAATTGTATATGTTGGAAAGTGTTGAAGCAAAAAAGAAGAGCAGTACCAAGATAGATGTTGAGAAGTCTGGAGACCCAAGACAGGGGATATTCTGGAGTAGACAAAGTAGACAGTAGGAGTAGGTCAGTGAGGAAGATCTTTCGATGACAACATTGGTGGAAGTTCAAGAACGTAGTTTACTTGGCCAGTTGAAGCCAGAACCTCTGCCTGATGCATAAATGAGTGGGGTGAAGCGTTATTATTTTCTGAACATCTCACAAGAAGACGATTATGGTGGGTGGAGTTGAATCAAACTGAGAAGGATGACAACCGAGAAGCAGGAAGACCCGAATTTAACATGGTGGACATTCTGGAGGAACTCTACTCATATGGTCACGAGTAGAGTTGAGCGAACTTCTGTTTTAAGTTCGTTTTCCAAAGTTCGGGTTCGGGTTATCCAAGCATCCTGTTATGGATTCCGCTGTTGTCCAAGGTTCGGGTTCATTGAAGAATCCCCTTATGGATTCCAAATGCCGTTATGGTCTGTGGTAGCGGAATCCATAACAGGATGCTTCGATAACCCGAACTTTGGAAAACGAACCTAAAACAGAAGTTCGCTCAACTCTAGTCACGAGGGATGAAGCCCATCTGACAACACAGAAGAATATCTTCAAGACACTTGAAAAATGTGTCTCGTTCACCTGGCACATAACGAAGAAGATGAAGATTTATCACCTTTGGGACATCTTACTAGAAGACCCAATTCTTTAGAAAGATGTTTATGGTGGGAGGAGTTTAAACAAAGTGAGGAAGAGAATGGCCAGTACCAAAGTGGATGCAGACAGTTGCAAGAAACACGAAGAAATCATTGGGAAGCCTGAAGACCCAAACCCAAGACAGATGACATTCTGGAGGACCACTGCTCATGTGGTCACTGGGGCTAAACCTATCTGATGACACATAACGATATTACTACAGTTGGAGCTTTTGCTCTTCTACCAGAACCCTCAAAATCTAAAGCAGACAGTAGAAGTGGGTCAATGAGAAGACTATTTGGACTTTGCCACAGACAGAAAAACAGGGACAACAAGGCAGATGGTCCCAGGTGAGATAAAGCCAGAGTTTCCATCTGAAGAAGAACTGAGCAGAGTGAAGCTTTCTCGTCTTCTCAACAACTTAAGAGAAACGAAGAAGGGAACTGAATACGCGGAAGACCAGAGAGAAGAGGGTGGAGGCAATCACGAAGAAGACATTAAAGAGCCTGAAGACCCAAACACAGGAAAGAACATGGAGGAACATGTCATATAAATATGCACTTATCAGCACTCATCTCTATCCTATCCTGAAGTTTGTTACAATGTTTCAGTGCAGGAACAATTTATCAGTTTGAAGGCCAACTGTAACAAACCCTCAGCTGTGAGGCTCATTAGATCAGGGTGGGTTTTCAGTCACTCAGAGTAGTGGTGGCGTTACAGTGATACATACGCGGATGGCAGAGTTGTTGTCATCGATCAGTGTGTCTGTCACTTCCAGCTGCGCCTCTTCAACCACTTTTTGGAGAACCATCCGAAAAGTTCCAATGAGTCTGAAAAGAAAAATATCCATTTATATTAATATGTGTGTGATGGGGTGTCACCCGGCTTTCCAATGACCTAGAAGTGAGAGCTTCATCCCTATTTTCTCTTTGCTACTTTCTTGCGTGTCAGTCTTCACTGCACCTCTCGCATTATATTCGCGCATAACGAAGCTACGTTCTGTATGGATGGGACGGTGTTTCCTGCCGTACATTAGATGGGGAGATATGTCATAAATGGTAGGAGGACTGAAAGAGTTGTCATAGGGACATACACAAAAGGAGCAGGACCACATGGAGGCTCATGGAATCTGGGAAAGCTGTGTGACAGTTATATGGTGGCGGCCATATTGCAGATCACGGTTTTATGGTATGTAGCATGGACAGAGCCTGGAATATCCACTTTATGGAGCGTTCCTGAGGACGCTGCGGAGTGTAAATAATTGAGGAGGGGCCGCATCAGGTTTTCTGAGGAGACCTTCCCTCCTTCTCGTGATACATTATTTATACCGTCTGCTACATGCCGGTCATTCATAATTCACCGCTCACTGTCTTCTCCAGCCAACCCAGACTGGAAATGAAAGGGTTAAAGTGACTAAATCTGCACCGCGGAAAGCATCCGTCACAGTGTGAACAGCGAAATGACATGTTATATGGCGGCATCGTATAATAATACATGTTCTAAAGAGAGAGGAAGGAAGCCACGAATCTAATGTAAAGCAAAAGAAAAGGGAATCATCTGGACTCAACTGAAGGTCTCCAGTGTGCTGCGGTGATTGTTCTGCTATGTGTGAATGGCCACCAATATACTGTGTGTGACCATAACAACGACCATGACCTCCACAGTGCCCCTATAACAGTGACATCCACAGTGCCCCTATAACAGTGACATCCACAGTGCCCCCATAACAGTGTCATCCACAGTGCCTCCATAACAGTGACATCCACAGTGCCCCATAACAGTGACATCCACAGCGCCCCCATAACAGTGACATCCACAGTGCCCCCATAACAGTGACATCCACAGTGCCCCCATAACAGTGACATCCACAGTGCCCCCATAACAGTGACATCCACAGTGCCCCCATAACAGTGACATCCACAGTGCCCCATAACAGTGACATCCACAGTGCCCCTATAACAGTGACATCCACAGTGCCCCCATAACAGTGACATCCACAGTGCCCCCATAACAGTGACATCCACAGTGCTCCCATAACAGTGACATCCACAGTGCCCCATAACAGTGACATCCACAGCGCCCCATAACAGTGACATCCACAGTGCCCCCATAACAGTGACATCCACAGTGCCCCCATAACAGTGACATCCACAGTGCCCCCATAACAGTGACATCCACAGTGCCCCCATAACAGTGTCATCCACAGCACCCCCATAACAGTGACATCCACAGCGCCCCCATAACAGTGACATCCACAGTGCCCCCATAACAGTGTCATCCACAGCGCCCCCATAACAGTGACATCCACAGTGCCCCCATAACAGTGACATCCACAGTGCCCCCATAACAGTGACATCCACAGTGCCCCCATAACAGTGACATCCACAGTGCCCCATAACAGTGACATCCACAGTGCCCCATAACAGTGACATCCACAGTGCCCCCATAACAGTGTCATCCACAGTGCTCCCATAACAGTGACATCCACAGTGCTCCCATAACAGTGACATCCACAGTGCCCCCCATAACAGTGACATCCACAGTGCTCCCATAACAGTGACATCCACAGTGCTCCCATAACAGTGACATCCACAGTGCCCCCATAACAGTGACATCCACAGCGCCCCCATAACAGTGACATCCACAGTGCCCCCATAACAGTGACATCCACAGTGTCCTCATAACAGTGACATCCACAGTGCCCCCATAACAGTGACATCCACAGCGCCCCCATAACAGTGACATCCACAGTGCCCCCATAACAGTGACATACACTGTGCCCCCATAACAGTGACATCCACAGTGCTCCCATAACAGTGTCATCCACAGTGCTCCCATAACAGTGATATCCACAGTGCCCCCATAACAGTGACATCCACAGTGCCCCCATAACAGTGACATCCACAGTGCCTCCATAACAGTGACATCCACAGTGCTCCCATAACAGTGACATCCACAGTGCCTCCATAACAGTGACATCCACAGTGCCTCCATAACAGTGACATCCACAGTGCCCCCATAACAGTGACATCCACAGTGCCCCCATAACAGTGACATCCACAGTGCCCCCATAACAGTGTCATCCACTGTGCCCCATAACAGTGACATCCACAGATCCCCATAACAGTGACCCCCACAGTGCCCCCATAACAGTGACATCCACAGATCCCCATAACAGTGTCATCCACAGTGCCCCCATAACAGTGACATCCACAGTGCCTCCATAACAGTGACATCCACAGTGCCCGTATAACAGTCACATCCACAGTGCCCCCATAACAGTGACATCCACAGTGCCCCCATAACAGTGACATCCACAGTGCCCCATAACAGTGACATCCACAGTTCCCCATAACAGTGACATCCACAGTGCCCCCATAACAGTGACATCCACAGCGCCCCCATAACAGTGACATCCACAGTGCCTCCATAACAGTGACATCCACATTGCTCCCATAACAGTGACATCCACATTGCCCCCATAACAGTGACATCCACAGTTCCCCATAACAGTGACATCCACAGTGCCCCCATAACAGTGACATCCACAGCGCCCCATAACAGTGACCTCCACAGTGCCTCCATAACAGTGACATCCACAGTGCCCCCATAACAGTGACATCCACATTGCCCCCATAACAGTGACATCCACAGTGCCCCATAACAGTGACATCCACAGTGCCCCATAACAGTGACATCCACAGTGCCCCCATAACAGTGACATCCACAGCGCCCCATAACAGTGACCTCCACAGTGCCTCCATAACAGTGACATCCACATTGCCCCCATAACAGTGACATCCACAGTGCCCCCATAACAGTGACATCCACAGTGCCCCATAACAGTGACATCCACAGCGCTCCCATAACAGTGACATCCACAGCGCCTCCATAACAGTGACATCCACAGTGCCCTCATAACAGTGACATCCACAGTGCCCCCATAACAGTGACATCCACAGCGCCCCCATAACAGTGACATCCACAGCGCCCCCATAACAGTGACATCCACAGTGCTCCCATAACAGTGACATCCACAGCGCCCTCATAACAGTGACATCCACAGTGCCCCCATAACAGTGACATCCACAGTGCCCTCATAACAGTGACATCCACAGTGCCCCCATAACAGTGACATCCACAGATCCCCATAACAGTGACATCCACAGTGCCCCCATAACAGTGACATCCACAGTGCCCCCATAACAGTGACATTGACAGTGCCCCCATAACAGTGACATCTACAGTGCTCCCATAACAGTGACATCCACAGTGCCCCCATAACAGTGACATCCACAGTGCCTCCATAACAGTGACATCCACATTGCCCCCATAACAGTGACATCCACAGTGCCCCCATAACAGTGACATCCACAGTGCCCCCATAACAGTGACATCCACAGCGCCCTCATAACAGTGACATCCACAGTGCCCTCATAACAGTGACATCCACAGTGCCCCCATAACAGTGACATCCACAGTGCCCCCATAACAGTGACATCCACAGCGCCCCATAACAGTGACCTCCACAGTGCCTCCATAACAGTGACATCCACAGTGCCCCCATAACAGTGACATCCACAGTGCCCCATAACAGTGACATCCACAGCGCCCCATAACAGTGACATCCACAGCGCCCCCATAACAGTGACATCCACAGTGCCCCCATAACAGTGACATCCACAGCGCCCCCATAACAGTGACATCCACAGCGCCCCCATAACAGTGACATCCACAGTGCCCTCATAACAGTGACATCCACAGTGCCCTCATAACAGTGACATCCACAGTGCCCCCATAACAGTGACATCCACAGCGCCCCCCATAACAGTGACATCCACAGTGCCCCCATAACAGTGACATCTACAGTGCCCCCATAACAGTGACATCCACAGACCCCCATAACAGTGACAACCACAGCGCCCTCATAACAGTGACATCCACAGTGCCCCCATAACAGTGACATCCACAGTGCCCCCATAACAGTGACATCCACAGATCCCCATAACAGTGACATCCACAGTGCCCCCATAACAGTGACATCCACAGTGCCCCCATAACAGTGACATTGACAGTGCCCCCATAACAGTGACATCCACAGTGCCCCCATAACAGTGACATTGACAGTGCCCCCATAACAGTGACATCTACAGTGCTCCCATAACAGTGACATCCACAGTGCCCCCATAACAGTGACATCCACAGTGCCTCCATAACAGTGACATCCACATTGCCCCCATAACAGTGACATCCACAGTGCCCCCATAACAGTGACATCCACAGTGCCCCCATAACAGTGACATCCACAGCGCCCTCATAACAGTGACATCCACAGTGCCCTCATAACAGTGACATCCACAGTGCCCCCATAACAGTGACATCCACAGTGCCCCCATAACAGTGACATCCACAGCGCCCCCATAAGTGACCTCCACAGTGCCTCCATAACAGTGACATCCACAGTGCCCCCATAACAGTGACATCCACAGTGCCCCCATAACAGTGACATCCACAGCGCCCCCATAACAGTGACATCCACAGCGCCCCCATAACAGTGACATCCACAGTGCCCTCATAACAGTGACATCCACAGTGCCCCCATAACAGAGACATCCACAGTGCCCCCATAACAGTGACATCCACAGTGCCCCCATAACAGTGACATTGACAGTGCCCCCATAACAGTGACATCCACAGTGCCCTCCATAACAGTGACATCCACAGACCCCCATAACAGTGACATCCACAGTGCCCCCATAACAGTGACATCCACAGTGCCCCCATAACAGTGACATCCACAGCGCTCCCCCCGAGTCCACAGCTTCTGATTCTCTCCTAATCAGCCATGTGATGAGTGACAAGCGGTGACATTACGAGGTGGCGGCCACTTCTTATCTCAATCATTTAATAATTCATCTCCATTGTGCGGCGGGGATCAGATGTCTCTTATTATCCTGATGCCGCGGCCTCCATTATTTATCACCGGCCTCCATTGTCCGCGCAGCTGCTTGATCAGAGTCTGTAATTAATCTCAGGACACGAGCCGCTCAGATCTCTTATCAGCCAATGTTGTCTTATAAAAATATTTCAGAAATCAGTCTACCCTACTGCTGTTCTTATGCTAGTGTCAGTCTTCACTGTAGTTCTGGCATTGCGCTCATGAACCGGGAAGAGCAGGATGAGCATAACATGGGATGTTGAATCCATAGTTGTGATCTACTCCTGACATTCAATAAGGTGGCATCCCCCGTCTATATCCGTGGTCACCCTTCGGCCACTCACCTGTTAGTGAAGACTTTGCTGTAGTTAAACACTTGAACTTCCAGCATCTCGTTCCCGTCTATGTTACTGGCGACCGGCCATCGGAAAGTCTGGAAGAAGACAGAAGCATTATTACAGGGGCCTCTGATGTCACCATGACATTTACAGGATAGTCCTGAAATATTATTCACACAGGTGTTCAGTAAGTAAACCAACTGGGCCCTGCTACATACAATGAGGTTACATTCCCATAATACCGCCATATGTTGCCCTGGCAATATGTAGCATCTAAATATATAATGTTCCAGTAAAGAGCCCATATCATACCGCCATAGAGTTTCTCACATAATACTGCTGTGCAGTCCCAGCATAATACTGCCAAATAATTCCCACATAATACTGGTATATATTTACCCATAACGCGTATACTTCCCACATAATACAGCAAATAATACTTACATAAAACTGCTATGTTGGCCCTGCATAATACTGTCCCATTCTATAAATCCTTCATAACATGGCAATGCACTGTAGTTCTCACGTAATGCTGCTATATAGTTCTCAAATAGCACTGCCATATAGTTACCACATAATACCATTATATAGTTTTCACAGAAAATTGCTATTTAGTACCCACATAATACTGCCATATATTTGACATATAACAGCCATATAGTTCTCACATCATACTGCCATATACAGTAATTCTCACATGATACTGCCATATAAGGTAATTCTTACATCATACTGCCATATATGGTAATTATCACATAATACTGCCATATGCAATCATTCTTACATAATACTGCCATATATGGTAATACTCACATAATACTGCCATTTACTGTGATTCTCACATAATACTGCCATATACGGTCATTCTCACATAATACTGCCATATACCATAATTCTCACATAATACTGCCATATGCAGTGATTCTCACATAATACTGCCATATATGCTGATTCTAAAAAAATACTGTGATAAACCATAATTCTCACATGATACTGCCATATACGGTAATTCTTACATCATACTGCCATATGCAGTGATTCTCACATAATACTGCCATATACAGTAATTCTCACATAATACTGCCATATACAGTGATTCTCACATAATACTGCCATATACAGTGATTCTCACATAATACTGCCATATACAGTGATTCTCACATAATACTGCCTTATACCATAATTCTCACATAATACTGCCATATATAGTGATTCTCACATAATACTGCCATATACCATAATTCTCACATAATACTGCCATATGCAGTGATTCTAATATAATACTGCCATATGCAGTGATTCTCACATAATACTGCCATATACAGTGATTCTCACAAAATACTGCCATATACGGTAATTCTCACATAATACTGCCATATACAGTGATTCTCACATAATACTGCCATATACAGTGATTCTCACATAATACTGCCATATACAGTGATTCTCACATAATACTGCCATATACAGTGATTCTCACATAATACTGCCTTATACCATAATTCTCACATAATACTGCCATATATAGTGATTCTCACATAATACTGCCATATACCATAATTCTCACATGATACTGCCATATACGGTGATTCTCACATAATACTGCCATATAGTTCCCACATATTTTCCTCATATTTCTGTCATATACTTTTTTGTCCTCGGGTTCCCATTAGAGATGGGTGAATTTCATATTTTGAAATTCATTCATGCTTCGTTTGGTGGTAAAAGCAGAATTGCGTTATGGATTCCGTTACCACGGACCGTAACGCAATTCTATAATGGAATACATAACGGAATGTCTTTAGAGGCATTCCGCTAATTATTCCGTCATAATAGAAGTCTATGGGCTGCAAAACGGATCCGTCCCGTTTCCGTTATGCAGGGGAGTCATCTCCTGCATCCCATTATAGAATTGCGTTACGGTCCGTGGTAACGGAATCCATAACGCAATTCTGCTTTTACCACCAAACGAAGCGTGAACGAATTTCATAACATTAGATTTGCTCACCTCTAGTTCCTGTGCTTGGTGGCCCCCTAGTAAGCTGTGCCTTGGGCAAAGGCCCATTTTCCCGCCCTATAAAACTAGCCCTGCCCATGGGCGTAGCTATAGGGGGTGCAGAGGTAGCAGTCGCTACCGGGCCCAGAAGCCTGAGGGGGCCCAAATACCCTTGTGCCACATAAGAAGACACATAAAGCACTGAGGGAAGGGGGGCCCTAGCTGAACTCTTGCACCAGGGCCCATGAGTCGTTAGCTACGCCCCTGGCCCTGCCCCTACATGAGGAGTAGAAGGAGGACTTATCTGCTTCTGGAAAAGTTGGGTGACAACCTATGTGACCCCCCGTACAGTAGGTGTGATGTTTAATAGAAAGATGGTGGTCGGCCATTGTCCAAAGCCCCGCCCCGTCACCCAAACCCTCCCATCACGACCACACCCCCTATTGGGATAAGCCCCTCCCTGTCTGGTCTTGGATCTCCGTATCTTCCTTGGAATCCCCACAGTTACTTCGTTCTCACGTTCATCAAGGTCGTTTTGTGATTAGGAGCGTGGACGAGGTCGGATTCTCCACGCCATTAGATCTGGAACCGTTCGCAGGAGCGGTGACATTTGTTGTCCTTGTACAGCTCTCAGCAGCTTCTTAAAGGGCTTCTCCAGTTCTTGCAGCTTGGTCTCATTGGACTGAGTGCAGACCGAGAGGATCTGTCCCCCGTTTTTACAGACCCCAGACCAGTCCCCCGTTTATATGCAGGACCCTAGACTGTTGTATTGTTATGTTATGGATCCCATTGTTTGGCCGTATGTACCAGCCAGAGGTAAGGATGGCTCCCTTCTTGGTAGGAGTGAGCTGGTCCTGCTTCCTGCCAGGAGGGGGAGTTGGAGAGTAGCTACTGATCCGAGAGGAAGCACACTCCAGAGCTCCTGCTGCTTGGAACAATATATGATTTCCCACAGAGATCAACCAAATTTAGTTTCAAGAAAGCTCCGAAGAGACCAGACAGCAAAGTGATCAGCACAATACTGCTTTACAGACACTGCTGCGAGGTGAGGGACTACGGCTCAGACACCACCACCTATACCAACACTAGTCCAGATAAAGCTCAAGTCTGAACCTCACAGTGGCCACCTACACCCACCATTGCCATCCTGCCTCCATACTTCCTTAAGTGATGCCAGAAACTGTACTTTGAGGCCGCTGCTATTGGATGTACCGCAAGTTACAGAGCCTAGAAAAAGTATTCACACCCCCTGAACTTTTTCACATTTTTTTACATTACACCCACAAACTTATTGGGATTGTATGTGACAGACCAGAGATCAGCAACCTCCACCTGTTCTGAAACTACAACTCCCAGAATCCTCCTTTCACTTCTATGTAAGAACAACTGAACAAGTGTGTACGCTGGGGGTTGTAGTTTCACAAGCACCTGGAGGGCCGAAGGTCGCTGATCCCTGTGATAGACCAACACAAAGTAGCAAGTATGTGTGAAGTGGAAAGAAAATTATACAGGATTTTCAAAATGTGTAATAAATAAAAATCTGGGAAGTGTGGTGTGCATTAGTATTCAGCCCCCTGAGTCAGTACTTCGTAGGACCACCTTTCACTGCAAATACAGCTGCTTGGCTTTCGGAGTAAGTCTCTACTTTGCACATCTAGAGGCGGAAGTTTTTGCCCATTCTTCTTCGCAGAAGAGCTCGCACTCAGTCAGATTGGATGGAGAACGTCTGTGAACAGTAATTTTCACGTCTTTCACAGATTCTCAGCGGGATTTACGTCTAGACTGTGACGTGGCCAGTCTAACACATGAATGTGCTTTGATCTAAACCGTTCAATTGTAGCTCTGGCTGGATGTTTAGGGTCGTTGTCCTTCTGGAAGGTGAACCTCCGCCCCAGTCTCATAGAAACTAGTGTTGATCACGAATTTTTGAATTGCGAATTTTAATCACGAATATCGGCACTTCGAGAATTCGGGAATATTTAGAATATTGTGAAATATATTCGCAATTGCGAATATTCATTTTTTTTTTTTAAATACCAGTTTATGTGAATTTTTTTATGCAAATTTTCGCAATCAAGAAAATAATGTCATTATGTTCTTGATTACAAAAATTCGCATATAATTAGCATAAAAATGCACATAAAATTAGCATAAAATGTGCATGCAATTAGCATAGAAAATTGCGTCCTTTGAAAGTTTATGCACATTTTTATGCAAATAATATGCTAATTTGTATGCTAAGACTGCTAAGACTGTGAATTTGTATATGCTAATTTTCACAATCAAGAAAATAATGACTGGGGGATTACAAATTTGCGAATTTTCGAATATATGGCGAATATTCACCCAAATAATCGCGAAATATCGCGAATTCGAATATTGCCAGTGCCACTCATCACTATTAGAAACATAGAATGTGTCGGCAGATAAGAACCATTTGGCCCATCTAGTCTGCCCAATATGCTGAATACTATGAATAGCCCCTGGCCCTATCTTATATGAAGGATGGCCTTATGCCTATCCCATGCATGCTTAAACTCCTTCACTGTATTTGCAGCTACCACTTCTGCAGGAAGGCTATTCCATGCGTCCACTACTCTCTCAGTAAAGTAATACTTCCTGATATTACTTTTAAACCTTTTCCCCTCTAATTTAAACTATGTCCTCTTGTAGCAGTTTTTCTTCTTTAAATATTCTCTCCTCTTTTACCGTGATGATTCCCTTTATGTATTTAAAAGTTTCTATCATATCCCCTCTGTCTCTTCTTACTTCCAAGCTATACATGTTAAGGTCCTTTAACCTTTCCTGGTAAGTTTTGTCCTGCAATCCATGTACTAGTTTAGTAGCTCTTCTCTGAATATCCTTCTGCAGATATGGTCTCCAGTACTGCACACAATACTCCCAATGAGGTCTCACTAGTGCTCTGTAGAGCGGCACGAGCACCTCCCTCTTTCTACTGTTAATGCCTCTCCCTATACACCCAAGCATTCTGCTGGCATTACCTGCTGCTCTATGACATTGTCTGCCCACCTTTAGGTCGTCTGATATAATGACCCCTAAATCCCTTTCCTCAGATACTGAGGCTAGTACTGTATCACTGATTTTATATTCTGCTCTTGGGTTTTTACGCCCCAGGTGCCTTATCTTGCACTTATCGACATTAAATTTTAGTTGCCAGATTTTTGACCATTCCTCTAGTTTTCCTAAATCCTTTTCCATTTGGTGTATCCCTCCAGGAACATCAACCCTGTTACAAATCTTTGTGTCATCAGCAAAAAGACACACCTTACCAAGTCTTTTGCAGCCTCTAACAGGTTTTCCTCCATGATTGCCCTGTGTTTATCTCCATCCATCTTCCCATCACCTCTGACCAGCTTCCCTGTCCCCGCTGAAGAAAAGCCTCCCCGCAGCACGATGCTGCCACCACCATGTTCCATGGTTGGGATGGTGTGTTCAGGGTGATGTGCGGTGTTAGTTTTCCACTACACAAAGCGTTTTGCATTTAGGCCAAAAAGTCCAACTATGGTCTAATCTGACCAGAGCACCTTCTTCCACATGTTTGCTGTGTCCTCTACATGGCTTGTAGCAAACTGCATACGGGACTTCTTATCGCTTGCTTTCAAAAATTGTTTTCTTCTTGCCACTCTTTCATAAAGGCCAGATTTGTGGAGTACACAGCTAATAGTTGTCCTGTGGACAGATTCTCCCACCTGAGCTGTGGATTTCTGCAGCTCCTCCAGAGTGACCATGGGCCTCTTGGCTGCTTCTCTAATCAGTGCTGTCCTTGCCAGGGCTGTCAGTTTAGGTGGACGGCCATGTCTTGGTAGGTTTGCAGTTGTGCCATACTCCTTCCATTTTTGGATGATGGATTGAACAGTGCTCCATGAGATGTTCAGAGCTTGGGACATTTTTTCTTATAACCTAACCCTGCTCTACACTTCTCCACAACTTTATCCTTGACCTGTCTGGTGTGCTCCTTGGTTTTCATGATGCTGTTTGATTACTAATGTTCTCTAACAAACCTCTCAGGGCCACTACCACTTATATCCTCTGCATCGGCTCCTCAGGGGCTCGCTGCAAATACAGTCCCCCCCCCCCACCTACATCTGTAAATATATAGAACTCCTAAAAATTAAACCCTAGATCAGACCCCTAAAGATTACAGACCCCAGATCGGACTCCCCTCTATTTACATATGTCAGACCTGCAAAATATAACGGGCCTATAGAGAAGGAAAGGGTATCTAACCGGCAAGGCCGGTATTTTTTGTTGGGAAAGGTGGCAAACCTATACCAGGCAGGACAGCGTGGGAGGTACAGAGGAGAGCAGGCTACCGGAGCGCCCATCACTGTCTTAGAAACGCAATAGGACACTAGGGTGGTCTTACATGACTAGTGGTGGGCGCAAGTATTCAAATCACGAATATTAATCACAAATATCGGCACTTCGAGAATTCACGAATATTTAGAATATAGTGATATATATTCGTAATTTCGAATATTTGAGATTTTTTTTCATCAGCAACCTCCCTTCTTGCTTGTGGGCCAATGAGAAGGCTGCAATGTCTTTGAGCTTAGCAACATCCCTAGCAACCAATAGGAAAGTTGCCCACCCCTTACTATGTAAAAACCTACCCAGCAGCCATTTTCTACAGCTTTGTAAAGTTCTGAGAGAGAGACAGCAGTGTCATTGCTGTGCTCTGTGCTTTCCACACTACATTAGATAGTTAGTTAGTTAGTTAGTTAGTTAGTTAGTTAGTTAGTTATCTTATATATATAATACAGATAGTTAGTGGAGATAGTCAGTGCAGGCTAGATAGTGATATAGTGTAGCTGATAGGTTCTGCCGTCCATACATAAATGCAGACCTGCTAAAATGTAAAGTGTCACGTATTGCGGCAAAATTTTCGCATCATTAATGACTATTAGCGCAATCACGAATATATCGGAGCACTCTATCTGCATATAAAGCTATTGTAATGTTCTGCCGCGCCAACCATTTTCTCCAGTCTCAGGAATCTTCTAGCAGCTTGAAAAATGTAGCAAAAGTGACCCATGTCTGTATTTTGCGCACATTACGCGAATGTTACATTGCCGATTTTTCGCAATCAAGAAAATAATCTCGAATTTGAGAATATATGACGAATATTCGCCCAAATATTCGTGAAATATCGCGAATTCGAATATAGCCCCTGCCGCTCATCACTACTAGTGACCTCAGAAGCTGCAGCCTGGACATTTATTTACAGATTCATTGGCAATTTTTAAAAAAAAATTAAATCTTCTCATCAAATCCCGAAATGTGTATTATAAAAAAAAACGACGCTTTTGTGGTGATTGCAGATTTCTGTGATTCCCCTGAAGATGAAATAAACCCGAAACGGCAGAACATAAAATAGGAAGTGTTGACGCGGGTGTCGAGAGTTTACAGCTAATGACGGCAGAGTCCCCCGAGCCTCAGACACAATACAGCCCCCAAACCCCTGAAGGCCTCATTTATATTTCACAGCAAATTTCAAACACAGGGAAGGTTCACATGAGCCAGAGAGCGACGGCTCATTAGTAACGATCTCCGCCACCGCCACCGCCGCTGACGTTTTATATTCTGTATCAGAGAAATGGTGCGCGTTCTCAAGGGAAATGCAGAACGTTAGACTGTCCAGGTGCCATCACATCTGCCATTGTGTCCTCGATCTCCAGAGCATAACCCTGATTACCATGTGATATACAGGAACAGCAGGCGTAGTTTGGGTAGTACCTAAAGGACAATAGTCAATAGGCTTATTATGAAGGTAATAATTGGGACATTCTCACGTGTGAGTGACAATGACCTGGGGGTTCTGATCATTCACACTCTGCTTTATAAAACCTCCTGTATTAATAGCTGCTGGCCTATTCTGGAAGCAATGATGGCAGATCAGCTATTGGTGTCTGGTCAAGAGACTGGGGACCCCATAGATTATTAGAATAGGGGGATGAGGTGATTGGTAAAATGCCCCTCCACTTATTTCTGATCCATACCACCCCCAAAGCTGCAGTGGGGTGTGTCGGCACACCTTGCTCTATTGAGAGGGACATTGTGAAAAAACAAAGGTGCTAGGGCCCCTTTATCTATTGATGTATGAGCGATCCCAGTGCCCATAGGGGGCAGGAGGGCGTTCTTCCATTACATGGACGGCTGGTAGACAACTTTGAAATTGATGGACTTGTGTCTTTTTTTATGCACCACATGTCTCCAAGGGGGCGGTGTTGTTCCCCAATATTGGAGATGTGGTATGTGTTCCTGGGACAGGGCTTTCAATTTTTTTGGGGAGGAATGATGTTACTATATGCAAAGATTGACACCTATTGAGTAGTTTTTTGATTGAGCAAATTTTCAACAACTCCATTTCGACCATTTTGCTGATGTAGAGTATGTGTAAATCCTTCACACAACTGGTAGTGCTGCTGCTTCTGACACAGATCATAGAAAGCACAGTGCTCCTGGCTGTGACTGCTCTCCTTCCTCTCAGTATCAGAGAAAACAGAAAGTGGGGAAGAGGAGGAGGATGTACAGAAGATCAGAAAGAGGGGAAGAAGGGAAAAGGGTCCAGATTAAATGGACTGTGGATAGGGAGTGCAGACATGACGGTGTGCAGGGGGAGGCTGAATCACACAGGCTATGTTTAGAGAGCAGAGTCTGCAGGGGAAATCATGCAGGCTATGTGTGAAGAGAGGACAGTCTGCAGGGGAGGGAGGAGAATCACACAATCCTTAGTATCAGGGTCTGTCAGTACAATTGAGAGGAGTTCCCTTATGGGTTGTAGGAAGGATATCTGTCCAGAAATCAAATTGTACTGATATATGACAGCTGGTGAAGACAGCAGCATTCTGGGCACACAGACTTTGTGAAAACTGGGAAGGAGAATCACACACTTCTTAGCATCAGTGTTTGCCAGTTCAATTGAGAGGAGTTCCTTCATGAGTTACAGGAGGGGCTTCAGTCCAGAAACAAAGTTGTACTGAAACATGAGGGCTAGTGAAGACTGCATCATCCTGGATATACAAACTTAACATTTCGCATACAGTATGTTGCAGGGATGGACACAAACATGAGTCAAGCCTGAAACTAGGAGCAGGTTGCTAATGCCATATTAGGGGGTCTGAAAGTGAATGAAGGAACAGTCTGCAGGGAGAGGGGGGGAATCACACAGGCTATGTGTAAACAGAGCAGAGTGTGCGGGGGCGGGGGGGGGGGTATTGCGGGATCACACAAGTTATTTGTAAATAGAGGAGAGTCTGCGGGGGGGGGGGGGGGCACAAACATGAGAAAAGCCTAAAACTAGGAGCAGGTTGTAAACTGAATATCAGGGGGACTGAAAGAGAATGGGTTGATTGCCTGCTACACCGACATTGGGACACACTTAGGGGTTACACACTGACCCCCAATATACCGGGAATTTCACTACAGCTTGAGAGTGTTTTTTGGAGCTCAGGACATTCTCACAACGGTTCTCCTTCAGAAGAGAACTGTCTCTCTAGTGCCATCTATTGGTGGGTGCACTATAAATCAATATCTGGCCTATTGTCCCAGTGAGGCCTAAACCAATGGAATCTCCTCAAGAAGAATCAGAACCATGTGAGAGGAAATCCCAGCGTCCCAGGCCCAGGCTGTCATAATAGCTGGGCACGCCCCAGGCCATCCGCAGTGCCTCAGTATGTGCCCATGCCACGCTCTGCTGACAGAGTCATTTGTCTTCATTTAGACAGTAATGCCTTTAATTGATGACATCTGTGTTGGCAGGACCCTCATTATCCTCAGAATGATGGGTTTCATGGTCTATCTGCTCAAGGCATGACACAAGCTCCGATGCCAGTATGACGGAGGCTGAATACGATACTGGGAATGGCTGGCTCTGTAGAAGACTCACCATGGTGGCATGCCGAATGCCAAGGACAGGACGGCACAGAGTATTTCAGGAGAGGAGTGTGCTGTTCATGTGGAGGTCACAGACTGAGAGTTAATAGTGGAAGGAGCAGGGTCCTCCCAGCAGCACAGAATATTTCAGGAGAGGAGTGTGCTGATCTTATTGCAGGTCACTGATTGAGAGTTATTTTCTGGAAGGGGAAAGGTCCACAGCAGCACAGAGAATTTCAGTAGAGGAGTATGCTCATAATGTGTTAGGTCATAGGCTGAGGGTTACATAGTGGATGGAGCAGGGTCCTCCCAGCAGCACAGAGTATTTCAGGAGAGGAGTGTGCTGATCTTCTGGAGGTCACAGAGAGAGTTACACAGTGGAAGACGTAGGGCCTTCCAGCAGCACAGAGGATTTTAGGAGAGGAGTGTACTGATCATGTGAAGGTCACAGACTGAGGGTCACATAGTGGAAGGAGCAGGGTCCTCCCAGCAGCACAGAGTATTTCAGTGGCAGAGATAGCCTCCTTTACTCATTGCCCCTGTTACTGCACACACAGCTGAGGACATGCATGTGAGAACTGCACAGCTGCTGCCGCCCGCCTTCCGTAGCCCTGGAATTAATGACATGGCGCTCGCCCCGGGTGTATTTCTGACGTTCTCCTCCTCATTGTTATGTCTTCAGAACAATCAGTGTGAAATAATTCACTTAAGACGCTGCGCTGTTATTTCTTCTTCTCACCGGGGGCTCCAGTCACTTAATGAGCTCGGATTCATCACATTTACTGCTCCCTGGATGCATCGTGCTGATGCTTGATGACCCCGGAGCATGGCCGCTCCTCACAGACATCCTGGTATATAGAGCCATATACCAGGAGGACAGCGAGCCGCCATATAGCGATCAGAGCGGCAGCATAGGGGAGAGTCACCATGTAACATACACTTCATACCGATCTACAGACCTCCCCCGTGTCCCTCTTTTGGACCCAAGTCCCTCTGTCCCTCTTTGCTCCATTAATGTCCCTTTTTTTTATCTGAAGAAAAGATTTTCTTTATTGCATTTACAATATTGATGCAGCAGATTCTGGTTCCCATCTACATCCTTGTATATTATTTCACTGGATTTTGGAAATTTCTATGTTCAGATACATTTTGCACCACATTTCGTAAGAGAAAACTACTGAAGTAATGAATACAGATGGGCAGTATTATAGTAGTTATATTCTTGTACATAGGAGCAGTATTATAGTAGTTATATTCTTATACATAGGAGACAGTATTATAGTAGTTATATTCCTGTACATAGGAGCAGTATTATAGTAGTTATATATTCCTGTACATAGGAGCAGTATTATAGTAGTTATATTCTTGTACATAGGAGCAGTATTATAGTAGTTATATTCTTGTACATAGGAGCAGTATTATAGTAGTTATATTCTTGTACATAGGAGCAGTATTATAGTAGTTATATTCTTGTACATAGGAGCAGTATTATAGTAGTTATATTCTTGTACATAGGAGCAGTATTATAGTAGTTATATTCTTGTACATAGGAGCAGTATTATAGTAGTTATATTCTTGTACATAGGAGGCAGTATTATAGTAGTTATATTCTTGTACATAGGAGCAGTATTATAGTAGTTATATTCTTGTACATAGGAGCAGTATTATAGTAGTTATATTCTTGTACATAGGAGCAGTATTATAGTAGTTATATTCTTGTACATAGGAGCAGTATTATAGTAGTTATATTCTTGTACATAGGAGCAGTATTATAGTAGTTATATTCTTGTACATAGGAGCAGTATTATAGTAGTTATATTCTTGTACATCAGGAGCAGTATTATAGTAGTTATATTCTGTACATAGGAGCAGTATTATAGTAGTTATATTCTTGTACATAGGAGCAGTATTATAGTAGTTATATTCTTGTACATAGGAGCAGTATTATAGTAGTTATATTCTTGTACATAGGAGGCAGTATTATAGTAGTTATATTCTTATACATAGGAGCAGTATTATAGTAGTTATATTCTTGTACATAGGAGCAGTATTATAGTAGTTATAGTCTTGTACATAGGAGCAGTATTATAGTAGATATATTCTTGTACATAGGAGCAGTATTATAGCAGTTATATTCTTGTACATAGGAACAGTATTATAGTAGTTATATTCTTGTACATAGGAGCAGTATTATAGTAGTTATATTCTTGTATATAGGAGAAGTATTATAGTAGTTATATTCTTGTACATAAGAGCAGTATTATAGTAGTTATATTCTTGTACATAGGAGCAGTATTATAGTAGTTATATTCTTGTACATAGGAGCAGTATTATAGTAGTTATATTCTTGTACATAGGAGCAGTATTATAGTAGTTATATTCTTGTACATAGGCAGGGCCGTTTCTAGAGGCGGGCGAGGGGTGCGACCGCACGGGGCGCATCACTATGGACAGAAGAGGGGGGCGCCATCAGCAGGGTCCAGGACCGGAGGGGGGCCCTTTATGTCCGGACTCCAGAGGCAGCAGGAGTGGAGATGAGCGCTTCCTCTGTGGAAGCGTTCATCTCCATATTCACCTGTATCGCTGTCCTCAGGACAGCGATACAGATGAATTGTGCGGAGGAGCAGGGGAGAGGCGTCTCCCTTGCCCAGTCCTCTGATAGGCTACAGGCTTAGTGCCTGTAGCCTATCAGTTGCTGGCACAGGCGGCGCGATGACGTCATCGCGCCGCCTGAATCGTACAGCGCGGGACACAGGCCGGAAGAGGCCTGCATCACATCACTGACAGCAGCATAAGGTAAGTATATGAGTTTATTGTTTTTATTTATAGTATACTGTGGCAAGAAGGGGGTGGGGCCCTATATACTGGCACAATATGAAGGGGTACTATTGAGAAGAGGGAAAGCACCATGGGGGCCCTATATACTGCCACAATATGGGGAGGGGGTACTATGGAAAGAGGGGAAGCACTATGGGGGCCCTATATACAGGCACAATATGGGGGCACTATGGGGGCCCTTTATACTGCTAAAATATGGGGGCACTATGGAGAAGAGGGGAAGCACTATGGGGACCACTATGGAGAAGAGGGAAGCACCATGGGGGGCCCTATATACTGCCACAATTAGGGGGCCACTATGGAAAAGAGGGGAAGCACTATGGGGACCACTATGGAGAAGAGGGAAGCACTATGGGGGCCCTATATACTGCCACAATATGGGAGGGCCACTATGGAGAAGAGGGAAGCACTATGGGGCCCTAGATACTGCTACAATATGGGGGCACTATGGAGAAGAGGGCGACACTATGGGGGCCCTATATACTGCCACAATATGGGGGCACTATGGAGAAGAGGGGAAGCACTATGGGGGCCCTATATACTGCTACAATATGGGGGCACTATGGAGAAGTGAGGAAGCACTGTGGGGGCCCAATATACTGGCACAATATGAGGGGTACTATGGAGAAGAGGAAAGCACCATGGGGGCCATATATACTGGCACATTATGGGGGCACTATGGAGAAGAGGGAAGGAGCACTATGGGGGCATCTACTAGGGGCCCTATGTACTGACACACATTATTGGGGGCTCTATGGAGAAGTGGAGGGAAAGGAGCACTATGGGGGCATCTACTGGGGCCCTATATACTGGCACTCATGGGGGCTCTATGAAGAAGTGGGGGTAAAGGAGCACTATGGGGGCATTTACTGGGGGCCCTATTTACTGGCACGCATTATGGGGTGCACTATGGAGAAGTGGGGAAAAGAGCACTATGGGGGCATTATATAGGGCATTTAATACTAGCACCCATTTTGGTGCCACTCTGGGGAAGGCGGAGAGGAACATTATGGGGGCATCTATGTGGGGCAGTCTATAGGGGCATTTTATACTGGCACATTATGGAGGACACTATGGGGACAGGGAGGAGCACTATGGGGCATCTTCTGGGGGCACTATATAGGAGTATTTTATACTGGCACAAATTAAAGGGGCACTATGGGCACCTAAGCTCAACTGGGGCACTAAGTGTTTTTTGTAGTGGCACACAGTACGGGTCATTGGAACACATGAGGGCACTCTGGGGAAATTGGCTCTACTGGGGACACTAAGAGATAATGTTTTTATTTTATTTTTTTACTGACACACAACAAGGCATTTTTTGTACTGGCGCACATTATAAGGGGGGTTTCTACTGTCACACATTATAAAGAGAATTATTACTACAGGGGCATTATGGTGGGCTTTATTACAACTGGGGGACTATGGGAGCATTATTACTTCTGGGACACAATTACTGTTGGGGGCACTGTAGGAGCACTACTACTACTAAGTGCATTCTGGCACAGAATTATTACTATAGTTGTGATTTTGGGGAACACTATTACTGTGGGGGCACCCTGGCACAGTATCAGCTTAGCACAGTTATTTTTGGGGGACATTATGGTTACACTATTGGTATCAGGGACACTATTTCCTGTGTTCAGTTTTTTTTTAGAGCATTGTGTTCCAATAATTTTTAAAAGGGGGGGGGGGTCTATCTGTGTGTAACTAGTATTTTCAGGGGGTTTATCAGTTTGATGGAAAAGTAGGAAACTAAGATGTCTGTCAAACTCTGCAGAGAGAAGACATGGCTGAAAGAAATCATCATGGTGGTCTGATCTGAATGGAGAAGATAAAGAAAGAGAACATCTACATCACAGGAGACGTCACTGGATGTAAGAGGTATGTTGGGGCTGCATTAGGCTACTTTCACAACTGCGTTAGTGATTCTGGCAGGCTGTTCCGGC
Source organism: Bufotes viridis (assembly GCA_033119425.1). Classification (NCBI taxonomy): domain Eukaryota; kingdom Metazoa; phylum Chordata; class Amphibia; order Anura; family Bufonidae; genus Bufotes; species Bufotes viridis. Next base: position 12,640,478 of record CM065592.1, on the reverse strand, counting down.
AGAGAACAGCCTGCCAAAATTCACTGGATCCGGCACTGCTGGATGCAGACTAAATGCCCGCCGCCCCAATCAACTACAATGGGGTACGGCAGAGATCCGGCCACAATCTGGAAGGGGGGGGGGGCGCTTTTTTGATTTTCGCCCTGTTGGTAAATTTCCCTAGAAACTGCCCTGTACATAGGAGCAGTATTATAGTAGTTATAGTCTTGTACATAGGAGCAGTATTATAGTAGTATTATTCCTGTACATAGGAGCAGTATTATAGTAGTTATATTCTTGTATATAGGAGCAGTATTATAGTAGTTATATTCTTGTACATAGGAGCAGTATTATAGTAGTTATATTCTTGTACATAGGAGCAGTATTATAGTAGTTATATTCTTGTACATAGGAGCAGTATTATAGTAGTTATAGTCTTGTACATAGGAGCAGTATTATAGTAGTTATATTCTTGTACATAGGAGCAGTATTATAGTAGTTATATTCTTGTACATAGGAGCAGTATTATAGTAGTTATATTCTTGTACATAGGAGCAGTATTATAGTAGTTATATTCTTGTACATAGGAGCAGTATTATAGTAGTTATATTCTTGTACATAGGAGCAGTATTATAGTAGTTATATTCTTGTACATAGGAGCAGTATTATAGTAGTTATATTCTTGTACATAGGAGCAGTATTATAGTAGTTATATTCTTGTACATAGGAGCAGTATTATAGTAGTTATATTCTTGTACATAGGAGCAGTATTATAGTAGTTATATTCTTGTACATAGGAGCAGCATTATAGTAGTTATATTCTTGTACATAGGAGCAGTATTATAGTAGTTATATTCTTGTACATAGGAGCAGTATTATAGTAGTTATATTCTTGTACATAGGAGCAGTATTATAGTAGTTATATTCTTGTACATAGGAGCAGTATTATAGTAGTTATATTCTTGTACATAGGAGCAGTATTATAGTAGTTATATTCTTGTGCATAGGAGCAGTATTATAGTAGTTATATTCTTGTACATAGGAGCAGTATTATAGTAGTTATATTCTTGTACATAGGAGGCAGTATTATAGTAGTTATATTCCTTGTACATAGGAGGCAGTATTATAGTAGTTATATTCTTGTACATAGGAGACAGTATTATAGTAGTTATATTCTTGTACATAGGAGCAGTATTATAGTAGTTATATTCTTGTACATAGGAGCAGTATTATAGTAGTTATATTCTTGTACATAGGAGCAGTATTATAGTAGTTATATTCTTGTACATAGGAGCAGTATTATAGTAGTTATATTCTTGTACATAGGAGCAGTATTATAGTAGTTATATTCTTGTACATAGGAGCAGTATTATAGTAGTTATATTCTTGTACATAGGAGGCAGTATTATAGCAGTTATATTCTTGTACATGGGTGCAGTATTATAGTAGTTATATTCTTGTACATAAGAGGCAGTATTATAGCAGTTATATTCTTGTACATAGGAGCAGTATTATAGTAGTTATATTCTTGTACATAGGAGGCAGTATTATAGTAGTTATATTCTTGTACATAGGAGGCAGTATTATAGTAGTTATATTCTTGTATACAGGAGCAGTATTATAGTAGTTATATTCTTGTACATAGGAGGCAGTATTATAGCAGTTATATTCTTGTACATGGGTGCAGTATTATAGTAGTTATATTCTTGTACATAAGAGGCAGTATTATAGCAGTTATATTCTTGTTCATAGGACCAGTATTATAGTAGTTATTTTCTTGTACATAGGAGCAGTATTATAGTAGTTATATTCTTGTACATAGGAGGCAGTATTATAGTAATTATATTCTTGTACACAGATGGCCGTAAATGAAGAGACATTTCCTACAATAGTTACTATAGTATGAAATATCTCCTCCATCTTGCAGCAGGATAGGAACAGAAAACTGTAGAATAAATATGGTGCGGTAATCTTTTGATATGATGTCGTCACCATGTAAAATACTGATGATTTTGTGAGCAGTTGTAAATTTATCAGCAGTCGGGGAGATATTCATATTTCTTACTATCCGTCCTCTTTCACATGTCTGTGTCCTTAATGACATCCATGATAAGACGGTCAGTTTATCTGTGACGATGTCCGTGAAAGATCCATCGTCCAAGTGTCAGTTTGCTGTCCTACATGTGTCATCCATATTCATCATACACTGCTAGGCTGAAAATTTGTTTCCAGAGCATCTTCTACCAATTGTCAGTGTTGTGTCCCTGGTTTTCATGGACCCACAGACTTCAATGGACATGTTCGGTCCGCATCATGGATCCAAGTAGTTCATGTCTTCGTGGTGCAGTGGAAAATTAATAATGAGTAAATAAACACATTAAAATCAATGCGTTTGTTTACTGTCCGTGGAGAACATGGGCAACATACGGTCATGATTCACTGACGTGTGAAACAAGACTTGGGTTCATGTCAGTATTGTACATGTGGCACCTTAAAGGGGTATTGGCACCTTAAAGGGGTATTCCTACCTTAGACACTGGGGGCAATTTGGTAGGATATGCCCCCAATGTCTGATAGGTGCAGGCCCCACCTTTGCGAGTGACGGAGGGTGCATGCGCAGCTGCCCTCTATTTATTCCTATGGGAGCACCAAAAATAACCAATAGCTCGGCTATTTGCAGAAGTCCCACTGAGATGAATGGGAGACACACCGCGCAGGCGCGACCACTGATTTAATCACTTCTATGGGGCTTACAGAAATAGCCGAGTCGAACTTGGCCATTTTCGGCGCTCCCATAGGAGTGGATGCAGGGTGGCTGCCCAGGAGCGGTGCGCACCCTGGCAGTTTGCGGGCTCTATTCTCAGTACAGGTGCAGGTTCCTAGTGATGTGCCCCCAATGTCCAAGATGGGACAACCCTTTTAATCTCAGATATCCAGACTGTTCCTCACCCCCAGGAGACCCCTCCTCCCTTCCCCTAGTCCCCTCGAACCTCTGATGTATAAGGCACTGGTTATTTTCAGCGCTAGCTCCCATCTGTCCGCAGACGACGCTGGCGCACGCCCAGGCTGGAGCAGCTACAACAAGAGATAATATTTCTGTTCTGCTCATTTTCATGGTTGTGGTGGTAAGATAAACACATCGGCTGTGATAGTAATTATAAATGAGGAGCGAGGCTGAGGCGCTGCATGACTCCTCTTCTACATGTAATCTAATAATATTACGGTGTTTACAGTGAGTGAAACTGAGAGACAAATGTATAGGAAGTGACGGAGACAAGCAATGTGGCAGGGTAGTCACCCAGCTTTCCCAGGCTCCTGAATGGCATTCTGACCTAGCTGTGTAGTTAGTGCAAGCTGTGACCTAGCTGAATTTAGTCTTGGTGCCTCTTTTGGTCCCCCCCCCCCATTGGGAGCTCATGCAGCGTCCTACGGCGAGGCAGCAGTACACTGCAAATGGGTTTTATGTGCATTTGTAGCATATGTTGCTGTGATTAATGTAAAAGACCAGTATGGAGTAAACATCTAGCCCACTAGAGCAGGCGGTTTACCCTCTTCCCATAAGGCAGGAGGAGTTAGGTTTAATTCAGGTCAGTCTATATCTGCCTAGTCTGGTGAGAGGGGCTCACTTACGTAGCTGAACCCTGCTCTTCATCGAACCAGCCAGAGTCAAGTACTAGGATAGCAAAGTGGAGGACAGCTCCTGTGCTACTGCAAAGGAGTATGCCAGACAAAAAGGGGATGTGTGGTGAAGTCTGTGTAGAATTGCTGTCTCATCAGGACCTCCAGCCCCAATAGCCCTGTGTCAGGAGTTTAACTTCTTATGGTGCCTACACACAATTGAACTGCAGATTGATCACCTGCGTAAATTTCCACATCCCGCAGAGGATATTTGTGGAGGATGACAACCTAATAAAAGATGCTGCTCTATGTCTGTTTGGGGACCACCCTGTGGTTGCATGTCTAATACACTTTCTAATATGACATCCCTTTATTCCTGGGTACTTCACAACACCAGTCAATGAGTGAATTGCAGTGTGAGCATAATAGTTCTAAAGAGACCACCAAGCCAGTTCCTTCCACAATACTGCAGCCATGAAACCTGTGACATCTGTAACAATGTGCACTTATGTAAGAACTGCTGGTCCATGCGTGCTGAGAACTGTGCTTAATGTATGTGAACTTGCAGCTTCAGTAAAGAACTGTTTGCTGATAATCTGGCCTGATTATTTCCTGCACCGTTACACTGCACTGACATCAATAACTGCACTAAGGGACTCTGTCCTACACCATGGGCACCACAACCATCATCAGGCAGGATAACCCTAAAACCAGAGAGCGCCAAGCAGGGTGTAAAAGATGGGACGTTCCTCAGTACTGCATGGCCCAGGGAGTGTAAAAACTAACAGTACTACTACTCCCATTCAGCACCACATCAGCTCTCCTGGAAAAAGATCTCTTGGGCTCCTAGAAGAGCAGGCACATCTCTGCCTCCATCACATTGAAATATACTCACCTCTCCCCGTTCTGCAGTTGTCAGGGTCCCTGGATGCACCTCAGACAATATGCAGCTACTGACTACAGTGTGGGGACATTGTCCACTGCACCACCCGAGAGTGAGAAGGATTGTGGGAATGGGGAGAGGTTAATATATCTGCATGTTTGGTTTTTCATTTGAGTCAGATCTGGAGCCTGTATTTTGAGGCTAGTCTGGTCTGGGGTCTGTATTTTGGGGCTAATCTGGCCTGGAGTCTGTATTTTGGGGCTAGTGTGATCTGGGGTCTCTATTTTGGGAATAGTCTTTTCTGGGTCTGCAATAAGAAGGAGTCTGGTGTGGGATCTGCATTTACGGGGGAGTCTTATCTTGGGGCACTATTAGTTTAGGGGTTCTGGAGGGTCTGTGTTTATTTAGGGGTCTGGTCCGGGGTCTGTATTTTGGCCGTACTCTGTTTTGCAGTCTGTAGTAAGAGGAAGCCTGGTCTGGAGTCTGTATTAAGAGGAAGTCTCTTCTAGGGTCTCTATTAAATGGGTCTGGTCTGGGCTATGTATTTAGATGGAGTCTGGTCTAAGGTCTGTACCAAGTGGGTCGGGGGTCTATATTTAGGGAGAGTCTAGTATGGCGTTCAGAAGCTCTAGAGGGTCTGTATTTATTTAAAGGGTCTGGTCCTGGGTCTTTACTTTGGGAATAGTCTGGTTTGAAGTCTGTATTAAGAGCAGGCATGGTCTGAGGTCTGTATCGAGGGGTCTCATCTGGGGTCTGTATTAAGGTGTCTGATCTGGAGTCTGTATATATAGGTTCTGGTCTGGGGTCTGTATTAAGGTGTCTGATGTGGGGGTCTGTATTTACGGGGTCTATGGTCTGTATTTAGGAGAGTCTAGAATGGAGTTCAGGAGCTCTGGAGGTGCTTCATTTTAGAGGGTTATGAATAGTGATGAGCAGCCTAGGCAATTCTCGATATTTCATGAATTTTTAGCTGAATATTCACCATAAATTTGCAAATTCGAGAATTTGTAATTGCAAAAATCAGCAATGTAATATGTAATTTCATTACCTGTAACATATAATCACACAAAAGCTGTAAGCCCAAAGCCAGATATGTGCAAGCCAACAACCTATCCATAAGACAGGTATAGTTAGCATACCTTACAATGGCAGCCTTGTGCACTATCAGACTAAAAACGGCTCTCTATCCAAAAGGATAGATCTAGGAAGCATCAAAGTTGCTTGATTTGAATTTTTTTGGGGATGTCAGCTGACTCTTATCTAGGGCAGAAATAGTAGTCACACTTGGGTCATGGTCCCAAGTGTCCCATGGTTGGGTGGGGTCCTAAAGGTTCCTTTACAACAAAAGAGCATTAGAAATGGCACATTGTACGCAGGGGCCTAGTTATACACTGTGGTTTCAGCATTCTGTTCATGAATCAGGGGGCTCAGAATGAGCAGCTTTATACAGCTTTCTTATATAAGGCTGCAGTGCATTAAAAGGGAAAATACATTAACAAAACCCAATAACTTTTCCGATCACTTGGCTTCACGTCCCGGCGGAAGCAATTCTCTCTTTATTACTTCTGGAGACTGTAATACTTGAAGAGAAATTAACTGGTCATTGACTAAACAATGCAGAGAAGCGGCGCAGGGCTCAGCGGGGCACACAATTAGAGGGCGAGTCTCAGCGCTTGACTAATATACCTGTCAAGTCCCTCTTCCATTATATGATATCACACAGGGAGAGGCTTCGATTGGGGTTACTACCGATCATTATCACTGTATCTTCAGCGTGTATCAAACACAAATTGCAGAGCAGCACCCACAGACCTTACCGACCACACCGGAATGCAACAGCCAAACCGCGACCGCAGATCCTCAGCAGTCCACAGATCAGCAATCAACAGAAGGTAACAGCGGCGTCTCCACTTCTTTTTTTATTGATCGTACTCCAAAGAATGTGCCCAAAAAAAGCCAGACAGCAACGTTTCGGCGACATAGTAGCCTTTATCAAGCTAAATAACAAGCGATATCCTCAACTATTATATAGTGAATATGGCTCCTCCCTTTTAAATGGGGAGCCAATCAAATGGGTGTCACAATCCTTCCATTATAAAATTCACCAATCCATAGTGAAACGTCATCAAATACCATATCAATCAAAAGTCACACCAACAAAGTCAAAATAGACCTAGAAGAAAAAAGGGCAAGAAGTTTGAACAGGGACATTTTGGATTCACCACCTGTGACTCTAAGTCCACCGATAAATCAGTTACATCCATTTTTTTAGGACGACCCAAGTCCACAATGGAAGGAAATGTCGACGGGATGGACGGAAGCACCACAGGTCCTAGAAGGAATCTGCCCCTACCTATGTATACAGGTTACAACAAGGAGACCCAAGGCAGATTGACAAGACGCAACCAGAAGAAATGTCGACTGGTTGTTAATATCTCCTTCCTGGAATTAAGTACTGATCAGAATAGGGTATTAGGGCGTGGACTGTCCTTCTGCCGATCGGCTGAAAGTAACTGGTTTGATATTGAATTAGACCTACAACGTTTCTTTAGGATTGAAAGGTTTTGTTCTCCATAGGGCTTGACCCTAAAGTAACAAATAAAGATACTGTTGAATTGTCATTGAAAGAATTAGAGTTCAAGAAAAAGAGTAGTTTTGTACCCCCACAAAATAATTACATCATTGAGTCATATATTGAAATAGCGACAAAGCAGATAAGAAATTTGAGGGAACAGAATTGTGAGACACCAGGACTATGACACTTCAGGAAAGAGATGCACTAAGGTCATTGGAACAAAAATAAAGAAATTACGATTAAGCCTTCAGATAAGGGGGGAGCGGTGGTCGTGATGGACACGTGTAACTACATTGGTGAGTTGCGTAGGCAGTTGGATGATGGGGAGGTGTATGAAGCACTGGGAGGTGATCCCAAGTGGGTTATTATGAGTGAGTTACAGAACATTATCGATGATGCCTTTGATAAAGGATTCATCGATAAGGACTTGAGTGAATATTTGACAGTGCAGCACCCCATCACCCCACCGTTATATGTCCTTCCCAAAATTCACAAGAGGCTAGATGATCCCCCTGGCAGACCGATTGTTTCTGGCAGGGGTTTAATTTTTGGCACTATTGCAGTATTTCTTGACAAAATGCTTCATGTCCATGCGGTCAGTGCTCCTTCCTATATCAGGGATACAGGCCATTTCCTGACCAAATTACGAGAGATCAATCTGCCTACACATTTCGATCTGGTGAGTTTCGATGTAACATCATTATATACATCGATGGAGCAGGAATATGGTTTAAATGTTGTTGATGTGGCGCTGGCCGGCAAGGGGCTCTCCCCGGTGCGCGCCAGATTGTCCTCCAACTCCTTGAGGTAGTCCTGAGGAGGAATTACTTCCTTTTTGGGGGTACCTTCTACCAACAGAGGCAGGGTGTGGCCATGGGGTCTAATGTGGCCCCCACTTACGCTAATATCTTTAAGATGGATGTGGAGGACAGACTGGTGTATCGTTCTGCATACATGGGGAGTGTCCTGTGCTGGTGGCGTTACATCGACGACATTTTTATGATTTGGAGTGGTACTAAAGAGACATTGGAGGACTTTCATCAACATCTTAATAGGGGAATATCTGGTATACGATTTACTGCATCTGCTTCTCAAGAGGAACTTCAATTCCTTGAGGTAAGAATATATGTGGAGGATGGAATGACTAAAACTGATCTATATCAAAAACCTACAGACAGAAACAATCTGTTGAGGCATGATAGTAATCATCCTCGACGTATGTTGGATTCACTTCCATGGAGTCAATTGTTACGGGTCAGAAGAGTTGTATCAGATGATGCCAGATTCCATGATAGAGTGGATGAGATGTGCTACAGGTTTGCCAATAGAGGATTTCCACGGAGACTGTTGCAGAATGTCAGTGAAAGGATCTCGGTGGTTGACAGGGAGACCACACTGCATAATTTACCAGTTAAGAAGGCAATGGATCGAATTCCCTTTGTATCTACGTTTGGTAGTCATAGTGGCGATATAGCTCACATATTGAGGACGGAATGGCACATTCTACATAAGGGTCTGCTAACGGTACGTGAATTTAATAACCCACCACTCATGGCATATAGGAGAAACAACAATTTACGTGACAAATTAGTCAAAATTGACATAGGGGGTCCACGTAGGGATGGACAAAGCTATTTGGCATGAGAAAAATGGGCAATTTTCCCTGTTTGGGTTGTTGTAATTGTGGAAATATGATAAAGGGTGATACCTTTGTCCATCCCTACAGTGGTAAAATGGATTTTTATACATGTAGATCAAGAGACGTTGTGTATATGATTCAGTGTCCATGTAGTTTAATCTATGTGGGCGAGACCACCATGGAAATTAGAGAGAGAATAAACAAACATAAGAGTACCATTAGGAAAAAAATGTTGGACAAACCGATGGCTAGGCATTTTGTGGAGTGTGGCCACTCTGTCAACCAGTTGAGATTCCGTGTGATAGATTCGGTGGGCGTATTGAGGAGAGGTGGTGACAGGGAACAAATCCTTGGGAAAAAGGAATTAAAATGGATCTTTACCCTAAAGGCATTACAACCCTAAGCACTCAACATCGAGTTCAATGTGAGCGGTAAAGAATAATTCATATGGGTGATTACATTATATATATTATATACAGGGGCGTAGCTAATGGCTCATGGGCCCTGGTGCAAGAGTTCAGCTTGGGCCCCCCTTCCCTCAGTGCTTTGTGTGTCTTCTTATGCGGCACGAGGGTCTTTGGGCCCCCTCAGGCTCCTGGGCCCGGTAGCGACTGCTACCTCTGCACCCCCTATAGCTACGCCCCTGATTATATATGCTGTATATGTCCGATTCAGTACAGAGTCTGTATTATTTTAACTTGTCACATTTTTATATCATTTTTTTTTTTATAGATGGTGTGCGGAGCATAGTGGTCTAAGCGAGACACCTTGATTTCCCTTTTCCACATCCTTTGTATGTGGTACTCCCATGATAGATGTATTTGCACCGCGTGGGTTTTACATACGGGCATAGAGGATTCATTCTGTCTATATGAGCGGTTCTCCAAGGTGAGGAGGATGCTCCTCAGCGGTTTACATCAGCGTGGATTGGCGGGAGCTGAACAGCGATCATGTGATTATCACATGATCGCCAAGTGATGGAGTTGGATGGCGCGATACTACACGCTGCCTGGGAATTGGGTATTAAAGTGATGAGATCACTGACATGCGCAGTTGAGCTACAGACACGCGGATATGGAACCCAGGTTTCTCGACATGTGCCATTGGATGTTGCCGCTCCTTATAGGGTAGACACGTGTTTTAATTACGCACAACTGTGATTGATATGGTATCACAATATTTCACTATGGATTGGTGAATTTTATAATGGGGGTGGGGGGGGGGTTGTGACACCCATTTGATTGGCTCCCCATTTAAAAGGGAGGAGCTATATTCACTATATAACAGTTGAGGATATCACTTGTTATTTAGCTTGATAAAGGCTGCCATGTCGCCGAAACGTTGCTGTCTGGCTTTTTGTGGGCACATTCTTTGAAGTACGATCAATAAAGAAGGAACTGGAGACGCTGCCGTTACCTTCTGTTGATTGCTGTATCTTCAGCGTGGTTACAGCACAAAGAACGCCGATACTGAAGATCTGCCGCTGGATGTGAGGAGCGGAGATGTTTGAATGTGGGAGTGGCCAAGAAAATAAAAGGGCGTGGTTATGCAAATAGCAAATGCGGTAAGTTATTGCAAGGTTTTCATAACTATCTTGTTATAGAAAAAACTGAAAATCCTTCAGAAAATTTCCCTTTTTTCACATGTTGCTTCTTTCTGCTAAATTAAAATAAAAAACATCAAGTTTTCCCCATCAATCTGCTCTCAATAAAATTTCCCATGGACATAAGTATTCAGCCCCTTTACTATGACACTTGACATTTAGCTCTGGGGTCTCTCATTTCTCTCGTATCATCTATGAGATGTTCTATACCTTGATTGGAGTCACCTGTAGTAAATTCAGATGATTGGACACGATTTGGAAAGACACGGCCCTGTCTATATAACATCTCACAGCTGACATTTCATATCAGAGCAAAAACCAAGCCATGAGGAGGAAAGAACTGCCTGTAGAGCTCAGAGACAGGATTGTGTGGAGGCACAGATATGAAGAAGGTGACAAAAAACATTTCACCTGCACTGAAAGTTCCCCACAGCACAAAGGCCTCCATAATTCTTAGGCTAGCTTCACACTAGCGGCAAGGAACTCCGGCAGGCTGTTCCCTGCAGGTGAACAACCTGTCGGATCCGTGCTGCCGCTAGGGCCTATAGTGATTATAATGGGGGCGGGGCGGAGATCGGGAGGCAGCACGGCAAACATGCCAAGAGGCCGCCGAAATAAAATAAAAGTACGACATGTCGTGCTGGAGTTCCTCACCGCTAGTGTGAAAGTACCCTTAAATGGAAGACGTTTGGAACAACCAGGATTCTTCCTAGAGCTGGCTGTCCCACCAAACTAAATAATCGAGGGAGAAGGGCCTTGGTAAGAGAGGTGACCAAGAGCCCAATGGTCTCTCGGGCTGGACTCCAAAGATCTTGTGTGCAGATGGGAGAAACTTCCAGGTCAGCCATCACTGCAGCCTCCACCAATCTGGACTTTCAGCTGTCTGAAGTTCGCAAAAAAGCACCTAAAGGAGTCTTAGACTGTGAGAAACAAGATTCTCTGCTCTGATGAAACCAAGATTGAACTTTTTGGCCTTATTTCTACTGCTCAACACCTGACCCTCCAGTGAAGCATGCTGGTGGCATGCAAGGGGCAGGGATGGGGGAAAGCTGATCAGTCTAGCTCGGTCTAGTCTGGTGAGAGGGGTTCACTTACCCATAGCTGAATCCTGCTTTGCATCAAACCAGCCAGAGTCAAGCACTAGATAGCAAAGTGGAGGAAATCTCCAGTGTTACTGCAAAGGGGTATGCCAGACAAAAAGGGGATGTGTGGTGAAGTCTGTGGAGAACTGCTGTCTGAGGACCTCTAGCCTCCGAAGCCCTGTGTCAAGGTGTTTAAATTCTTATGGTGCTTAGACACAACCGGACTGCAGATTGATCACCTACATAAATTCCCACATCCCGCAGAGGACATTTGTGGAGTACGACAACCTGTCTAATATAAGGTGCAGCACCATGTCTTTTTGGGGACTGGAGACTGGTCAGGGTTGGGAGAAAGCTGAATGGAGCAAAGTACAGAGATTTTCTTGTGGTAGGTCGATTTGTCCAGAAGACGGGAGGATGATGTACATGGGAGGTAGAGCGATGGCGCAGCGAGTATAGTGGGGGGGGGGGGGGGTCCCATCTCCAAAATTTTTGGAAAAATCCTTTATGACACTGTACTTGCACCTATTCATGTAGAAAACATCTCTCCCTTCTTCTTCCTTGAATGCAGGTTTTGGAGCCGGGTGATGTTATATGACAAGATGAGGGGACGCGCGTCCTCTTCACAGGCGGTGACACCAGGGACGTTTCCGCTCCACTTTTTTGGAGCATAAATGACAAGTAGTCTCCGGTCTGAGACTTTATTCCTGTTATATGCAGCGCAGGGAGAGAAGATGACGCTGCTGCGCTCCGGCTGACACTGCAGCGACACCGCATGAATATTTATAGCCTTCTACTATGGCAGCGTTCCCGTGTAATTGGGTTGTCCCTTCAAATGACTGCCTTACAGGCATTAGGAAATGTTTTTCTGTTTATTCTGAGTCTCTCAGTGCATGAATACAAATCCAGAAGGACAGTATACACTGTCACTTGCAAAGGTAAAGCTATATTAGAGGAAGCTGGGTTAATTCTACCTAATAATGCAGCCTCGTATCTTTATGGAGGGGATGCAGAAGCCAGATGGCAATTGCCGTTGGCACTGAAATGTAGATTGGTAAAGAATCAGCATCTGCCAATACATAGTATATCAAACTAATATAGACATAGATAGAACCTACACATCTACTCACAGTGAGATCATGAATAGAATTCCAGAGCCACAGTGAATGCTGACATTTACAGTAAAGCAGAATGAGAGAAGGAGAGCAGGGTCAGCCACACAATGCAGATGATATATCCATGAGGGTATAATACTGAAGAGCTAGGGTCTGTTTCCCTAGCTGACTATAGCTCTGCTCATCCTGATTTATGAATACAATACCAGGATGACAGTGAATACTGACACTTACACAAGCAGTGTAGCAATAGAGGGCAACTGGGAAAAAGTTCAATAAAGAATGTATTTAGAAGATGCAAAACAGAGGCGCACACAGAGGAGAGTGAGGCACACTGGAGCTAGTGCCTCAAAAATCAAATGAGGCACTTTCTAATGCTCTTATTGCTGATCAATGGAGGCAGATCCTCAGCTTTGGGGAAGTGGGGGCTGGGGCTTTCCCACTGGACAGGCGGCGCCATGGGGCAGCTGTGGGGTCCAGGGCCCTTCTTGGAGTCCAGGGCCCATCTGGAGGCCCCACTGACAGCTTCAGCTAAATGATGTCATGGACTCTAATGACATTTGTAATGCTAGACCCACAAGAGAAAAAGCCCAGCGTGCATCATCAGATAGAAACATCAGGGGGTCCCGCCAGCTGATAGGTCTGTAGCGGGGTGGGGGGATTAAAACTTGACGTGAATCGGGGTCACCAGTGATGCTCCAGCTGCATTGATGAGCATATGCTGCAGCATCAGACTACACAGCGGGCTTATTTGTAGTCTGTTTCTATGGAGACAATCTGTGTACAAACACTGTACACATTATTATTATTAAGGGAGTTTTTAATCAATATGCGACATGGTTGCAAAAGTCTACACACCCTTTAAAGGATTTTAGATGAGGAGTGGTAGACAATGCTGTATGGTGCCATCAAACACAGAAGATGAGACACAAGGGTATGAGAAGAGATTACCTTTATGAAACTTCCACCATACTCTCAGTCCTGCCAACCATTTTTTCAGTAGCTGCCCCCATCCTTTCAGTAAGTATCTGTCCCCAATCCATTTAGTTAACCCCCCCGCCCCCGACAACACTTTCAGTAACTGCCCCTCCATCCTTTCAGTAACTGCCCCCATCCATTTAGTAACTGCCCCATCTATTCAGTAACTACCCACATCCTTTCAGTAATTACCCTCATCAGCAACTGCCCCCATCCTTGCAGTAACTACCTTCATCAGCAACTGCCCCCCTCCTTTCAGTAACGGCCCCCATCCTTTCAGCAACTGCCCTATCCATTCAGTAACTGCCCCCATCGATTCAGGATCTACCCCCATCCTTTCAGTAACTACCCCCATCCTTTCAGTAACTGCCCTCATACTTTAAGTAACTACACTCATCAACAACTGCCCCCCTCCTTTCAGTAACGGCCCCCCATCCTTTTAGTAACGGCCCCCATCCTTTCAGCAACCGCCCCCATCCATTCAGTAACTGCCCCCATCCATTCAGTAACTACCCCCATCCTTTCAGTAACTACCCCCATCCTTTCAGTAACTGCCCTCATACTTTCAGTAACTGCCCTCATCAGCAACTGCCCCCATCCTTTCAGTAACTACACTCATCAACAACTGCCCCCCTCTTTTCAGTAACGGCCCCCCATCCTTTCAGTAACTGCCCCCCATTATTTCAGTAACTGCCCCCCATCCTTCCAGTAACTGCCCCCATCCTTCCAGTAACTGGCCCCATCCTCCCAGTAACTGCCCCCATCCTCCCAGTAACTGCCCCCATCCTTTCAGTAACTGCCCCATCCATTGAGTAACTGCCCCTCCATCCTTTTAGTAACTGCCCCACATCCTTCCAGTAACTGCCCCTTATCCTTTCAGTAACTGCCCTCTATCCTTCCAGTAACTTCCCCCATCCTTTTAGTAACTGCCCCTCCATCCTTTCAGTAACTGCCCCCATTTTTCAGTAACTGCCCCCCATTTTTTCAGTAACTGCCCCATCCTTCCAGTAACTGCCCCCATTCTTTCAGTAACTGCCCCCCATTCTTTCAGTAACTGCCCCCCATTCTTTCAGTAACTGCCCCCATTCTTTCAGTAACTGCGCCTCTCTGTATATAGGAGAAGAGCAGAGTGCTCCTCAGGCTGAACTAGTCGCCGACTCCCAATATTTGCTCAGAGACCTCTCCGTGCAGGTCCCTCTGCAACCAGAATTGTCATCAGTTCAGGGAATTCCAAGGATTTAAAAAACTCAAAGTGAACGAATAAACAAACTGACGTCAATGACCCAGATAAACGCTGCTCACCCTGGAGCTCCGGAACGTGCAGCACGTCTAGAGGTGGGAATAACCCTGCAGTAAAGGGCGACGATCGACACAAGAATAAAAATTATTTATAAAGATTGGGTATAAATTCCATATTACAGACATTCAGAACCCTTAAAAGAACATCTACACTTCGGAGAACTGTGAGGATCATTTCTGGTTGGGCAGTTTTGTTCTTGGCTTATAAAACATTCTCATTTTTAGCAGCCGTGGAAATACAGTTTAGTCACTGAGTCCTTCAGGCTCCATAGAAGCATACAGAACTTACAGTTTTCTACCAGCTCTGTTCTAAAATAACATCTGTCATCAGGATCAACCCTAATAAACCAGGAATAAAACATGGTAGGGTTGATACTGGTAATTAAAATGATACCTGTTATGTGAAAATCTGTTGCAGCGTTCCTATTAAAATAGACTTTTAATCTTTATACCACCTCTATGTAAAATAAAACAACTACATTTTTACTGCCCCGTATTTACAAGAATATAACTGCTATAATACTGCTCTTCTGAACAAGAATATAACAACTATAATACTGCTCCTATGTACAAGAATATAACTACTATAATACTGCTCCTATGTACAAGAATATAACTACTATACTACTACTCCTCTGAACAAGAATATAACTACTAGAATACTGCTCCTATGTACAAGAATATAACTACTAGAATACTGCTCCTATGTACAATAATATAACTACTATACTACTACTCCTCTGAACAAGAATATAACTACTATACTACTACTCCTCTGAACAAGAATATAACTACTATAATACTGCTCCTATGTACAAGAATATAACTACTATAATACTGCTCCTATGTACAAGAATATAACTACTATAATACTGCTCCTATGTACAAGAATATAACTACTATAATACTGCTCCTCCGAACAAGAATATAATTACTATAATACTGATCCTATGTACAAGAATATAACTACTATACTACTATACTACTGCTCCTCTGAACAAGAATATAACTACTATAATACTGCTCCTATGTACAAGAATATAACTACTATACTACTGCGCCTCTGAACAAGAATATAACTACTATACTACTGCTCCTCTGAACAAGAATATAACTGCTATAATTCTGCTCCTATGTACAAGAATATAACTACTATAATACTGCTCCTATGTACAAGAATATAACTACTATAATAGTGCTCCTATGTATAAGAATATAACTACTATAATAGTGCTCCTATGTATAAGAATATAACTACTATAATACTGCTTCTATGTACAAGAATATAACTACTATAATACTGCTCCTATGTACAAGAATAGAACTACTATAATACTGCTCCTGTGTACAAGAATATAACTTCTATAATACTATAATACTGCCTCCTATGTACAAGAATATAACTACTATAATACTGCCTTCTATGTACAAGAATATAACTACTATAATACTGCTCCTATGTACAAGAATATAACTACTATAATACTGCTTGCTATGTACAAGAATATAACTACTATAATACTGCTCCTATGTACAAGAATATAACTACTATAATACTACTCCTCTGAACAAGAATATAACTACTATAATACTGCTTGCTATGTACAAGAATATATCTACTTTACCACTACCCTTTAAGGCTTTGTGAGTGACTGACAGTGATGATTGCTGGTGTTGGTTATTACCACGTAGCGATCGCCTCACTATGGGATTTCTCTATATTTTGCTGGATTCAGTGATATTTAGGAATGCCACCACTATGGCGGTTGTTTTTTGTCTTGTAGAAGCGGTCGACCTGCCAGCACTAAAGGAATTCAATCAGTACAATAGACTGGTGTCGCTGTTACTTCCTTCTCTGAGAGCAGAGGCTATTGATCTTCTAGGAGCAGACGTTCAGTCCGCGGGACGTACTGAGACACCTAATCTGAATTCCTGCTAATGGAAAGCATTAGGGAAGGAACGTCCCGCCGTCTTTACTTCTTAGAATATTCGCTGCAGTAATATATATATATACTATGAGAGGTCACTTAAAGGCTTACTCCACTGTCGAGCCTGCACCCCCGTGATACGATACGTCTGGTGCACAGCGGTAGATCTCAGGAGATTTTGTGTCTTCACCACTACTTAGTGACTTCTGTAAGACTCCTGGCTTCAGGTTGCTCAGCTTCCTGTCTGGGTGACCACTAGTGTTGAGCGAACAGTTCGAGCATAGTTCGGGTCCGTACCGAATTTTGGGGTGTTCGTGACACGGACCCGAACCCGAACTTTTTCGTAAAAGTTCGGGTTCGGGTTCGTCGTTCGGCATGTATTTTGGCGCATTTTGAAAGGCTGCAAAGCAGCCAATCAACATGCATCATACTACTTGCCCTAAGATGCCATCGCAGCCATGCCTACTATTGGCAAGGCTGTGATTGGCCAAGTGCAGCATGTGACTCAGCCTCTTTATAAGCTTGTGCGCACGTCGGGACGTGCTCACTCCCGATGTGAATAGAACAGGGATAGACGCAGCTGATGCTAGGGCGAGAATAGGCAGGGATAATTGAATAACTGGAAGCAAATTTCTCTCCTCCACCTGTGATTCATCTGAACAACTGCAGCTGAGCTGCTTTTTTGATAGGGATTGGCTATTTTTAGAGTGGCCAGAGTGATTTTTCCATCCACATGTACCTGGGCTGACCGCCGGCCGCCATTTTGCGACTTGTAGTGCTGCAGCAGAAGCTGCCACAGTGTGCATTCCAAAGCTCCAAACAAGTCAGACATCTACACCTGGGATTCAGACCAATAGCGATTTAGCAGCACAGTCCAAGGCTATTTTTTTAAAGGTTGTGCAGACCATTTTGTGGCACATGTTACTGGGCTGATAGGCGGCGGCCATCTTGGGACTAGTGCTGCAGCACAATCTCTCCCAACGTCCATTAATCACTTGTAATAGTGGTCTGTGCCATAGAAATCCTACATCAGGGACTTGGGTGTGCTTGTGTCACCCCTACTAATACCAGTCCACCTGTAATCCATACAGTCAAAAGACTGAAAGTATTCCAGTGAGGGAATTTTTTTTATTTAAAAAGGCCAAGTTAGTTTATCTGGCGTTCAATATACTAGATACAGTTAGGCCTGCGTTTCATACATCTGGAATTAGCAAACTAATGTGCTGGGGTTGGGAAAACATATATGTACCCATACTAGAATCTGTCAAAGAAAGCGGTACTCACATATAACAGTCATTCCATCTGTAATCCATACAGTCAAAAGACTGAAAGTATTCCAGTGAGGGGATTTTGCTTATAAAAATAATATATTTCATTGTGGTGCGAGTTGAATCGCAACAATGAAGAAAAATACTATTAAGGGACGAGGACGCGGTCGTGGTGGTGTCCGTGGAGCCTCTGTTGCTGGTAGAGGACGTGGCCGTTCGGCCCCAGGCGCACACAGTAGGGAACGAACTCCCTCAACTAGCCGGCAGAATGTACCGCAATATCTCGTGGGGCCCAATGCCGCTCTTAGGATGGTAAGGCCTGAGCAGGTACAGGCATTAATCGATTGGGTGGCCGACAGTGCTTCCAGCACGTTCACCACATGGTCTTCCACCCAGTCTTCTGCGGAAAGCGCACAGGTGGCACCTGAAAACCAAGCCCATCAGTCTGTCACATCACCCCCAAGCATATCAGGGAAACGGTCTGAGCCACAAGTTATGCAGCAGTCTCTTCTTCTGTTTGAAGACTCTGCTTCCAGGGTTTCCCAGGGGCGTCCACCTAGCCCTTCCCCAGTGGAGGAAGACATACCATGCACTGACGCACAACCACTTATGTCTCCAGATGAAGAGGACATGGGAATACCACCACAGCAGAGTCACCGACTCTCTGATGATGACGAAACACAGGTGCCCACTGCCGCGTCTTTTTGCAGTGTGCAGACTGAACAGGAGGAGGTCAGGGAGGGAGACTGGGTGGAAGACGATGCAGAGGACGATGAGGTCTTAGACCCCACATGGACTGAAGGTCGTGGCGATGACTTTCACAGTTCAGAGGAAGAGGTAGTGGTGAGACCGAGACAACAGCGAAGCCAAAGAGGGAGCAGGGGGCCAAAGCAGACGAGCCGCCGCCCCAGAGTTCGCTCTGCTACTGGACATCGCCAACAGGGACCCAGCCCCACAAAGGCAGCTTCAAAGAGTTCCCTGGCATGGCACTTCTTTAAACAATGTCCTACCGACAAGACCCGAGTGACTTGCACGCTCTGCCATCAGAGCCTGAGGCGAGGCATTAACGTTCTGAACCTCAGCACAACCTGCATGACCAGGCATCTACATGCAAAGCATGAACTGCAGTGGGGTACACACCTTAAAAACCAGGCACTCGCTGAGGCTCCCCTGCTCCCTCTACCGCTGCTGCCTCGGCTTCCGCCTCGAGAGGAATGTTGCCACCTGCCGAGCAGCAAACAGAGGATGTGCCACCGACACCACCACCACCGCCACCGTCAACTAGCGTCTCCACTATATCACACAGCAGCGTTCAGCTCTCAATATCTCAAACCTTAGAGAGGAAGCGCAAATTCCCCCCGAGTCACCCTCGAGCCCTTGGCCTGAACGCCAGCATTTCTAAACTGCTGGCCTTTGAAATGCTGTCATTCCGGCTGGTGGACACAGACAGCTTCAAACAGCTGATGGCCATGGCTGTCCCGCAGTATGTGGTTCCCAGCCGCCACTACTTCTCCAAGACAGCCGTGCCTTCCCTGCACATGCAAGTGTCCGATAAAATCAAGTGTGCACTGCGCAACGCCATTTGTGGCAAGGTCCACCTAACCACAGATACGTGGACCAGTAAGCACGGCCAGGGACGCTATATCTCACTAACTGCACACTGGATGAATGTAGTGGCGGCTGGGCCCCGGCGGACAGTTCCTTGGCGCACGTCCTTCCGCCCCTAGGATCGCAGGGCATCATTCTCTGCCTCCTGTAGCCTCCTCCTCCTACTCGGCTTCCTCCTCCACTGCTTCCACCAGCTCATCCGGTCAGCCACACACCTTCACCACCAACTTCAGCACAGCCCGGGTAAACGTCAGCAGGCCATTCTGAAACTCATATGTTTGGGGGACAGGCCCCACAGCGCAAAGGAGTTGTGGCGGGGTATTGAACAACAGACCGACGAGTGGTTTCTGCCGGTGGGCCTCAAGCCAGGCCTGGTGGTATGCGATAATGGGCGAAATCTCGTGGCAGCTCTGGGACTAGCCGGTTTGACGCACATCCCTTGCCTGGCGCATGTGCTGAACTTGGTGGTGCAGAGGTTCATTCACCACTACCCCAACATGTCAGAGCTGCTGCATAAAGTGCGGGCCGTCTGTGCGCGCTCCGCCGCTCACATCCTGCCGCTGCTCGCCTGTCTGCGCTACAGCGGAACTTCGGCCTTCCCGCTCACCGCCTCATATGCGACGTGCCCACCCGGTGGAACTCCACCTTGCACATGCTGGAGAGACTGTGCGAGCAGCAGCAGGCCATAGTGGAGTTTCAGCTGCAGCACGCTCGCGTCAGTCGTACTGCCGAACAGCACCACTTCACCACCAATGATTGGGCCTCCATGCGAGACCTGTGTGCCCTGCTGCGCTGTTTCGAGTACTCCACCAACATGGCCAGTGGCGATGACACTGTTATCAGCGTTACAATACCACTTCTATGTCTCCTTGAGAAAACACTTAGGGCAATGATGTTAGAGGAGGTGGCCCAGGTGGAGGAGGAGGAGGAGGATGAGGGCTCGCTTTCTAACACTTTCGGGCCAGTCTGTTCGAAGTGGCTCAGAGGGAGGTTTGTTTAAGCAGCAGAGGACAGGTTCACAAGTCGCCAGCCAAGGCACTGTACTGGAGGACGAGGAGGATGAGGAGGAGGAGGTGGAGGGGGACGAGGATGACGCAAGTTCACAGCGGGGTGGCAGCCCAGGCCCATCACTGGTGCGTGGCTGGGGGATACGGTGGACGATGACGATACGCCTCCCACAGAGGACAGCTTGTCCTTACCCATGGGTAGCCTGGCCCACATGAGCGAATATATGCTCCAATGCCTGCGCAACGACAGCAGAGTTGCCCACGCTTTAACGTGTGCAGACTACTGGGTGGCCACCCTGCTGGATCCCCGGTATAAAGACAATGTGCCCACTTTAATTCCTGAACTGGAGCGCGACCGTAAGATGCGCGAGTACAAGCGCACGCTGATAGAGGCGCTCTGAGAGCATTCCCACATGTCACAGGGGAACAGGTGGAAGGTGAAGGCAGAGGAGTGGCAAGAGGTCGCCAACGCAGCTGTGTCACGGCCAGCTCATCTGAGGGCAGGGTTAGCATGGCAGAAATGTGGAAAAGTTTTGTCTCCACGCCACAGCTATCTGCACCGACACCTGATACGGAACGTGTTAGCAGGAGGCAGCATTTCACTAACATGGTTGAACAGTATGTCTGCACACCCTCCACATCCTGACGGATGGTTCGGCCCCATTCAACTACTGGGTTTCAAATTGTCCACGTGGCCAGAGTTAGCATGTTATGCCTTGAGGTGCTTTCCTGCCCGGCGGCCAGCGTTTTATCTGAACGCGTATTCAGCACGGCAGGGGGCGTCATTACTGACAAGCGCAGCCGCCTGTCCACAGCCAACGTGGACAAGCTGACCTTCATAAAGATGAACCAGGCATGGATCCCACAGGACCTGTCCCTCCCTTGTGCAGAGTAGTCCTTATTAACTGCCTAAAACATGTCTTGTTGTGCTACGGGCCACTTCTTTATTTGATACAAATTTTATGAAACCCACAGTTGAATGAAACTCTTCTCTGTCTGGGCGCCGGGCCTAACCAGATGAAAGTGGCCGGTTAAACTAACGGGTGACATGAAGCCATAACCTCTGCCATGCTACCTCTGTCTTCTGTCTGGGTGCTGAGGCCTAAGTCAAATAAAGCGGTCTTCTGCTGTGCTGGGGATATGAAGCTAATCTCTGACCTCTCTCCTCTGTCTGGGTCCAAAGGCCTAAATCACTGAAAGAGGCCTTCTCCTGTGGTGTGTGATATGATGCCAGAATATGTGCTGTGGGGCCTCTCTCCTCTTCCTGGGTGCAGGGGTCAAATAAACTAAATTGTGGCCTACTCCTGTAGTGGTTGATATGATGCCTGATTCTCTGATGTGGAACCTCTCTCCTCTGTTTGGGTGAAGGGGTCAAAGTAACTCAATGGTGGCTTCTCCTGTGGTGGTTAGTATGATGCCAGAATATGTGCTGTGGGGCCTCTCTCCTCTTCCTGGGTGCAGGGGTCAAAGTAACTCAATGGTGGCTTCTCCTGTGGTGGCTGATATGATGCCAGAATATGTGCTGTGGGGCCTCTCTCCTCTTCCTGGGTGCGGGGGTCAAAGTAACTCAATGGTGGCTTCTCCTGTGGTGGCTGATATGATGCCAGAATATGTGCTGTGGGGCCTCTCTCCTCTTCCTGGGTGCAGGGTCAAAGTAACTCAATGGTGGCTTCTCCTGTGGTGGTTAGTATGATGCCAGAATATGTGCTGTGGGGCCTCTCTCCTCTTCCTGGGTGCAGGGGTCAAAGTAACTCAATGGTGGCTTCTCCTGTGGTGGCTGATATGATGCCAGAATATGTGCTGTGGTGCCTCTCTCCTCTTCCTGGGTGCAGGGTCAAAGTAACTAAATGGTGGCTTCTCCTGTGGTGGTTGATATGATGCCTGATTCTCTGCTGTGAAACCTCTCTCCTCCATCTGGGTGTAGGGGTCAAAGTCTTTCAAAGTCGCCTTCTCCTGTGCTGATTGATATGAAGCTGATGGTTGTGCCATCTGACATGGTTGCCGGGGTCCCATTAAATTGGGGCCTACTCCTGTGGTGGTTGATATGATGCCTGATTCTCTGATGTGGAACCTCTCTCCTCTGTTTGGGTGAAGGGGTCAAAGTAACTCAATGGTGGCTTCTCCTGTGGTGGCTGATATGATGCCAGAATATGTGCTGTGGGGCCTCTCTCCTCTTCCTGGGTGCAGGGGTCAAAGTAACTCAATGGTGGCTTCTCCTGTGGTGGCTGATATGATGCCAGAATATGTGCTGTGGTGCCTCTCTCCTCTTCCTGGGTGCGGGGGTCAAAGTAACTCAATGGTGGCTTCTCCTGTGGTGGCTGATATGATGCCAGAATATGTGCTGTGGTGCCTCTCTCCTCTTCCTGGGTGCGGGGGTCAAAGTAACTCAATGGTGGCTTCTCCTGTGGTGGCTGATATGATGCCAGAATATGTGCTGTGGGGCCTCTCTCCTCTTCCTGGGTGCAGGGGTCAAAGTAACTCAATGGTGGCTTCTCCTGTGGTGGTTAGTATGATGCCAGAATATGTGCTGTGGGGCCTCTCTCCTCTTCCTGGGTGCAGGGGTCAAAGTAACTCAATGGTGGCTTCTCCTGTGGTGGCTGATATGATGCCAGAATATGTGCTGTGGTGCCTCTCTCCTCTTCCTGGGTGCAGGGGTCAAAGTAACTAAATGGTGGCTTCTCCTGTGGTGGTTGATATGATGCCTGATTCTCTGCTGTGAAACCTCTCTCCTCCATCTGGGTGTAGGGGTCAAAGTCTTTCAAAGTCGCCTTCTCCTGTGCTGATTGATATGAAGCTGATGGTTGTGCCATCTGACATGGTTGCCGGGGTCCCATTAAATTGGGGCCTACTCCTGTGGTGGTTGATATGATGCCTGATTCTCTGATGTGGAACCTCTCTCCTCTGTTTGGGTGAAGGGGTCAAAGTAACTCAATGGTGGCTTCTCCTGTGGTGGCTGATATGATGCCAGAATATGTGCTGTGGGCCTCTCTCCTCTTCCTGGGTGCAGGGGTCAAAGTAACTCAATGGTGGCTTCTCCTGTGGTGGCTGATATGATGCCAGAATATGTGCTGTGGTGCCTCTCTCCTCTTCCTGGGTGCGGGGTCAAAGTAACTCAATGGTGGCTTCTCCTGTGGTGGCTGATATGATGCCAGAATATGTGCTGTGGGGCCTCTCTCCTCTTCCTGGGTGCAGGGGTCAAAGTAACTCAATGGTGGCTTCTCCTGTGGTGGTTAGTATGATGCCAGAATATGTGCTGTGGGGCCTCTCTCCTCTTCCTGGGTGCAGGGGTCAAAGTAACTCAATGGTGGCTTCTCCTGTGGTGGCTGATATGATGCCAGAATATGTGCTGTGGTGCCTCTCTCCTCTTCCTGGGTGCAGGGTCAAAGTAACTAAATGGTGGCTTCTCCTGTGGTGGTTGATATGATGCCTGATTCTCTGCTGTGAAACCTCTCTCCTCCATCTGGGTGTAGGGGTCAAAGTCTTTCAAAGTCGCCTTCTCCTGTGCTGATTGATATGAAGCTGATGGTTGTGCCATCTGACATGGTTGCCGGGGTCCCATTAAATTGGGGCCTACTCCTGTGGTGGTTGATATGATGCCTGATTCTCTGATGTGGAACCTCTCTCCTCTGTTTGGGTGAAGGGTCAAAGTAACTCAATGGTGGCTTCTCCTGTGGTGGCTGATATGATGCCAGAATATGTGCTGTGGGGCCTCTCTCCTCTTCCTGGGTGCAGGGGTCAAAGTAACTCAATGGTGGCTTCTCCTGTGGTGGCTGATATGATGCCAGAATATGTGCTGTGGTGCCTCTCTCTCTTCCTGGGTGCGAGGTCAAAGTAACTCAATGGTGGCTTCTCCTGTGGTGGCTGATATGATGCCAGAATATGTGCTGTGGTGCCTCTCTCCTCTTCCTGGGTGCGGGGTCAAAGTAACTCAATGGTGGCTTCTCCTGTGGTGGCTGATATGATGCCAGAATATGTGCTGTGGGGCCTCTCTCCTCTTCCTGGGTGCAGGGGTCAAAGTAACTCAATGGTGGCTTCTCCTGTGGTGGTTAGTATGATGCCAGAATATGTGCTGTGGGGCCTCTCTCCTCTTCCTGGGTGCAGGGGTCAAAGTAACTCAATGGTGGCTTCTCCTGTGGTGGTTAGTATGATGCCAGAATATGTGCTGTGGGGCCTCTCTCCTCTTCCTGGGTGCAGGGGTCAAAGTAACTCAATGGTGGCTTCTCCTGTGGTGGCTGATATGATGCCAGAATATGTGCTGTGGTGCCTCTCTCCTCTTCCTGCGTGCAGGGGTCAAAGTAACTCAATGGTGGCTTCTCCTGTGGTGGCTGATATGATGCCAGAATATGTGCTGTGGGGCCTCTCTCCTCTTCCTGGGTGCAGGGGTCAAAGTAACTCAATGGTGGCTTCTCCTGTGGTGGTTAGTATGATGCCAGAATATGTGCTGTGGTGCCTCTCTCCTCTTCCTGGGTGCAGGGGTCAAAGTAACTAAATGGTGGCTTCTCCTGTGGTGGTTGATATGATGCCTGATTCTCTGCTGTGAAACCTCTCTCCTCCATCTGGGTGTAGGGGTCAAAGTCTTTCAAAGTCGCCTTCTCCTGTGCTGATTGATATAAAGCTGATGGTTGTGCCATCTGACATGGTTGCCAGGGTCTGATTCAATGGGGGCCTACTCCTGTGGTGGGTGATCTAAATGCCTGATTCTCTGCTGTGAAACCTCTCTCCTCCGTCTGGGTGTAGGGGTCAAAGTCTTTCAAAGTCGCCTTCTCCTGTGCTGATTGATATGAAGCTGATGGTTGTGCCATCTGACATGGTTGCCGGGGTCCCATTAAATTGGGGCCTACTCCTGTGGTGGGTGATCTAAATGCCTGATTCTCTGCTTTGAAACCTCTCTCCTCCGTCCGGTGTAGGGGTCAAAGTCTGTCAAAGTCGCCTTCTCCTGTGCTGATTGATATAAAGCTTATGCTTGTGCCATCTGACATGGTTGCCGGGGTCTGATTCAATGGTGGCCTACTCCTGTGGTGGGTGATCTAAATGCCTGATTCTCTGCTGTGTAACCTCTCTCCTCCGTCTGGGTGTAGGGGTCAAAGTAACTAAATGGTGGCCTACTCCTGTGGTGGGTGATATGATGCCTGGTTCTCTGCTGTGGGACCTCTCTCCTTTGTCTGGGTGCTGTGGTCAAAATAATAGTAAGTGACCTTCTCCATTGGTGGGTGACTTGAAGCCTGATTCTGTGCTATGGGACCTCACTCCAATTAATATTGTTTAATTTTTATTTATTTTATGTTAACTCATCATTTCCCTATCTACATTTGTTTGCAGGGGATTTAACTACATTTTGCTGCCTTTTGCAGCCCTCTAGCCCTTTCCGGGTGTGTTTTACAGCCTTTTTAGTGCCCAAAAGTTCGGGTCCCCATTGACTTCTATGGGGTTCGGGTTCGGGATGAAGTTCGGGTCGAGTTCGGATCACGAACCCGAACATTTTTCGAAAGTTCGGCCGAACTCGTCGAACCCGAACATCCAGGTGTTCGCTCATCTCTAGTGACCACCTTTGGAGCAGATGTAGCTCCAGACACATTAGTGGTTACAGGAAGTCCTGTCTGCTGTACAAGTGACTTCCTCTCCATGTTGCGCAGACTTGTTTTGGATCAGGCTATGGGAAGAGAAAATGTACTGAGGAGTCATGACTTCGAGGACTTATTGCAGTCCAGCTCTGAAGGTACCAAAAGGGGACTCAATGTGCAATGAGAGGTGGGCAGAATGCTGCCAAACCGTGAAGAACTGGACACGCTGCGGCAGAGCATGCCAAAAACACATCATTATATATAATCTGGCCTGACGATGAGTTGAGTCCATGGATCTGTCCTCCATTACACCCAGTGATCAGCTGTTATCACCGGAGAAGCCACATCTGACCAACGTTTCCTCCGACGGCTACATCTGCCATCCCTAGGTGCCCACAACTGTACACAATACTCCGTGTGTGGTCTGATTAGTGATAGAGCATGTTCTGGTCATGAGCAGCTCTACCTTTTTTTTTTTTTTTGTGTATCTGATGATTTCACTTGCCTTGGCAGCAGCTGCCTGGCATTGGTTTCTAAAAGTCATGTATCCTAGAAGTTAAAAAAAAGAGGAGAACAGGACCTTCACCTATTCTGGAGTCATGAAGATATTAGTTGTCCTCCCAGTATCCGTTTTTAAACTTAGACCACTTGATTTCTTTTTTTTTTTTTTGGGGGGGGCCCCAGTGTTACCTCCTGTATGGTTCCCGATGTTCCTTCTGTGCAGAGAAATGGATCTATTGATGTCTGATGGGATTTGTATCTACCATATAAAAGTACGAGGCCTAAAGAGTTACCATTAGGCACCATGGACCTCTACGGACGCCCTATTACGGTAGGTACACAACAGAGCCATATTATGGCCATGTGCTTGATGCCTTATGTTGAGTACTAACCCAACGTCAGATATGTTTTAGTCCCATTATAATGGACCCTACAAACATTTGGGACCAGAGAGTCACTGAGGAAGCCGCCAAGAAGCTAGATGTAGATTCTCCTGTGGAGTACGGAGAGTATTATGGGCATGCTCCTACATGGCAGTAAGGGGTGGGGAAGGGGGTGTTGTGAAAGTTTTATCACTATTCTTTACTATTGAGAAGAACTGAGGATGAATTCTTCTCACCACCCAATTGAGCAAGCACAGCCACGTTAGGTCAAGGTCTGCACGTCACGTGCTTCCATTTATTTGATAATCAGAAATAGTACGGCTCCATGGTTACGTACCATCCACATATAGAACTGGACTCATAAATACTCACACCCTGTCTTATTAGTGGTTGACGACGGCAAAATGAGCCTGAAGGTCTTTAATAGACTCAATCACTAGAAAGAACCACCACGAGGAGGCTCTGACCACCCTCCCGACCTCCATGAACACCCCATTACTGTAATAAACTGCTTTTGGAAAGTCTTCACTTTTATCACATTTTGCTCTCTTGCTCCTTGTGCCATCATTCTGCTCGCAATCCCCCATAATGAGAAAGTGAGAAATCTATGGTAATTCATTGAAAAGGAAAAACTAAAAACTCATGTTTACTTAAATCTTCAGCCTCTTTGCTCAGGACATAGACCTTCGGCTTCTTTATTCAGGACAAAAGTATTGAGCCTCTTTACTAGGGATATAAGACTTCAACCCCTTTGCTCAGGACATAAGTCTTCAGCTCCTTTACTAGGGGCATAAATCTTCAGCATCTTTCGCAAAGGGCGAAACGCGTTGGGGACAATTTGGGAATTTTTATGATATTTGCCTATGACCCATGGGTTTTACCTTACTTGTCCATTCTTCATAGGCAGCTGTGTGTGACCAAACCAGGGTGAGTCTAGGGTGCTATAGCCAGGACAGGGCATTCCCACCATCAGGGTCTGTCCCTGGGCTGAGGAGTAGCTAGGGTGGACTAGGGATAGAATTCCCACCCTGGTCGCTACCGACATCCCTCACCCTTGGTTACACTCTTATAAATTCTGCCATATGTGGCTATTCTATTATTGGTGATTGGTAGTTCACTAGCGATTATTTGCGGTGTATTTTATCATATGTATTAAGTAAAAGTTATGTTTTAAGGGTCCTAATTACGTGTGAAGGTGATTTTTGATGAAAGGATCCCTCTATATCAATACTGTAATTTTTGAATTTGATGTATTTTGCATAAATCTTCAGCGCCTTTGCTCAAGACATACATCTTCAATCCTTTTACTAGGGGCATAAATCTTCAGCCCCTTTACTCAGGACATCAGTCTTCAGTGCCTTTACTAAGGACATAAGTCTTCAGCACCTTTGCTCAGGACATGTCTTCAGCCCCTTTACTCAGGACATAAGTCTTCCACCCGTTACTCAGGAAATATGTCTTCAGCCCCTTTACTCAGTCAGGACATAAGTCTTCAGCCCCTTCACTCAGGACATGTCTTTAGCCCCTTCACTTAGGACATAAGTCTTCAGCCCCTTCACTCAGGACATGTCTTCAGCCCCTTTACTCAGGACATGTCTTTAGCCCCTACACTTAGGACATAGGTCTTCAGCGCCTTTGCTCAGAACATGTCTTCAGCCCCTTTACTCAGGACATAAGTCTTCAGCCCGTTACTCAGGAAATATGTCTTCAGACCCTTTACTCAGGACATAAGTCTTCAGCCCGTTACTCAGGAAATATGTCTTCAGCCCCTTTACTCAGGACATGTCTTTAGCCCCTTCACTTAGGACATAAGTCTTCAGCCCCTTTACTCAGGACATAAGTCTTCAGCGCCTTTGCTCTGGACATGTCTTCAGCCCCTTCACTTAGGACATGTCTTCAGCCTCTTCACTTAGGACATGTCTTCAGCCTCTTCACATAGGACATGTCTTCAGCCCCTTCACTCAGGACATGTCTTCAGCCCCTTCACTCAGGACATGTCTTCAGCCCCTTTAATCAGGACATGTCTTCAGCCCCTTCACTTAGGACATGTCTTCAGCCCCTGTACTCAGGACTTAGCTGAAGCTCCTTTGACACTGATTCCAGCCTCCAGTCTTCTTGGGGATGATGCCACAAGTTTTCACACCTGGGGATTCGGGAATTTTCTGCCGTTCTTCTCTGAAAATCCTATCAAGCTCTGTCAGGTTGGATGAGGACCATTGGTAGACAGCCATTTTTAGGTCTCTCCAGAGATGTTCTATTGGTTCAGGGCTCAGGTTCAACTCAAGGACATTCACAAAGTTGTCCCTAAGCTGCTCCTGTGTTGTCTTGGCTGTGTGCCTAGGGTCTTTATCTTGTTGGAAGTGTAACTCCCCAGAGTGGCATTACCGTCTTTTGCGCCCCTCCATTATCTCCTATGGGTGATTCTGTGTCATCTTATACATCTATTTTCATGTCCTGCACCATATGTATTTGTATTCCTTTGCAAATGTTATGTTCCTGCAATGTACCTGGTCTACCAGCAGATGGCGGCACCTCTGGCAGAGCTGTGTTACCTAAGAATGGAACCCTTCTTCTATTTTAGCCCCCTCTCTAGAGAGGGAGGAATTCAGCTAGTTAGAGTTAGTTCAGAGTACCCCCTGCTAGGGGAAGGGTGAGTTCCAGCCAGCAGAGCACCGTCTGCTCTGCTGAGCACAGGGCCCCATGCTACAGGCCTCAGAAGCCAGGAGGAAAGGTTCCCTGGATAAAGACAGAGCCAAAGATAAAGATACAGAAAGACAGAGTCAGACCACAGCAAGCTACGTACAGCAGCAAAGGAAAAGCTTCTATTTAATCCAGTCCAGTGGCCACCTTTCTTACCACAGTTCTTCTCCCCCGATTGCTTAGTGTGGAGGGGTGGCCAGGTCAGGGAAGAGGCCTGATTGTTAGAAACTGCTCTTTCAGTGCAGCAGAAAAGTTTTAGTTCCCGTCTTCAGATCTTTGTCTCCACACAATCCTGTCTCTAAGCTCTACAGGCAGCTATTATCTTGTAAACAGAAGCAGCAATATAGTAGTTCAACCTAATTATTGTACATAGGAGCCGTGTTATAGCAGTTACATTCTTATATATATGAGCAGTATAATAGGAGTTATATTCTAATATATATGAGCAGTATTATAGTAGTTATATTATTGTACATAGGAGCAGTATTATAATAGTTATATTCTAATATAAAGGAGCAGTATTATAGTAGTTATATTCTTGTACATAGGAGGCAGTATTATAGTAGTTATATTCTTGTACATAGGAGGCAGTATTCTAGTAGTTATATTCCTGTATATAGGAGCAGTATTCTAGTAGTTATATTCCTGTATATAGGAGCAGTATTCTAGTAGTTATCTTCTTGTACATAGGAGCAGTATTATAGTAGTTATATTCTTGTACATAGGAGCAGTATTCTAGTAGTTATATTCCTGTATATAGGAGCAGTATTATAGTAGTTATATTCCTGTATATAGGAGCAGTATTATAGTAGTTATATTCTTGTACATAGGAGGCAGTATTATAGTAGTTATATTCTTGTACATAGGAGGCAGTATTATAGTAGTTATATTCTTGTACATAGGAGCAGTATTATAGTAGTTATATTCTTGTACATAGGAGCAGTATTATAGTAGTTATATTCTTAGTACATAGGAGCAGTATTATAGTAGTTATATTCTTGTACATAGGAGCAGTATTATAGTAGTTATATTCTTGTACATAGGAGCAGTATTATAGTAGTTATATTCTTGTACATAGGAGCAGTATTATAGTAGTTATATTCTTTGTGGTAGGTGCAAGGTGTCATATGCGATGGCAGGTGCGTGTCACCGAGGTTGCTGGCCTCGGTGAGGTGAGAGCCGGGTTTTTGTCTGCAGCAGCTAGTGCTGTTTGACTCTGTTAAATAGCATGGCTGCAAAGCCGATCGGGCCGGCTCTTACTGGGAGCAGCTAAAGAGTAGGGTGGGTGGCTGCTCCCCACGGTCCAGTCCGAGTTTTGGGCTGGGTATAAAACACAGCCATCAGCTGTGTCTGAGTGTGATTATCCTGGAGCCTGCTAACAGGGCTGAGGAGTTCTCTGTGCTGGAGGACGGAGCTCAGCAAGGTGGTGTTTCCTGCAACCTGAAGGAGGAATCGCCTGCGGCTGAGCCGACTGCTAGGTGTGAACCCGCACCTAAACCACCCAAGGTGACTGGACCCTGTGTTGGCCTGTTTTTGGTTTTGCCACATGATTTCTGTTGTGTGTGAACTGTCACCAAGAGACTGTTTTCATTTCTGGTGTGCAAGTGTGAATAAAACACTGTTTGATGCACAATCTGGACTCCTTGTTTTGCCTCTAAACTGCACCCGCACCGCTGTCTACCAGAGCGACTCCCACATTTGGTGTCGGATGCGGGCATGCGCAGTGAGGCTGGCGTGAGCGCCGAACTTTGTTTTGCTGAGCAAAAGTGAATGTCCTATATTAAGCCGGCAAAGTTGCAGCCTGTGATCCCCACGACAAAATGGAGCGGCTGTGAAAGCCCTCATAGAGGCTAACGTGCAGCAGCGGGAGACCAACCAGCTACTGCTACAGCACGTGATGGCGTTGCAAGCGGCAGGAGCGTCCCACCGCGTCCACGATGCCCGGAAAGCTGTCCGTGCCGCGATCCCTAAGATGACCCCCTCGGATGATGTTGAGACCTATCTGGCGGTGTTCGAGAAGGTGGCCGTGAGGAGAAATTACCCGAGAACAGTGGGCAGAGGTCGTCGCTCCGTTCCTGGCGTCTGGACCCCAGCAAGTATTTTTGACCTCCCAGGTGACCAAGCAGCTGACTACCCGACTGTGAAAGGTGAGATCCTGGCAAGACTGGGGGTGAATGTTTTGGTCCGGGCCCAGCGGGTGCATCAGTGGGAGTTTAACCCGGCTGAACCCGCCAGGCCACAATACTATGACTTGCTACAACGGTTGCAAAAATGGCTGCAGCCAGACATACTGACTCCCACTGCTATGCTCGACCGTCTGTTAGCCGATGTCTTCTGGAGGGCTTTGCCTTACCCTCTCCAGCACTGGATCGGCCAGGTATCGCCCACCAATGCCCTGGAGATGGTCGACCTGGTGGAGCGATGCGAGGCCACCAGAAACCTGCAGGGAGTCTTGCTGGGAAGGGTCAGTCAAACCCGGAGGCCTCTGCCCCAGTTCCGGCGTCCGGCGACAGAGCGGCCTGCACGGAATATACCCCCTGCGAGTCCGCCTCCCGTGGTATGCTGGAGGTGTCAGGAGCCAGGCCACATCAGGGCCGACTGTCCGCATCGGGATGAGCCGATGGAGGTGAACTACGAGGGTCGCCACTCCTTGTATGCACGGAAGCTGTGCGCAACTGGCACCCGTGAGGTGCAAGACCATAACCACCTGTGTCAGGTAGAGGTGGGAGATTCGCTGGCGGTGGCTCTGCTGGACTCCGGGAGTTTAGTCTCCCTGGTAAGGGCTGCCCTTGTACGGCCTGCGGAGTATACTGGCCGTAAAGTCGAGGTCCTGTGCATCCACGGAGACCTGAAAGACTACCCCACTGCACTAGTGACTTTGTCCACAGCGGCTGGTAGGTGGACCCACGAGGTGGCTGTCGCTACTAAACTCCCACACGAACTAATACTTGGGAGGGACTTCCCGGTTTTCGGCGCTGTGGCCGGCAATAAAGGTATCTGAGGGACCCGAGACAGGGGTGACCCTAGTAGAGTGGCCTGATACCGCTGGAAGGCCAGAACCCTGGGAGCCCGAGTCTGAAGGGCCGGCGGTAGGGGTGACCACTGCTCCAGCGGTAGAGGGAGACAACCCCACTGAGTGTAATGGTGGGAGACACGGAGGACTTGCCACCGGGACCTGAGTTGGCAGACCTCAATGTCTCCGGGGAAAATTTTGGGACCGCACAACACGGGACCAAACCCTAACCAGGGCCTGGGAGAATGTGCTGGAAATTGATGGTAAACCCCAGAAACCAGGGGCTGAATTAATGTTCCCACGATTTATTGTTCTACAGGATATGTTGTATCGGGTGAACCAAGTCCGAGGTGAACCTGTTGAACAGTTGGTGGTGCCCACAGCGTATCGCAAGCTTGTCATGGAGCTTGCCCACCAACATGTTCTTGGGGGACACCTGGGGTGGCAGAAAACCCAGGACCGCATACTGCAGCGGTTTTATTGGCCCAGTGTGTTCAAGGAGGTAGAAAATTATTGTAAGTCCTGTCCAACCTGTCAGATAACTAGCCCCCAGCCTCATTTCCGTAGTCCTCTGGTACCTCTGCCAATTATTGAAGTACCGTTTGAGCGAATCGCTATGGATTTAATTGGGCCTGTACCAAAGTCTGCCAGGGGCCACCAACACATTCTGGTAGTTCTCGACTATGCCACTCGGTATCCGGAGGCGGTGCCTCTGCGACATACCTCAGCTAGGCTCATTGCCAAAGAGTTAATGGAGATGTTTTCCCGTGTGGGCCTGCCAAAGAGGTTCTGACAGACCAAGGGACCCCTTTTATGTCCAAAGTAATGAAGGAACTGTGTAAATTGTTGCGTATAAAGCAGTTACGGACGTCCGTTTACCATCCGCAAACAGACGGTCTTGTTGAGAGAGTTTAACCAAACTCTAAAAAATATGTTAAAAAGGGTGGTGTCTAGAGATGGGAAGGACTGGGACCTGCTTCTGCCCTATCTCATGTTCGCAGTGCGAGAGGTACCCCAGGCCTCTACTGGGTTCTCGCCCTTCGAACTGCTTTATAGCTGAACACCCTCGGGGCCTGTTGGATATCGCCAAGGAAGCATGGGAACAACAGCCTGTCCCCCACAAAAGTGTCATTGAGTATGTCACCCAGATGCAGGAACGGATAGAAAGGGTGTTGCCGCTGGTCCGGGAGCATATGGAGGCAGCGCAACAAGCCCAGAGTAGGGTGTATAATCGTCAGGCTCGAGTGCAGGGCTTCCATCCGGGAGATCGGGTTTTGGTTCTGGTACCCACCCTTGACAGCAAGTTCCTAGCTAGGTGGCAGGGCCCCTATGAGGTGATCGAGAAGGTAGGGAAGTAAATTACAAAGTACACCAGCCAGGGCGGCGCAAGCCGAGCAGGTGTACCACGTGAATTTACTTAAGCCGTGGAAAGATAGGGACACAGCCGACGACCACAGCCCCGGCCAGGGCTTCTAGAGTGAAAGGGTCCAGCCCCACAGTTCGAGGCCTGTGAAGCAGTAACCACGGTAAAAATTGCAGACAGCCTGTCTTCCAAACAAGTTCAGGAAGTCAGGGAGTTCATCAGTCGGAACACGGATGTGTTCTCGGACCTCCTGGCCGCACGTCTCTCATCCAACATGACATCGTCACTGAGCCTCAGGCCAAGATCCGGTTAAAACCATACCGGGTACCCGAGGCTCGGCGACGGACCATCGCGGAGGAAGTACAGTTAATGTTGAAGCTCGATGTCATTGAGGAGTCGAAAAGTGAGTGGGCCAGTCCCATAGTCCTAATACCCAAGCCGGATGGGGCGTTGCGGTTCTGCAACGACTTTCGCAAGTTAAATGAAGTATCCAAGTTTGGCGCGTATCCCATGCCCCGAGTAGGCGAGCTGGTTGAAAGTTTAGGACAAGCCCGTTATTTTTCTGTGCTGGACCTCACTAAAGGGTACTGGCAGGTACCCATAGCGAGTCGGCTAAGGAAAAACCGCATTTGTTACCCCGCGGGGCCTGTATCACTACAAGGTGTTACCCTTTGGCCTGCATGGCGCCCCGCCACTTTCCAAGGTTAATGGACATAGTGCTGCGACCACATCGTCGGTGCGCCTCGGCCTACTTAGATGATGTAGTCATCCACAGCACCCGACTGGGAAAGCCATTTACCCAAGGTGCAGGCGGTAGTGGATGCCCTGAGGAAAGCCGGACTGACCGCTAACCCAAAGAAGTGCTCCATAGGGTTAGAGGAGACAAAATATCTGGGATATGTAATTGGGCGGGAGTCATCAAACCTCAGGTAACTAAGGTAGAGGCCATTCGTAACTGGCCCCGACCGGTCACCACCAGGCAGGTAAAGTCGTTCCTGGGGATTGTAGGTTACTACATGAGGTTTGTGCCCCACTTTGCCACAATAGCAGCGCCATTGACAGACCTGTTGAAGGGGCGAAAGTCTGGGAGGGTTAGCTGGAGTGAGAAGGCGGAGGAGGCTTTCTCCGCGTTGAAGTCGGCCCTGTGTGGGTCCCGGTTTTGGTGACACCCGACTTCAACAAGGAGTTTGTCGTACAGACCGGCGCCTCGGAGGTAGGCCTCGGTGCGGTACTGTCGCAGGAGGTCAACGGGGAAGAACATCCCGTTGTCTTCCTGAGCCGTAAGCTCAGTCCCGCCGAGTCCAGATATAGTATAGTGGAGAGGGAGTGCCTGGCTATCAAGTGGGCACTCGAATCTCTCCGCTACTACCTGTTAGGGAGGAGGTTCCGTCTGGTGACCGACCATTCCCCCTCAAATGGATGAGTCAGGCCAAGGAGAGGAATGCTCGGGTCACCAGGTGGTTCCTATCTCTTCAAAATTTCAAGTTCTCCGTGGAACACAGGGCAGGCCGCTTGCAGGGCAACGCAGATGCCCTGTCCCGCGTCCACTGCCTCACGTGTGTTCACCCCCTCAGGGTTGAACAAAGGGAGGTATGTGGTAAGGTGCAAGGTGTCATATGCGATGGCAGGTACGTGTCACCGAGGTTGCTGGCCTCGGTGAGGTGAGAGCCGGGTTTTTGTCTGCAGCAGCTAGTGCTGTTTGACTCTGTTAAATAGCATGGCTGCAAAGCCGATCCGGGCCGGCTCTTACTGGGAGCAGCTAAAGAGTAGGGTGGGTGGCTGCTCCCCACGGTCCAGTCCGAGTTTTGGGCTGGGTATAAAACACAGCCATCAGCTGTGTCTGAGTGTGATTATCCTGGAGCCTGCTAACAGGGCTGAGGAGTTCTCTGTGCTGGAGGACGGAGCTCAGCAAGGTGGTGTTTCCCTGCAACCTGAAGGTGGAATCGCCTGCGGCTGAGCCGACTGCTAGGTGTGAACCCGCACCTAAACCACCCAAGGTGACTGGACCCTGTGTTGGCCTGTTTTTGGTTTTGCCACATGATTTCTGTTGTGTGTGAACTGTCACCAAGAGACTGTTTTCATTTCTGGTGTGCAAGTGTGAATAAAACACCGTTTGATGCACAATCTGGACTCCTTGTTTTGCCTCTAAACTGCACCCGCACCGCTGTCTACCAGAGCGACCCCCCACATTTTGTACATAGAAGCAGTATTATAGTAGTTATATTCTTGTACATAGGAGCAGTATTATAGTAGATATATTCTTGTACATAGGAGCAGTATTATAGTAGTTATATTCTTGTACATAGAAGCAGTATTATAGTAGCAATATTCTTGTACATAGGAGGCAGTATTATAGTAGTTATATTCTTGTACATAGGAGCAGTATTATAGTAGCAATATTCTTGTACATAGGAGCAGTATTATAGTAGTTATATTCTTGTAGTTAGGGGTTGTAACGTTCCCAGATTATCTTTGCCTTCCATTTCCTATTTTCCCCATCTAACACTTTCCTGTCTCATCCTCTTTCGCATTGATCCGGACATTGTATAATCACAGAATCTCAGTCATCAGCTCTATTCTGAAGATTTCACGCTCTTCTCTCCTCACATCCAGTGACATCTCTGGGTTTGTTCGGTCTGTCAGGCTTGGATGCGGTTTTCTGTTCTGTCTCTTTTGATAACGTACGCAGCTAAGCGGATCCATGAGGAGTCCTGGTGATGTGGACTCTGGTATTTCCCGGCCTCTGGTTTTATTGCCGTTTGTGTCTCTTTTGCTGTTATTTCCTCTCGATTTCTCTCTTTCTCTTGCAATCAGTCCCTCGGCTGCTGATCTTCCGAGGAGGCGCTGGCTTCTGCTGCCTCCGGTCCAGCTCATTTATTAGAGATTACATTTCCCTTTAGATAACTGGGAAATGGTTTTAGCAGCTTCAAGTGGAGAAAAATCTAACAGTATAAGCCATGTCGTGGCTGGTGAGAGGCTGCGAACAGAAAAACATCTATTGAGAATTGGTCTACAGGCCGGGCAGAGCTGACTTTACAGACCTCCTGGACCAGGGAACCATGGGCAAAGGTTTAACTTTAATCTCCTGCACGTAAATGTGATTTTCAGAATCCCTTAAGCAAACTGTGGACTCAGCTTCTTTCTAGCTTCTCATTTGGGAGAGAACTGAAACAAGTCTGTGCAGCCTGGGGAGTCAGTCTACGGTATGGCGGAACTTCCTGTGACCACTATTACAGGGCTTTTTGTTCAGGCTGATTCCCGTGTAAATGAGAGCTATCACTGGAGGGGACCAGATCCATATTTAGGCCAGTTCTCTCTTAAATGAAACAAGCAAATTAAGTAGCAAAATTCAAAATTTGCGTAGAAATTTTCAAGGTTCTCTTCAGTTCTAGCCAATTTTGACAGCAACTGGCGCTCAACTGGTTGATCAGATGAACATCGGACGTCAATGTTGTCCAGTGATTAACCTAATAAAGCTCCATTATCAGGTAATAAAAAAGTTCTGCAACTTTTTAATACACTTTTGTTTTAATTCCTTAGCAGTATCAAGGTATGTGTTAAAACCTCACTGGGTCTATTCTTGCACTCAGAGCTGTTGGCTTCTTTAGGGCTCTTTCACACGAGCGGATGCCATGCGTGAAATCCGCTGCGTGAAAGAGAGCCAAGCCCCGTTCCGGACAGCAGAGACACGGAGTAGTAACACGATTGACCTTTTTTCTACAAAATCACGGTGACAACTTTATCTCACTGTGATTTAGGCTGGGTTCCTTCTGGATTAGGTCCGGATCCGTTGCGGATGCGTTCAGTGAAAACTGTGTGATTTCACAGGCAAAACTATTCAGTTTTGCCTGCGATTGCGTTCAGTTGTTCAGTTTTTTCCGCGCGGATGCAATGCGTTTTGATGCGTGTGATAAAAAACTGAAGGTTTACAAACAACATCTCCTGGCAACCATCAGTGAAAAACGCAATGCACCCGCACTTGCTTGCGGATGCAATGCGTTTTTAACGCAACGCAGCCCCATTCACCTCTATGGGGCTAGGGCTGCGTGAAAAACGCTAAATATAGAACATGCTGCGATTTTCACGCAACGCATAAGTGATGCGTGAAAAAAAACGCTCATGTACACAGCCCCATTGAAATGAATGGGTCAGGATTCAGTGCGGGTGCAATGCGTTCACATCACGCATTGCACCCGCGGGGAAAACTCGCCCGTGTGAATGCAGTTCACAGGGAGGCACGGAGCATTATCAATCATGTCTCTGCTGTCCGGAACGGGCCTTGGCTCTCTTTCACGTAGCAGGTTACCCACACGGCACCCTCTCGTGTGAAGGAGCCTGTACAAGGTAGGAGCATTGTAGTTGAGAACATGTCACAGTCTGGACTAGGGTCACCTACAAGCCCTATGACGAGTATGAGTAGGGGTTTATCAGTTTTTCAACTGATATCTCACAAATGTGAGTCCACTCCTCACATATTAAATATTATATCATATATATTGCATGGTAAATATTTTATTATATAGGACAACACTGAAGATGTTATTTTGAGGGCACATGAAATATCCAATTTACACTGTTATACATGAGGTACACTGACTGACTACTCACTTTTGTGGGACTATATATATATATATATATTATTTTTTTTCACTGGCAGCAAAAAGTTCATACAGTGTTTGGTCAGTGATTTCCATCAGTGACTGTGAGCCAAAACCAGGAGTGAAGGTTACACAGAGATAAGGTATAAAGGAAAGATCTGCTCCTGTTCTGTGTTTAGAGACGCACTTGGTTTTGGTTCAAAATCACTGATGGAAATCACTGACCGAACACTGACTGTGGGAATAAAGCATAACTTGACCTATTTCTGCTGACTGTGGCCGCATGAGCACTGAGCCCAAATGGCATTATCTAATTGGCAAATGGCACAGAAAATACTGAAACGTTGAGTGCAGATGCTGTGGATTGTTGTCTTATTCTATACAGCACAGTCAGCCCCCCAGGGTTGTATCCTACTATAAGGGTCCATTCAGACGTCCGCAAAATGGGTCCGCAAAAGATGCATCCTCACTTCCGTTCAGCAGCCCCGCAAAAAAATAGAACATTTCCCAATCTTGTCAGAAGCCACGGACAAGAAAAAGCATTTCTATCATAGTGCCAGCCATGTGCGGTTCGCAAAATGCAGAACGCACATGGCCAGTGTCTTTGTTATGCGGATCCGCTATTTGCGGACCGCAAAACAGTTGCGGACGTGTGAATGGACCCTTAGAGAGAGTTGAGTTGACCATAGACAGCAGAGACATCTTCCAATTCAATACCAAACCAGATAGAAAATGAAACATTGAAAATATCATGAAAAACATACACAAATAATGAAAAAAAAAATACACGAGTAAAACACACACAAAAAAGATTAAAAACACACAAATATAGAAAACAGGGCTAAAAAACGTGAAAAAACACAAAAAAATACGAAAGGAAAAACAAACAAAAAAGAAAACAAATACAGATTAGAGTACTTTCACACTAGCGTTTTGGATTCCGTTTGTGAGATCCGTTTCAGGGCTCTCACAAACGGTCCAAAACGGATCAGATGCTCAATGCATTCTGAATGGATAAGGATCCGTTCAGAATGCATCAGTTAGGCCCGTTCCGCCTCTATTCCGTTTTGAGGCGGACACCAAAACGCAGCATGCAGCATTTTGGTGTCCGTCTGAAGAGGCGAGCCTAACGGATCCGTTTTTACAATGTAAGTCAATGGGGACGGATCCGTTTTCAATGACACAATATGGTGCATTTGAAAACGGATCCGTTCCCCATTGACTTTCAATGTAAGTCAAAACGGATCCGTTTTGGACTTTGTTATTTTTCTTTAAAGCTAATGCAAACGGATCCGTTCTGAACGGATACAAACGTTTGCATTAGAGTATGGATCCGTCTGTACAAATAAACAGACGGATCCGCACCAACGCTAGTGTGAAAGTACCCTTATATGAACAGAAAAGTAAAAAATACACTAATAAAATGTTATAAAACAAAAATTAGATACTCCTATAAATATGGAAAACAGGGAAAAAGTAAAAGTACACACATTAAAAACAAACAAACATGAAAAACATAAAGACAGGAAAAAAGTTTGAATAACACTCACATACAAATATAAAAATGCACAAATAAAAAAGAAAAAAAAAACACAAAAGTTAAATAAACATATAAATAAGGAAAATAGGGAGAAAAGTTAAAGAAAAACTAATAAAACACACATAAACATGACAAAGCTGAAGAAAGGAAATAAAAATGATGAAAAATACACAAAACAGTAAAAACACAAAAATGAGACACAAACACAGAAAAGAAAAACACTTAAATGTGCGCAAAGTACACAAAATACACAAAAAATAATTGTTAATCCTTAAACTTATAAAGTCCCATAAAAAACAAACATACAGGAAACATGTAACAGAAAAGGAAATTACTTGATTTCAACATCTGGTAATCCAGAAATCCTGACAGTAAGGCGTCATGCACATGACCGTATGTGTTTTGCGGTCTGCAAACCGCGGATCCGCAAAACACGGAAGCTGCTCCACGATCACGCGGCCCATTGTAGAAATGCCTATTCTTGTCCGCAAAACGGAGGCCTGGGCCATATCAGCCAGTCTTGGGTGGGGCTCACAGCCTTCTCCCTCCTCCCATTGCTGTAAATTATGTTTATTTTTGAAAAGATTTTTTTTTGATTTATGATAATAAACATTTGAGTGAAAGCATACAGTAAAATAATTTCACAGTATACAATCCAGACATGCTGGAGGTAACTGAGGAGTCTGCTGCGAGTCGGCCTATAACTTCCTTTAATTTTGCCCACTGGCCCCTGATATTGCCCATACGGCACAGGTAGGTGAGTGTTAGGTGCCGAGCTACTTGAGAGACCTTGGCGCGGTGCTCGGGCTTAGACATGTCCTCCACAGCAGGACATGTTGACTAATCTCTCAATTTTAACATCAGTTTGAGGGTTTAGTAAGACCGCAGTGTGCACCTGTCTTGTCATTTGTTATTGTTATATTGTTATATTATTTATCACATCCACACAATTGCCATCTTGTGTAGGATGTCTATTGTGGTACTTGTGGTCCGCTGCAGGCATCCTCCACCGTATGCATTTTTGCTGGGGATCGCCATTAGCAACGGGCCACAAGTGCAGGATCTGCTCCCCTGCATATATATGCACAACTGCATCTTGGGTTGAGCAAATCCTGCTTCATGCCACCTTTCAGTTGTTTTGTGTAAGAATAGGACATGCTCTATTTTTTTTGCTGGGCCACAGAACGGAGCAACGGATGCGGACAGCATCTGTCCGCATCTTTTCCGGCCCCATTGAAGTGAATGGGTCCGCGCCCGAGCCGCAAAATGTGCGTCTCGGACGCAGATCAAATCAACAGCCGTGTGCATGCGGCATTAAGCACAGAACTGCTGAATAATCTCCCAAAACCAGATGCCAAGAACAACGACCAGCGATGAGACTCGATAGGAATTAGAAGCCGCTTTACTTTTATGTTACTTTAGGCTGTTTTTCTCCTTTCTTATGTTATAACTTACATATTGTTCGCTAACCTTTCGATCCAGAACTTCTTATAATCCAGGACCTATGAGGTCCCATACAGACCCTTGGATAACCATCTCACACACTGCCTACAAGGGCTATCAGGCTGAGGGTTATTACTGCTCCACAGCGCCGCTCTTGTGGTACTGCAGATGCTGTGACGCCCCGACCCCGATTCTTTTCCTTTTGTGTCCAATTAATAAATCAAAACCAAGAAACACAGTAATTGCCTCATCTCTACTATAACATCGAGTCACTGAATTTTGGGAACAATTCTCAGGTTTTATGAAAAAGATTAAAAAACCCAACAGAAAACTGTAGTAAAAGGATATAATACAATTATATTACAATATGCATTACCAGCAGGGGAGCACTATTATATCATCACAGCTCAAACCGCTCACAATGTGAACAGCTTTAAATATCTAACACGTCTACACATCAAAAATCTCCTAGAGGACAGTATTATAGTAGTTATATTCCTGTACATAGGAGCAGTATTATAGTAGTTATATTCCTGTACATAGGAGCAGTATTATAGTAGTTATATTCCTGTACATAGGAGCAGTATAATAGTAGTTATATTCCTGTACATATGGGGCAGTATTATAGTAGATATATTCCTGTACATAGGAGCAGTATTATAGTAGATATATTCCTGTACATAGGAGCAGTATTATAGTAGTT
Organism: Bufotes viridis; assembly: GCA_033119425.1. Lineage (NCBI taxonomy): Eukaryota > Metazoa > Chordata > Amphibia > Anura > Bufonidae > Bufotes > Bufotes viridis. Next base: position 12,598,091 of record CM065592.1, on the reverse strand, counting down.
ATATTCTTGTATATTTGAGGCAGTATTATAGTAGTTATATTCGTGTACATAGGAGCAGTATTATAGTAGTTATATTCTTGTACATAGGAGCAGTATTATAGTAGTTATATTCTTGTATATTTGAGGCAGTATTATAGTAGTTATATTCGTGTACATAGGAGCAGTATTATAGTAGTTATATTCTTGTACATAGGAGCAGTATTATAGTAGTTATATTCTTGTACATAGGAGCAGTATTATAGTAGTTATATTCTTGTACATAGGAGCAGTATTATAGTAGTTATATTCTTGTACATAGGAGCAGTATTATAGTAGTTATATTCTTGTACATAGGAGCAGTATTATAGTAGTTATATTCTTGTACATAGGGGCAGTATTATAGTAGTTATATTCTTGTACATAGGAGCCAGTATAATAGTAGTTATATTCTTGTACATAGGAGCAGTATTATAGTAGTTATATTCTTGTATATAGAAGCAGTATTATAGTAGCTATAGTCTTGTACATAGGAGCAGTATTATAGCAGTTATATTCTTGTACATAGGACCAGTATTATAGTAGTTATAGTCTTGTACATAGGAGGCAGTATTATAGTAGTTATATTCCTGTACATAGGAGCAGTATTATAGTAGTTATATTCCTGTACATAGGAGCAGTATTATAGTAGTTATATTCCTGTACATAGGAGCAGTATAATAGTAGTTATATTCCTGTACGTATGGGGCAGTATTATAGTAGATATATTCCTGTACATAGGAGCAGTATTATAGTAGATATATTCCTGTACATAGGAGCAGTATTATAGTAGTTATATTCTTGTATATTTGAGGCAGTATTATAGTAGTTATATTCGTGTACATAGGAGCAGTATTATAGTAGTTATATTCTTGTACATAGGAGCAGTATTATAGTAGTTATATTCTTGTATATAGGAGGCAGTATTATAGTAGTTATATTCTTGTACATAGGAGCAGTATTATAGTAGTTATATTCTTGTACATAGGAGCAGTATTATAGTAGTTATATTCTTGTACATAGGAGCAGTATTATAGTAGTTATATTCTTGTACATAGGAGCAGTATTATAGTAGTTATATTCTTGTACATAGGAGCAGTATTATAGTAGTTATATTCTTGTACATAGGAGCAGTATTATAGTAGTTATATTCTTGTATATAGAAGCAGTATTATAGTAGTTATATTCTTGTACATAGGAGCAGTATTATAGTAGTTATATTCTTGTACATAGGAGCAGTATTATAGTAGTTATATTCTTGTACATAGGAGGCAGTATTATAGTAGTTATATTCTTGTACATAGGAGCAGTATTATAGTAGTTATATTCTTGTACATAGGGAGCAGTATTATAGTAGTTATATTCTTGTACATAGAGCAGTATTATAGTAGTTATATTCTTGTACATAGGAGCAGTATTATAGAAGTTATATTCTTGTACATAGGAGCAGTATTATAGTAGTTATATTCTTGTACATAGGAGCAGTATTATAGTAGTTATATTCTTGTACATAGGAGCAGTATTATAGTAGTTATATTCTTGTACATAGGAGGCAGTATTATAGTAATTATATTCTTGTACATAGGAGCAGTATTATAGTAGTTATATTCTTGTACATAGGAGCAGTATTATAGTAGTTATATTCTTGTACATAGGAGCAGTATTATAGTAGTTATATTCTTGTACATAGGAGCAGTATTATAGTAATTATATTCTTGTACATAGAAGCAGTATTATAGTAGTTATAGTCTTGTACATAGGAGGCAGTATTATAGTAGTTATATTCTTGTACATAGGAGGCAGTATTATAGTAGTTATAGTCTTGTACATAGGAGCAGTATTATAGTAGTTATATTCTTGTACATAGGAGGCAGTATTATAGTAATTATATTCTTGTACATAGGAGCAGTATTATAGTAGTTATATTCTTGTACATAGGAGCAGTATTATAGTAGTTATATTCTTGTACATAGGAGGCAGTATTATAGTAGTTATATTCTTGTACATAGGAGGCAGTATTATAGTAGTTATATTCTTGTACATAGGAGGCAGTATTATAGTAACTATATTATTTTATGTAAATAGGCAGTATTAGAACAGTTACATTCCTTTATGTAGAAGACAGTTTTATAGTGGTAATATATATTTTTTGTAGTAGGCAGTATTATAGTAATTAAATTCTCTTCGTAGGATGCAATTTTATAGTAGTTATAATCTTTTATGTAGGAAGCAGTATTATAGTAATTATATTTTTATGGAGGAAGCAGTATTATGGTAGTTATATTCTTGTATGTAGGAGGCAGTTTTATAGTAGTTATTTTCTTTTATGTAGGAGGCAGTATTATAATTTGTATATTCATTAGTGAGAGTTCGTGCTGTTTAGTACAATATAGTTTTAATGAGTTGTTTTTCTCGCTTTCACTGTCTGTGCTCAGACAATATTCTCCACGGCTCTTACATAACATGTCCATCCTTGTCTTGTTTATTCAGCTTTTAATATTTCAGCGACTCTCCTGATCTCCTTGTCATCCCACCATTCAGTCTGGAGACATCAATGGGTCGACCTGCGTGAGATGCAGATGGAATATCTGGGTAATGAGCCGCAGAATATCTTCTCAGTCATCGCTGTACGGCAGATTCTAGAATTATCTGTTTTACTGGTGATGTGAAGAGTTTACAATTTCAAGAAATTGGTGAAACAGCTTAAAGGGGAACTCCCCATGAGCCTTTATTTCCCTCAGTCTACCACTGGTCATCTCTTATTAATCATGTCTTTCTCCTGTTCATCTACTACAGGTAGTTTATAATCATTGTGTCCATGTATTACTACAGAGGATCTCTACATGTACCGACTTCCTGTATCTTGTACATAGCAGCTAATCTGAAGAAGCACAGCTTCAGTGTAAAGTATGGGGTCAGGACAACCTTCTGTTTCTTTGACGACAGAGTTAATTTATTTTCAATAGACGGACTGTATGTTATAGCCGACCACAGACATTAGTCTCAGGTGTCTGCTGATGAAAACAGCAGAAACCCAGCAGCTATGGCGCCCGCTAATTATTTTTTTTCAGTTTGGGGTCTATTAAGAATTTGTAACTGTTTTCCTCTACAGCTCTTCAGTTTGACTGCATCTGCAGATGGCTGCTTCCCACTGAAATCCATCGGGGAGCTGCCCTGTCGGCTCAACCGGTCGGCCTTATAAGATCTATAAGGGAGATGGAAGCAAGGGCTACAGAGCCGTCAGTGCAGCTCTCTGATGGATTCAGCCGATGTAGTCAAACTGGAAGCTGGAGAGGAAAAACTGCTGAACATGTTTCTCAATAATTGTTAGCATAAAATATGCAGAATGTAATCATAATAAAAACAATACTACTACTACTAATAAGTAATATTCATCATCATCATAAAAACAATACTACTACTACTACTAATAATAATCATCATCATCATAAAAACAATACTACTACTAATACTAAGTAATAATCATCATCATCATAAAAACAATACTACTACTACTAATAATAATCATCATCATAAAAACAATACTACTACTACTACTACTAATAATAATAATAATAATAATAAAACAATACTACTACTACTAATAATAAAAAAATAATGATAATAATAAAACAATACTACTACTATTACTACTACTAATAATCATCATCATCATAAAAACAATACTACTACTACAAATAATAATCATCATCATAAAAACAATACTACTACTTCTACTACTACTACTACTAATAATAATAATAATAATAATAATTAAAACAATACTACTACTACTACTACTAATAATAATAATAATAATATTAATCATCATCATCATAAAATCAATACTACTACTTCTACTACTACTACTAAAAACACTACTACTAATAATAATATTAATAATAATACAATACTAGTACTACTTCTACTACTGTAATAATATTACAGGCTACAGCTACTAGAGAGGGGTCGTTGATCCAGGGAGTTATTCTGATTGCCTGATTGGAGTCGGGAAGGAATTTTTTTCCCCTTAAGTGGGGAAAATTGACTTCTGCTTCACAGGTTTTTTTTTACTTCCTCTGGATCAACTTGTAGGAAACAAGCCGGACTGGGTGGACGGATATCTTTTTTCGGTCTTATCTACTACGTTACTACCACTCAGTGGTGAATCTTGGTTTTGTGATGCCCTAGGCGAGACTAAACTCAGGCACCCCCCTAATCTAAATTTGACCCACCCCTTCCTGTCAAGACCAAACCTCTTCCTCTGTAAACCACACCCCTTCCTCTTTAGGCTCCACCCTTTCCTGTTAGAGTTTCACATCTTCTTTTCTGCATTTAAAAGTGAATAACGAAGGCCAATATTTTGTGCTTTCTGTACCAAATGTTGCATCTATTATTTAAAGAGAATCTTTAGATATAATAATATAAAGCGTAAATTCAACCACTTTACAAAGATCAGTCATCCATGATCCACAGATCCCCCTCCCCATAACCGTGCCATCCACAGATCACCCCTCAACAGTGCCATCCACAGATCCCCCTCCCATGACAGTGTCATCCACATATCTACTCCATAACAGTGTCATCCACATATACCCCCCATAACAGTGTTATCCACATATCCCCCCATAACAGTGCCATCCACAGATCCCCCTCCCCATAACAGTGTCAGATCCTCCCTCAGTATCATCCACAGATCCCCCCCTAAACAGTGCCACCCACATATCCCCCTCCCCATGACAGTGCCATCCACAGATCCCCCACACATGACAGTGCCATCCACAGATCTTCTCCCCCCATGACAGTGTCATCCACAGATCCCCCCACCATAGCAGTGTCATCCACAGATCCCCCACTAATGACAGTGCCATCCACAGATCCCCCCCATGACAGTGTCATCCACAGATCCCCCCCATAAAAGTGCCATCCACAGATCCCCCCATAACAGTGCCCTCCAAAGATCCCCCACCCATGACAGTGCCATCCACAGATCTCCCCCATAACAGTGTAATCCACAGATCCCCCCTCAGTGTCATTCACAGATCCCCCCTAAACAGTGCCATCCACATATTCCCCTCACCATGACAGTGACATTCACAGATTTCCCCCCATAACAGTGCCATCCACAGATCTCCCACCCATGACAGTGCCATCCACAGATCCCCCACTAATGACAGTGTAATCCACAGATTCCCCCCCCATGACAGTATCATCCACAGATCCCCCCCCCCACACACACACATAACAGTGCCATCCACAGATCCCCCTCCCCGCCGCTCACAGGATTATACATTTATTAACTGTAATCTGTAACTTTAAATGAGCGCTTATCTCTTTACTAGGGTATCTTACTCTCAGCTCCGGTAATAGGCAGTGCGGGCGGCGCTCACTCACTGACATCACGCTCCTGCGCCGCCTAGTGGGAGAAGCAGGCACGTGACGTCAGTGAGTGAGCGCCGCCCGCACTGCCTGTTACTGGAGCTGAGAGTAAGATACCCTAGTAAAGAGATAAGCGCTCATTTAAAGTTAAAGTTACAGATTACAGTTAATAAATGTATAATCCTGTGAGCGGCTGGGCCCTATATATTCTATCCCCGAGGCAAGCGTCCCCATCACCATGGGAACGCCTGGGGGTTAGATTGTACTGAGATTGGGAAAACTCAGATCCGATGGTATATTCTAACCCCCAGGCAAGCGTCCCAGTCACCATGGGAACGCCTGGCTGGGGGTTAGAATATACCATCGGATCTGAGTATACCGGCATTTTGCCGCCCCATTGACAAGCGCCGCCCTAGGCAAATGCCTTGTTTGCCTCGTGATAGATACACCCCTGCCACTACTACTACTACTACTACTACTACTACTACTACTAATAATAATAAAAACAATACTAATACTACTATTATTAAATCATCATCATCATAATAAAAACAATACTACTGCTTCTACTACTAATAATAAAAACAATACCACAGCGACTCTTACTACTACTAGTGGATGATGGTGTGGACACAGCTCCAGACGCACAGCTGATCAGCTGATTGGGAGGTTGTGGGGGGACATTACTAAACTTATAAGGTGAGTATACGGGAAATCTGGCCCCCATGAGATTTAACAGGTTTGGCATTACCCAGGATGTGGCTATATCCGGTGCAGAGGTACCCACTGAACCCGGGTCCTGGTCCCTGAGGACACCCAAAGCTCCTGTGCCTCGTGAAGGCATCAGTACTGAAAACACCAGGTGGTAGGTTTGTGGCCCTGGTGCAGAATGCGCATTGGTTATGTTACCCTGTAGGGATCACAGGGGGCAGTTTCTCTGGTAGTATCTATGGGGTCATTCTGTAAAATAACCCACCTCCTTGGCTCTTCCATCAGATTTTGCTGTGTCAGGATGAAGACCATGACAAAGCGTATAAGCCGCAGTAAAGACGTCTCCAGAGGGGGGGCCATTCATCTCACTGGATTACAGGACGGTGCAAACATCAATACCAGAGTGCGGGCCAAGGGCCCGAGGTGATGGACCCTTCACCAGGACATCACGTTGAGGGTTTTGTCCGTAAGGATCTGAGAGTCAATTAATTATAGTGTCTGCAAACAAAGCAGCCTCATATTGACTCCACAGATCGGAGCCCCCCGGGATCAGCCCGATGACTCCAGGCCCCTACAAGCAGGTCATCAGGTTCTTCATTATATCTGTAAGCCAGGTGACAACCAACATGGCTGCCCTCCTAGCACCCACATAGGGCAGGGATGGCCAACCTGCGGCTCTCCAGCTGTTGTGAAACTACAACTCCCACCATGCCCTGCTGTAGGCTGATAGCTGTAGGTAGTCTGGGCATGCTGGGAGTTGTAGTTTTACAACAGCCGGAGAGCCGTAAGGTTGGCCATCCCTGACATAGGGTATCATCCAGCTTTCCCAGGAGCTGATTAAGGAAAACAACAAGGAAAGCAACTGATGATTAATTGCTACTGAGTAGGTCAGGCCGTGACTTATACTCCAGAGCTGCATTCGCAATTCTGCTCCTTCACACTTGGACTCTATCAGCACTAAGTTAGCAGTGTTCCTACAGTGCATTGCATGCGTTTCTCTATTCCATCACACATTTAAAGGGGTTGTCCAGGATTAGAAAATCATGGCTGCCTTCTTCCAAAAACAGTGCCACACCTGTCCTCGGGCTGAGTGTGGTATTACAGCTCAGCCCCATTCACTTCAGTGGAGCAGAGCTGCACACAAGCCATTTTTAGTAACTGCGTACAGCCCCTCTAAGGACCTCAGTCCTGGAAATATTCCTAGGCCAAGCATGCTCTGTCCAGACACATCAGCAGGGGGCAGCAGTGAGAGGTGAGGTCCTTCAGCCTGAAAACTAGAATGGAAGATGCAGCTCTGGATGTGACTGGAGTATAAGACAATGTTTTCATATAGAGAATTATACAGAATGGGAAGCCCATGACACTGAGCCTCACCCCAGAGCCTCTTACCTCATCGAACCGGGCCTCATCTTCACAGTTCTCCAGAACTCGGGTGTAAAAGGAGAGACCTACAGAGAAGAGAAGAGACGTCTGTTACCAAGATGTGTGGATGCTGAGGGTTGTAATAGGTTATGGGCAAATCACTAAATACCATTCTAAAGGGGGGATCGGTGAACTAATGGTGTAAAATGACCCCCAGATCATTCTCATTGTATTTAGCCTCTACAACCTGGCCGCCATCTTCCTATAGCAGTCATGCATCGTCTGCCGGGACCAAGCAGCAAATTCCAGAGACATCCCAGTTACTAGCAGCCATCAAAAGATTGGAAATCTCTCTGAGAAAATGATATGCTACCACTAGGGGGAGCTCACAGTATACAGATTATAAAGTTACCACTGAGCTCAATAATAGCAGTTGAAATCTATATATATATATATATATATAGAGAGAGAGAGAGCTCCCTCTAGTGGCGGCTGTTTAAAGGGGTTTTCCAGTATGTTGATATTGATGACCTATACTTGTTATATCGGCGGTCCATGCCTGCTTTTACTCTGCTCCCCCTGGTGGGCACGAGTACCGCTCTGCTCACCTGCCCCTTCCTCTCCTCCATCCTGGCAGTCCCGGCTACCAGAGCAGACTAAATGTTCCTTCCAGCAGGCTATGGCCTTCCTCATGCCCGCAGTGCTTCTCGCTGACCATAGGGCTAGTTTGCAAGCGCCCTCCGCCAGCACGCACCATAGTCTTCCCTAGCCTATACACCGCCATCCAGAGATACTTAAGGCATCCCACTCTGTGGGAAGATGCCTGAGGAATAGGTTCTAGTCTGCTAGTTTCCTTCAAAGGTGTGCTGTTCTGTTCTCCTCTGCCCGTGAACCAACTTCTGCCTGTTTTCCAGATTTGACCCTTCGCTGCCTGGCCTGACTTGTGCCCGATCTCCCTTCTAACCGTGAGCTAACCTGCCCTGACCTCACACTGCACAAACTCTGCATGAGCTGAACTCAGCCTGTCCCTTTATCTCTTGTGGGTCAGCCATCACTTTAACAGAGGCTACTCAGAGAGTTAGCTGCCTGGGGGTTACTCTGCAGTGAAGTCTAGATCCCTGTATAGGAGTTAAAGGGGGAAGACAAGAGGGGGAAGTTTGTTAATTTACTTGGGAGTAGACCCAAGCAAAATCTGGTGAAGTGGCACAGTGGGTCCACATCTGCTTTATAACAATACTCAAGATAGGCCATCAAGATCTTCCGCCTCCATACTGGAGAAACAGGCACCGGAACTACTGCAGTGTTGCTCCTATTCCCTTAGTACCCGCTATCAAGGAATTTCAAAATACTAGAAAATCCATTACAATCCATATCTCCTGAGCTCCCGCTAGTGGTGGCTGTATAATCTGTATATAGAGAGCTCACTCTAGTGGTGGCTGTATAATCTGTATATAGAGAGCTCACTCTAGTGGTGACTGTATAATCTGTATGTAGTGAGCTCCCTCTAGAGGTGGCTGTATATATCTGTATACAGTAATCTCCTGAGCTCCCTCTAGTGGTGGCTGTATATATCTGTATGCAGTAATCTCCTGAGCTCCCTCTAGTGGTGGCTGTATATATCTGTATGCAGTAATCTCCTGAGCTCCCTCTAGTGGTGGCTGTATATATCTGTATGCAGTAATCTCCTGAGCTCCCTCTAGTGGTGGCTGTATATATCTGTATGCAGTAATCTCCTGAGCTCCCTCTAGTGGTGGCTGTATATATCTGTATGCAGTAATCTCCTGAGCTCCTCTAGTGGTGGCTGTATATATCTGTATGCAGTAATCTCCTGAGCTCCCTCTAGTGGTGGCTGTATATATCTGTATGCAGTAATCTCCTGAGCTCCCTCTAGTGGTGGCTGTATATATCTGTATGCAGTAATCTCCTGAGCTCCCTCTAGTGGTGGCTGTATATATCTGTATGCAGTAATCTCCTGAGCTCCTCTAGTGGTGGCTGTATATATCTGTATGCAGAACTCCTGAGCTCCCTCTAGTGGTGGCTGTATATATCTGTATGTAGTAATCCTGAGCTCCCTCTAGTGGTGACTGTATATATCTGTATGTAGCTCCTGAGCTCCCTCTAGTGGTGACTGTATATATCTGTATGCAGTAATCTCTGAGTTCCCTCTAGTGGTGGCTGTATAAATCTGTATGCAGTATCTCCTGAGCTCTCTCTAGTGATGGCTGTGTATATATGTATGTAGTGAACTCCTGAGCTCCTCTAGTGGTGGCTGTATATATCTGTATGCAGTAATCTCCTGAGCTCCCTCTAGTGGCGGCTGTATAATCTGTATGCAGTAATTTCCTGAGCTCCCTCTAGTGGTGGCTGTATATATCTGTATGCAGTAATCTCCTAAGCTCCCTCTAGTGGTGGCTGTATATATCTGTATGCAGTAATCTCCTGAGCTCCCTCTAGTGGTTGCTGTATATATCTGTATGCAGTTATCTCCTGAGCTCCCTCTAGTGGTCGCTGTATATATCTGTATGCAGTAATCTCCTGAGCTCCCTCTAGTAGTGGCTGTAAATATCTGTATACAGTAATTTCCTGAGCTCCCTCTACTAGTGGCTGTATATATCTGTATACAGTAATCTTCTGAGCTCCCTCTAGAGGTGACTGTATAATATGTATGGAATGAGCTCCCTCTAGTGGTGGCTGTATAAATCTTTATCATCAAGCTTTTTCTAGTGATGGTTGTGTAAATATGTATATAATGAACTCCCTCTAGTGGTGGCTGTATAATATGTATGCAGTGAGCTCCCTCTAGTGGTGGCTGTATAAATCTTTATCATTGTGCTCTTACTAGTGATTGTTGTGTAAATATGTATATAGAGAGCTCCTTCTAGTGGTGGCTGTATAAAGTAAGTAAGTAGTGAGCTCCCACTAGTGGAGAGTGTAAAATCAGTCTGTACTCGGCTCCCCCTAGTGGTGGCTTCATAAATAAGCATGTAGTGAGATCGCCCTAGAGTTGGTTGCAGTCAGGCAGAATTATATAATGTAACATAACTCCCCTATACTGATATATTATGAAATCATCATTTGGTGGAGCCCTCAGATGTGGATAGGGTGAAGCCATTCTGAGTTTTGCTCTGGGGCCCTATGAGTTCTCCTTTAACCGATTTAGGATAAATGTAATGTTGTCTTATAGACCGGGGGCACGACCGCTGCGCGCACTGCTCATGGCTGGATAGTGATGCGGTGGCTGGGGCTGTAGGTAATTAATAGGAGAGAGCCGGGTCTGTGTCCTCATTTACTAGAAGTGTGTGGAGTCGGGACAGCGAGATGCTTCTCTCTAAATGTTGAGGATCTCATTGTTCGTTGCTACGTTCTCCATATGTGTCATTCACTGAAAAGGAAGAGGTGGCCAATTATTTTTACAGCACAGACAGTCCCCGGCCTAACATTCTGCTGTGGACCACGAGCGAGCATCCGAATCTCTTCACCTTCCCTCATTATAGGAAAACAGACAATACACGAGGCTCATGCTGACAGCGAGCGCACGGACAGAAATGCCATGAAATCCACGTATAATAGGGCACATTCTTAAAGTGCTCTGCATCTCTGATGGCTGTGAGCCCATTCGGGGTTTTGCGTCACCCAGTAGTTTCATTAGAAGTCATAGATTGGGATTCCTGCCTTTTTGTAACCACTTGTGCTAAATAAAAAGTTCTACTTGCAATACCAGTACTGACCACAAGGAGTGCAAGACATGTCCTCTACAATCACCACCAAGAGGACGGACACTCACGCAGGTTTTTTATGCAGTTTTTATAGATCAAATCAGGAGTGGATCAGCAAAGGAGAGAAAGTCCTATTGATATGTCCTAAACGTCCCATAGAGGACAACCCCTTTAAGGACACATAGAACTATTTTTTGTATCCATTTCTGATTTTGGCTTCAAAAACCACAAAAAAAAACTTGTTGCACTTATGATGTACCCTTAGTAGTAATGGTGCCACAATCTACATCCACGGAAGGACAAATCATGCTTCCCGGTTATTCCAAAAACAAGTATAGATGCCGCAGAAGGGACACGCATGACCCCCCCCCCCCCCCACTAGTGATCAATGTCCTACAGAGACCTCAGGAGAGTCTAGAACGAGCAACTTCCCAATTCTCCATCACTAATTTTCCTCGTGTTTTTTTTTTCTGTGTTTTGCCTGTTTTTCTCTTTTCTAACTAGTTTCTTTTTATCTTCTACAAAGAGATAAAACATGGATCGCACATCCACAAGCTCTGCATTCCTCTGTTGCTTTTCAGCATACTTTCTCGTATACAACGCCATTGTCCACTTTATGTACACGAGGCCATTTGTACACGTTTTGATCAAAGTGCATGAAGCCCACTCACTACATTAAGGTTGCCTCTTTCGAGTGGCACTTACTCTAATTTGGCGCAGCACCACGAGGCAACCACCGCAGCCAAAGCACAGGCGACAAGACCCAGCAGCCCGACAGCCCCCCTGCTGTCAGACTGAGCCTCCTTGGCAGGAGGCCCCCCCAACCCACAGGTACAGCATCAGCCACGAAGTGCTGCACCAGAGAAGCAACAGTTCAAGGTAGAGTTATGGATGCACGATCCTTTTTTAAATTTTTTTATTTTTATGCTTATTACCCTCATATCCTGTTTATTACCCTCTGTCTCTTCTTCCTTATTTCCCCATTGTCTTGCTTATTACCCTCTGTCTCTTCTTTCCTATCCCCCCCTTTTGTTGCTTATTACTCTCTTTCTATTCTTCCTTATCTCCCCCTGTTCTTGCTTATTACCCTCCCTTGTCTTGCTTATTATCCAGTTTCTTCTCCCTTATCCCCCCTTGTCCTGCTTATTACCCTCTGTCTCTTCTTCCTTATCTCCCCCATGTCCTGTTTATTACCCTGTCTTTTCTTTCTTATCTCCCCTTGTCCTGCTTATTACCTTCTGTCTCTTCTACATTATCTCCCACTTTACTTGCTCATTACCCTCAGTCTCTTCTTTTTTTTCCCTCTTGTCCTTCTTATTACCCTCTGTCTCTTCTTCCTTATCTCCTTGTCCTGCTTATTACCCTCTGTCTCATCTTCCTTATCCCCCCTATGTCCCATTTATTACCCTCTGTCTCTTCTTCCTTATTCTCCTTGTCTTGCTTATTACCCTCTGTCTCTTCTTTCTTATCTCCCCCTGTCCTGCTAATTAGCCTCTGTCTCTACTTTCTTATCTCCCCTTGTCCAGCTTATTGCCCTCTGTCTCTTCTTCCTTATCTCCCTCTTGTCTTGCTTAATACCCTCTGTCTCTTCTTCCTTATTCTCCTTGTCTTGCTTATTACCCTCTGTCTCTTCTTCCTTATTCTCCTTGTCCTGCTTATTACCCTCTGTCTTTTCTTTCGTATCTCCCCTTGTCCTGCTTATTACCCTCTGTCTCTTCTTTCTTATCTCCCCTTGTCCTGCTTATTACCTTCTGTATATTCTTTATGTGCCCCTGTACTTGCTTATTGCCCTCTTTCTCTTCTACCTTATCTCCCCCTTGTCTTGCTTATTACCCTCTGTCTCTTCTTTCTTATCTCCCCTTGTCCTACTTATTACCCTCTGTCTCTTCTTTCTTATCTCCCTCTTGTCTTTCTTATTTCCCTCTGTCTCTTCTTCCTTATCTACCCCTTGTCTTGCTTAAAACCCTCTGTTTCTTCTTACTTATCTCTCCCTTGTCTTGCTTATTACCCTCTTTCTCTTCTACTTTATCTCCCTCTTGTCCTTCTTATTACCCTCTGTCTCTTCTTCCTTATCTCCCTCTTGTCCTTCTTATTACCCTCTGTCTCTTCTTCCTTATCTCCCTCTTGTCCTTCTTATTACCCTCTGTCTCTTCTTCCTTATCTACCCCTTGTCTTGCTTATAACCCTCTGTTTCTTCTTACTTATCTCTCCCTTGTCTTGCTTATTACCCTCTGTTTCTGCTCACTTACCTCTTCCTTGTCCTTCTTATTACCCTCTGTCTCTTCTTCCTTATCTACCCCTTGTCTTGCTTATAACCCTCTGTTTCTTCTTACTTATCTCTCCCTTGTCTTGCTTATTACCCTCTGTTTCTGCTCACTTACCTCTTCCTTGTCCTTCTTATTACCCTCTGTCTCTTCTTCCTTATCCACCCCTTGTCTTGCTTATAACCCTCTGTTTCTTCTTACTTATCTCTCCCTTGTCTTGCTTATTACCCTCTGTTTCTTCTCACTTACCTCTCCCTTGTCTTGCTTATTACCCCTGTCGTTTCCCCTTTATCCTGCATTATCTTGCCGTCTTCTCATGTTTTTAAGGTACCTGTAACCAGACCCCACTGTATAGAGAGCGCGTCCTTTCTACAGGACCACATCATACCCTATAGCTACTTGTAGATATGTCTCCTAACAGAAGCTCAGTTGCTGCACAACCCGCCACATGGTGCAGAATACACCGAGCCACCATTTCTCCTGCAGCGCTAATTGTCCTGTGCGCCTGTAGCTGCTATACCGAAGCTCCACTTTCATCTCACAAGTCACTGACAGAGCTGCGGGCAGGAGAGAGGTTAGACTTTCTCTTGAAGCAAATCCCGGAGATACAAGGAGAGAGCGGGTGACAGTAAATGGGACATGGCGCTCTAATGGCTGGTAATGGGGATTATGTCTGCTCCACCAGTAAAGATCTGGATATTAACGAGCTCAGGAAATGTAAACACTAATTTGCAGCTTCTTGCTGACAAGTCATTGAGCGGCGTCACATTGATCTCCCCGAGGGAGAGCAGCGGCCGCCACAAGAACGAAGACGAGAATCCCTGAAGTGTGTTACTATCTCACATTAAGAAGCAGCAGCGATGGCGTCCAGCGGTCACCGTGTTAACCCCTGTTAGTCCTACAACTGTATATAAGCACAGATCCACAGCTCGCCTAGATTTCACCAGAGACGTAGACTACTGCTCTGTCCCTCCACCATGCTTTACACTACAGCTATGATCGCTGACTCCAACTAAGGCCTCATGCACACGACCGTTTTTTAATGCTGTCCGCAAAAAAGGGTTCCGTTGTTCAGTGATCCGTGTCCGTTTTTGCCTTCCGTTGTGTTTCCGTGTGTCTTCCGTTTTTTTAGCGGACATGACCCAAAAGATTTTACCAAAAGACAGGCTGACAATTTTTCCCAAGTGCCTGCCAAGGTATCCGCAAAAAAACGGAGACGGAACGCGGATGACCATCCGCATTTTTTCACGGACCCATTGACTTGAATGGGTCCGTAAACCGTCTTTCACGGACAAGAATAGGACAGGTTATATTTTTTTGACGGACTGGAATCACGGACCACGGACGCGGAGGACAAACGGTGCATTTGCTGAGGTTTCCACGGACCCATTGAAAACCAATGGGTCCGCAGAAAATCACGAAAAACGGAGCAACTGACACGGAATCAAACAACGGTCGTGTGCACGAGGCCAAAGCTGCATTTCCTATTTTAGTCTGAAATCCACTTTTTGTGGCTCCGTGGTTAGCACTGGATCCTTGCAGCGCTGTGTCCAACCATGGACAACGTCAGCATGGCGACTGTACATTCTGCTCGTGTTTGTGCTGGTTTCCTCCCACACTCCAAAAATACACACATAGGCAAATAGGCGTCCTACGAAATCGACCCTAGTGTGTGTTTATGGCAGCCACTGACTTCCCACGGAGCCACCGCAGCCACACAACTATCCCTGCGCTGTGAGAAAAAAGTGCATCACCAATGTTTGTCATTAATGCTTTACACTGCAGGTCTGCTCTATAAACACGCAGCTATGTTAAATGATTTCAGCGTAACTGCAGTGTCCATTATAACATGCCTCACTCAGAAATGCAGGATTTGTCTCACCAGTTTGCTACTCTGTCCCTTGACCATGCTTTACACTGCAGCTTTGCTTGATTGATAGGCTGCTGTGTCTAAACATAAGCAGCAGGAGGTCAGTACAGAGAGAGATGATTTCAACTACAAGCAGGGTCTATTATCAGGTAGACAGAGGGGGAAAAGCTTTGATAAGAAGCAGTTTCAAGATCACTGCTTGCTGTAGGAAACAAGAAGGTTTTATTTCACTGACAGCAAGCAGAACATTACTTCTGTATAATATAATGGTTTGCAGCCTTCTACTGGTCCTTGTGTTTCTGGACCTTTTCCAGAACTCTGCATCCAAGTACAGTACAGTTAGATCTATCTCCTGTGCTGATGGTTTGTTACAATGTATCAGCGCAGGTGCAGTGTGTCAGCGTCTGGCAGCACTTATTATATTTATATTACTCACTTATATAGCGCTGACATATTCCGCAGCGCTCTACAGATATTATCATCCCTTACATAGATATGCGATTATAGAAATCAGTGAAGAAATCCTCCATGGTATAGAGAGTGGTGAGGACATATGTAATGTGTATATATATATGTACACACCTAATGGGACGTACCATAAGGCCGGTCACTACAGGGGGATTTGGAATAATCCAACCCATTAATACATAATGGTAAGCGCCAGGGAATAATAATGCTGGTATGTGTCGGTATTGTTACTGCTATAGATATAGGTGTAGGTACTGGTTTGGGGGCAGGTATATGCACGGTATAAGTGTAGGCATACATACCGGTACAGGGTAGGCATTGCTGCAGGTTTAAGTATATATGCAGAGACACGTGTATTTGTATAGGTGTAGATACTGGTATACGTGTACAGTAGGTATAGATATTGGTACATGTGACGGTATATGTATTTGTATAGGTGTAGATACTGGTATACGTGTACAGTAGGTATAGATATTGGTACATGTGACGGTATTTGTATATGTGTAGATACTGGTATACGTGTACAGTAGGTATAGATATTGGTACATGTGTCGGTATACATATTTGTATAGGTGGAGATACTGGTATATGTGTACAGTAGGTATAGATATTGGTACATGTGACGGTATATGTATTTGTATAGGTGGAGATACTGGTATACATGTACAGTAGGTATAGATATTGGTACATGTGACGGTATTTGTATATGTGTAGATACTGGTATACATGTACAGTAGGTATAGATATTGGTACATGTGACGGTATTTGTATATGTAGATGTGTAGATACTGGTATACGTGTACAGTAGGTATAGATATCGGTACATGTGATGGTATGTGTATTTGTATATGTGGAGATACTGGTATACGTGTACAGTAAGTATAGATGTTGGTACATGTGACGGTCTATGTATTTGTATAGGTGGAGATACTGGTATACGTGTACAGTAGGTATAGATATGGTACAGATGTTGGTATACGTATTTGTATAGGTGTAGATATTGGTAGGTGTGTACCTGTATGTATTTGAATAGGTTTAGGAATATGTATTGTTATACCTTTAGATATATGTATTGGTATATGTATGCAGTAGTGTAGGTGCAGACATTAGTAAATATGTATCTACACGTATATCTATTGGTATAGAATGCTGTACTGATACTGGTATACGAGTACAGTAGGTATAGATATTTGGTACATATGACGGTATATTTGTTTGTATAGGTGTAGATACTGGTATAAGTGTACAGTAGGTATAGATATCGGTACATGTGACGGTAAATGTATTTGTATAGGTGGAGATACTGGTATACGTGTACAGTAGGTATAGATATTGGTACATGTGACGGTATATGTATTTGTATAGGTGTAGATACTGGTATACGTGTACAGTAGGTATAGATATTGGTACATGTGACGGTATATGTATTTGTATAGGTGGAGATACTGGTATACGTGTACAGTAGGTATAGATATCGGTACATGTGACGGTATATGTATTTGTATAGGTGGAGATACTGGTATACGTCTACAGTAGGTATAGATATTGGTACATGTGACGGTATATGTATTTCTATAGGTGTAGATACTGGTATACATGTACAGTAGGTATAGATATTGGTACATGTGACGGTATATGTATTTCTATAGGTGTAGATACTGGTATATGTGTACAGTAGGTATAGATATTAGTACATGTGACGGTATATGTATTTCTATAGGTGTAGATACTGGTATATGTGTACAGTAAGTATAGATATTGGTACATGTGACGGTATATGTATTTCTATAGGTGTAGATACTGGTGGATATCTAGCTTTAAGTATTCGTATAGGTGTTTTTAAAGGTATTGTTGGTATATGTGTAGATATATGTATATGCAGGTATTACAGGTATGTAGCTAATATACATTATAGTTAGGGCTCATGCACACAACCATATCCTGTTTGCGGTCCACAAAACACAGATACCGGTCGTGTGCGTTCCACATTTTGCAGAACGGAAGGTCTGGTCCCTAATAGAACAGTCCCGTCTGTAATGCGGACAATAATCGGACATGCTCTATAGTTTTGCGGATGCCCCACAGCGGATATAAGGAGTGCTGTCCGCATCTTTTGCGGCACAATTGACTGGTTCTGCATCCAACCTAAAAAAAATGCAGATTGGCCGGGGACTAAAGAATCAGTTTGTGTGCATGAGGCCTTAATCTTATTTTGGGATGAAACAAATCCACTAAGGAAGATGTTACCCTGTCTCTGCTCCTCAGACCTTAGGCCCTTGGGCTGGAATATAGAGATGTAAAGATACCCGGTACGTTGGAGCCTGTGTAACCACAAGAGTACTAATAATGGTAGTAATAGAAGACATGTCCAGAGGTACGAGGAGCAGATCCCCAGGGAAATCTTCAGTGCTATGGTATTCCGCTCTGGAAATGTTTCCGTAGAGGTCAATGTCAGTCTGCAGTCTGTAAAGCAGACACACGGGATTCAGAATCGTCAATTTGCTTGTATCATAATAAAGAGAGGAGGGGAGCCGCAGTCACGTAGGAGAACATGAGGAGATGTGGTGGAGTCAATGAGTGGCCGGATCAATAGCTCAGACCAGTGTGATCCGTCGCATGAACAAACAATTATATCGGCGCCGGAGACGTCCGAACAACGAGAGAGTCTGAAAATGAGCTGAAGTGGCGGAGCCCGGGGGAGGGAGAACGTGCCGGGGTCTCCCATCACTTCAATAACACTGAGCCGTGTCCTTCATTGGGTAATGGCTTCATCTCGTCTGAAGTGCCACCACCCTCGCTGGGTATTAGCATTGATCTGCTGGGCAGGGTTGCCAACCATCCATAGATTTACGGACAGTCCGCAAAAACAGGGCATTTTATTCCGACATCTGTAGTGTTTGGTAAAAAAAAAATCCTGTCCTTGAATTATCTACGGTATTCACTGTGCATGCATGTAGACCGCAGGCCCCATCCAGGTCAGCCTGCAGTCTCAGTTACTTAGCTCGATTCCAGCGCAGGCTGCATGCCGCGTGGTGACGTAATCACGTCTGCTTGTTCCGGACTATTTATGCTATTGGTGGCACTATAGGGGACAATTATTGCTATTGGGGGCACTATTTATGCTATGGGACACTATAGGGAACTATTTACACTATTGGGTGCACTATAGGGGTCTATACCTATACCACTATGAGGGACATGAACATGTGGAGTCCCTGTGGGTAGAAATACATGGAGGCAAATACAAAAATAAATGAATAATTGGAGTTTATTATAAACCACCTAATATACCAGAGTCCACAGAAAATCTACTACTAAACGAGATAGACGAGGCGGCAAATCATAATGAGGTCGTTATTATGGGGGACTTCAACTACCCAGATATAGACTGGGAAACTGAAAGCTGTACATCCCATAAAGGAAACAGGTTCTTGGCAATAGCCAAAGACAATTACCTTTCCCAACTGGTTCAGGACCCCACTAGAGGGACGGCCATACTGGACTTAGTATTAACCAATAGACCTGATAGAACAACAGACGTGCAGGTCGGGGGACACCTGGGAAATAGTGACCATAAAGTAATAACCTTCCAATTATCCTTCAAACGAGAGTTTCTAAAGGGAGGAACAAGAATACCGGACTTCAAAAAAGCAAAATTTAGCCAACTAAGCGAGGCCATAGGCCTAACTAACTGGGACAAAGTCCTCAAAAATAAAAATACAACCATAAAATGGGAGATTTTTAAAAGCATTGTAATAACATCTAATTGTGAGAGGTACATACCTTATAGGAATAAAAGGCTAAGAAACAATAAGAAACCAATGTGGATAAATGGAACCGTAAAGAAAGCAATAAATTACAAAAAGAAAGCATATAAATCACTGAAACAGGAGGGGAGCCAGGAAGCACTGATAAACTATAAGGAAAAAAATAGAATATGTAAAAAATTAATAAAAACTGCCAAACTAGAGACCGAGAGATTAATTGCCAAAGAGAGTAAAACTAACCCTAAAATGTTCTTCAATTATATAAATGGTAAAAAATATAAATCTGAAGGAGTCGGCCCTCTACATAGCAATGAGGGGGGAGTTGCAGAGAGCGACGAGGAGACATCACAAGACGCACTATCCTAGACCCATGTATCCAAGAAGTCTGGAAGGTGGAGCTTTCTCCTTATGGCTCCTTTCTTAGACATCACAAGACGCA
This sequence comes from Bufotes viridis, assembly GCA_033119425.1. Taxonomy (NCBI): domain Eukaryota; kingdom Metazoa; phylum Chordata; class Amphibia; order Anura; family Bufonidae; genus Bufotes; species Bufotes viridis. The sequence continues at coordinate 12,578,100 of CM065592.1, read as the reverse complement.
CTATCCTAGACCCATGCAGTCTGCGAGGCGGAGAGATGTTCTTATGACTCTCTTCTCAGACATTACATCACACAATATCCTAGACTTTATTAAAGGGGTTGTCTGGGTTTAGGGCTGAACCCGGATATCAGCTCTTCTGTATTTCTTTACTATATATGAGAATAGCCTGAGAGCATTTCCTTGCTCCGATGCTCCCCTTTGCCTGGCTGCATCGTACAGCACGAGCTACATTGCATAGTACCTGCCTCCAAAAGAGCTTATGGCAGTGCTATACACCGCCTATCTATGCCGGTGACGTCACTGGGCTCACTGCTGGGCGAAAACCTCCGACAACCATAGAGTTGTGAAGCCTGTACTTCACCAGCTCAGACTGTGTGATGCAGCTAGGCAAAGGGGAGCATCGGAGCAAGGACATCCTCCAATCCTCCTCTAATACATAGTAAGGGAATACAGGTCATATATATAAAGGCAAAACCCCATAAAATCTATTATTGGATTTTCTGAGGATGGAGCTCAAGAACGCCTAGTTATAATTTGAGTAACAATGTAATAGAGTCATGCAAGGGGTGAAGTCCAGCTTTTTTGGGACCACCTGTGGCCCTCACGTACTGGATATGCACCTTTTCTGATCATGTTTCCTTCTAAACATATTGTACGTATAGTGGTCAGAGGGCATTTATCTGATACAGAGCTCCAAATCCCCTGCACCAACATAGATTTATATGATAAAATTCCCTGTACCTGCAGTCACCACTAGGGGGAGCTAAGGAGCTTACTGCTTTATGTGCCATTGACCTGGGCGATGATGTAGCAGAGCTGAGGAACATGGTATCTTCTATACGTAACATTTAATCTGTAATTGAACATGTTAAATCCTTTTCTTGTGGCTGCACCCGCCTGTAGAGGTCTGAAGGTCTGGTGCAGACATGCCATCGCTTCCTCATGGGCCACTGTGGGGCCGCAGGAAGCGACATCCTATTATACCAGGGATCTGAGAGGATTTAATGACCGGGGTAGGTTCATTGCAGGAAGTGAGGAAGAGGACGTGGAGTGCATGGCTCCGATAAGACTTCACATCCCACAGCCCTTTGTTATGTACAAGTCACGGCTTTCAACAGCTGCTTGAAGATCTTATCAAGGAGCCTCCATAGTCTCCAGACCACGAAGCATCATAGCTACAACCACAGGGATTATATATATATATATATTACAACATACTACACCACATGCAATGCAGCACTTTTCTGACTGAACCCATATTTATCAAGAGGTGTCGAGGTTCATGAATATAATTCTCAAACTACAGTAGAGACTGACATGCAGAGCAGTAGGAAGAAGAAAAAAGGAAAATGGTGACAGCATCTATGGACAGGGCGGCCATTAGTGGATGTCACGAGGCAGCTATGTGCCAACACCCTCCAGCCACCCCGCCAGTCACTGAGCCTTCCGCCTGGTGTCCCTTACACTGGCTGCCATCTAATCCTGCTCCTCTAGTTTCTCCTGTGCTGTTTTCTGGATTAATAATTTAATATGGTAGAAATATCCGATCCCTGGGGTCTGCACGGACTTATAAATGTGCGGACAGGTGGCTCCAGGGTTGTCACATCATATAACTGTCCTCTATACGGTCCCAGATACAGTCCATAGGGACAGCACACTAATATCCCATCTGTGGAAGTATCCATCGCTTTCTACAGTATCTATCTATCTCTTATCTGTCTATCTATATATTAGTGATGCGCGGCAGAGGCAGTATTCGAACTTGCGATATTGCGCGAATATTCGTTAGAATATTCATCATATATTCGCGAATATTCGTATTCGAGATTATTCTATCGATTGCGAAAAATCGGCAATGTAATATTCGCATAATGCGAATATTCTAAACCACTCGCCAACCCAATAGGAAAGTTTCTTAACGCCCTTACGCGATTCCATTAATGCGCATATTTAAATGAAGATTTTTCGCTTAACATAAACTATATTAAATAATGAAGAAAATTCTAAATCAGTACTGACTCATTACTGATTTGTGGGTCAATTCGAGAATATTCGTCATTTTTTTTCCATCTGAAGTCATGATTCCTCCCTGCTTAAGTTACTTGTGGGCCAATGACTGTTCACATTAAATTGGAAAAAATACAAATATTCTGAAAAAAAACAAATATATAGCACTATATCCGTATCAAATCTCAGACAAGCTTCCAGGGCTGCAGAGCGGCGATGGAAGAAATCCCGTTCTAAAGATGAATTCACCGCATACAAGCAATCCCTCCTCATATTCAAATCCTCACTCTCTGATGTAAAACAGGCGACTTCTCATCTCTCATATCTTCCCTATCCCACAACCCAAAACAACTTTTTAACACATTTCATTCCCTTCTCTGTTCCCCAGCGCCCCCACCCTCTCCTCTCATCTCGGCTGAGGATTTTGCCACGTTCTTCAAACAAAATATAGTCAACATCAGAGAAAGCTTCAACACACAGTCTCCACAGACCCTCCACACGGCTGCTCAGTCCTCTTCTCCCAAAACCAGCTTCTCCGCCATTACAGAAGAAAAACTCTCCACTCTACTCTCCAAATCCCATCTCACCACCTGTGCACTTGACCCAATCCCATCCCACCTCATCCCTAACCTCACCACAGTGTTTATCCCAGCCCTAACTCATCTCTTCAACCTATCACTAACCTCTGGTCTCTTCCCCTCTAGTTTTAGACATGCTACAATTACACCCATCCTCAAAAAGCCTTCACTTGACCCATCTTCTTTGTCCAGTTATCGCCCCATATCCCTTCTTCCATATGCCTCAAAGCTACTTGAGCAACATGTCCATTCTGAACTGTCCTCTCACCTCTCCTCCTGCTCCCTCTTTGACTGACTACAATCTGGCTTCCGACCCCATCACTCAACTGAGACTACCCTCACCAAAGTCACCAATGACCTACTACTTGCCAAAACCAAAAAACATTACTCTGTCCTCCTTCTCCTGGACCTGTCCTCTGCCTTCTCCATTACTCTGTCCTCCTTCTCCTTGACCTGTCCTCTGCCTTTGGACAGGTCAAGGAGTAAGTCTTTACTCAGACCTTAGTTGGCTCTGATTTCAGCCTTCTTGGAGATGATGCCACAAGGTTTTACACCTGGATTTGGGGATTTTCTGCTGTTTTTCTCTGCAATGTATCCTATAAAGCTCTGGGGTTGGATGGGGGCTCTCGGTGGACAGCCATTTTCAGGTCTCTCCAGAGATGTTTGAGTCAGGGCTCTGTCTGGGCCACTCAAGGACATTCCCAGAGTTGTCTCTAAGCCTCTCCTGTGTTGTCTCGGCTGTGTGCTTAGGGTCACTGTCTTCTTTGAAGGTGAACCTATAGTCCAGTCCGAGGTCCAGAGCTCTGGATCAGGTTCTCATTAAGAACATCTCTGTACTTTGCTACATTCAGCTTTCCCTCAATCTTGTCCTGTTCCCCCTCAAGTATGATGCTGCCCCCACCATGTTCACTGTAGGCCTGGTATTGGGCAGGTGATGAGCAGGGCCTGGTCTCCTCCAGACATGACGCTTAAAAATGAGACTGAAAAGTTTAATCTTTGTTTCATCAGACCAGATCGGTGGCATGCTGCAGTTTTTGTCCAGCCGCCTCTTGGCCCGTCCCCATTATAGAGAATTGGGCCAGAGTGGACTTCTGGCGGACCCTGCTAGCGCTAAGGTGAAAGTAGCCATAGATTGGGGGGGCGGCCAGCTCTAGGAAGAGTCCTGGTTGTTCCCAACATCTTCTATATAAGAATTATGGAGGCCTTTGTGCTCTGGGGAACTTTCAGTGCAGGTGAAATGTTTTTTGTCCCCTTCTTCATATCTGTGCCTCCACACAATCCTGTCTCTGAGCTCTACAGGCAGTTCTCTCCTCCTCATGGCTTGGTTTTTGCTCTGATATGAAATGTCAGCTGTGAGATCTTATATAGAAAGGATTGTGTCTTTCCAAATCGTGTCCAATCAGCTGAATTTACTACAGGTGACTCCAATCAAGGTATAGAACATCTCATAGATGATCGAGAGAAATGGGAGGCCCCAGAGCTAAATGTCAAGGGTCATAGTAAAGGGGCAGAATCCTTAGTTCCATGCTGAATTTTAGTTTTTCCTTTTTAATAAATTTGGGGGAAAAAATCTAACATTCTGTGTCTATCTATCTATCTATCTCATATCTATCTATCTATCTAATATCTCCTATCTATCATCTATATATCTAATATCTATCTATCTATCTATCTATCTATCTCATATCTATCTATCTCATATCTATCTATCTATCTATCTATCTATCTAATATCTATCTATCTAATATCTATCTATCTATCTATCTATCTGTATCTCTCTCATATCTATCTATCTATCTCTCTCTCTCTCTCTCATATCTACTGTATCTATCTCTCATATCTATCTATCTATCTCATATAATTTTCAAGAAGTCTACAGCACTCATCCGTATGGTGAATCAATCCAATTTATTAAAGTTACAACATGATAGCAGCAACGTTTCGACCCCAGTACTGTTTGAAAAAGACCCGTGGGGTCGAAACGTCGCTGCTTTAATGTCGTAACTTTAATAAACTGGATTGATTGACCATACGGATGAGTGCTGCGCACTTCTTGAAAATTATATCTACAATGGGACCGATGGCCAAGTTCCCTATCTGCGTGCACCAACACTGTGACTTAAATACAAGCCTTGGTATGTACCTGGATCAGGATTTGTAGTGCTGCTTGCCTTTTGTTTTTTCTATCTATCTAATATGTTCTATCTATCTATCTATCTATCTATCTATCTATCTATCTATCTCATTATCTATCTATCTATCTCATTTCTATCTATCTATCTATCTATCTATCTATCTATCTATCTATCTCATAGCTGTATATACAGAGCGGGAAGAGACTTTTCTATTGCAGCAATAGAAAATGGGTTGTAAAAGTCTACACACCCTTTATACTATGGAGTGAGAACACTGGCCCAGATTTCCTAATGTGAGTGCACAAGTTTGGAGCATCTTGTCCTGGGACAAACCTCTGCACCTAGCTGGACAAGAGGGTGTGGCTTAGTTAGAAAGGGCGTGGCCTAAGAGGCATCGATTTATGCCAAAATGGTGCCACAGTTCCTGCATAAAATTCAGTTACAAACCGATAGTTGGTACAGAGACACAGAAGTGTCAGCCCAGAACATCATAGAACAATACAGAACAAAGTAATACAATATAAGATCATATAACGTACTATAGTACAGAATCATGGTCCAGAGCGCTGAATACTCTAGCAGACAATCATACAGTATAATATAGGGCAATATATAACAACATAACTATAGAAGATAAAGTAATGTAATAACATAAAATAAGGAACCAGCGGAATTCTTGGTTCTTCTAGGTCCATCCTTTGCGGTGACCTATGACCCCCCGTACACTGTACGCAGCCCTGTCTCTCCTTGTAATAACATGGCTGTTAATAAAACATGGCTGTCCATGGCGGTTTATTTACCGCTGTGCCATTATTTAACCCTCCGCCTCCTGCACATGACTCCCCCTCATTAATAATGAATCAGGGCTCAGTATCAAGGTGCCGCTCAGACATGAGAGTCTCCGCAGCGAGCGCTAATTGTCTACACGGCCATCCCCGAGGAAATCCACTTATTACCCTTCCCTTAAGGAACCTCCACATGTCTGTACAAGGCGGTAATGGCAGCAGGGCGAATCCATTAACCAAAAAGCATCGTATCAGCACTTCTGTAATGTGCAAGTGACGGTACTATATGTATAATGCATGAGCGGCCCTAATACACATGTGACCGTACTTCAAAATTACCATAATACCTGGATACAAGAGATCTGCCCGCAGTGCCAGGAGGACTGGACTGTATATAAGAGATCTGCCCGCAGTGCCAGGAGGACTGGACTGTATATAAGAGATCTGCCCGCAGTGCCAGGAGGACTGGACTGTATATAAGAGATCTGCCCGCAGTGCCAGGAGGACTGGACTGGATATAAGAGATCTGTCCGTAGTGCCAGGAGGACTGGACGGTATATAAGAGATCTGCCCGCAGTGCCAGGAGGACTGGACTGTATATAAGAGATCTGCCCGCAGTGCCAGGAGGACTGGACTGTATATAAGAGATCTGCCCGCAGTGCCAGGAGGACTGGACTGTATATAAGAGATCTGCCCGCAGTGCCAGGAGGACTGGACTGTATATAAGAGATCTGCCCGCAGTGCCAGGAGGACTGGACTGTATATAAGAGATCTGCCCGCAGTGCCAGGAGGACTGGACTGGATATAAGAGATCTGTCCGTAGTGCCAGGAGGACTGGACGGTATATAAGAGATCTGCCCGCAGTGCCAGGAGGACTGGACTGTATATAAGAGATCTGCCGGCAGTGCCAGGAGGACTGGACTGTATATAAGAGATCTGTCCGCAGTGCCAGGAGGACTGGACTGTATATAAGAGATCTGCCCGTAGTGCCAGGAGGACTGGACTGTATATAAGAGATCTGCCCGTAGTGCCAGGAGGACTGGACTGGATATAAGAGATCTGCCCGCAGTGCCAGGAGGACTGGACTGTATATAAGAGATCTGCCGGCAGTGCCAGGAGGACTGGACTGTATATAAGAGATCTGCCCGCAGTGCCAGGAGGACTGGACTGTATATAAGAGATCTGCCCGCAGTGCCAGGAGGACTGGACTGTATATAAGAGATCTGCCCGTAGTGCCAGGAGGACTGGACTGTATATAAGAGATCTGCCCGTAGTGCCAGGAGGACTGGACTGGATATAAGAGATCTGCCGGCAGTGCCAGGAGGACTGGACTGTATATAAGAGATCTGTCCGTAGTGCCAGGAGGACTGGAATGTATATAAGAGATCTGCCCGCTGTGCCAGGAGGACTGGACTGTATATAAGAGATCTGCCGGCAGTGCCAGGAGGACTGGACTGGATATAAGAGATCTGCCGGCAGTGCCAGGAGGACTGGACTGTATATAAGAGATCTGCCGGCAGTGCCAGGAGGACTGGACTGTATATAAGAGATCTGCCCGCAGTGCCAGGAGGACTGGACTGTATATAAGAGATCTGTCTGCAGTGCCAGGAGGACTGGACTGTATATAAGAGATCTGCCCGCAGTGCCAGGAGGACTGGACTGGATACAAGAGATCTGCCTGCAGTGCCAGGAGGACTGGACTGTGTATAAGAGATCTGCCCGCAGTGCCAGGAGGACTGGACTGTATATAAGGGATCTGCCCGCAGTGCCAGGTGGACTGGACTGGATACAAGAGATCTGCCTGCAGTGCCAGGAGGACTGGACTGTATATAAGAGATCTGTCCGCAGTGCTAGGAGGACTGGACTGTATATAAGAGATCTGTCCGCAGTGCCAGGAGGACTGGACTGTATATAAGAGATCTGCCCGCAGTGCCAGGAGGAATGGACTGTATATAAGAGATCTGTCTGCAGTGCCAGGAGGACTGGACTGTATATAAGAGATCTGTCTGCAGTGCCAGGAGCACTGGACTGTATATAAGAGATCTGCCCGCAGTGCCAGGAGGACTGGACTGGATACAAGAGAACTGCCTGCAGTGCCAGGAGGACTGGACTGTATATAAGAGATCTGTCCGCAGTGCTAGGAGGACTGGACTGTATATAAGAGATCTGTCCGCAGTGCCAGGAGGACTGGACTGTATATAAGAGATCTGTCTGCAGTGCCAGGAGGACTGGACTGTATATAAGAGATCTGTCCGCAGTGCCAGGAGGACTGGACTGTATATAAGAGATCTGCCCGCAGTGCCAGGAGGACTGGACTGTATATAAGAGATCTACCTGCAGTGCCAGGAGGACTGGACTGTATATAAGAGATCTTCCCGCAGTGCCAGGAGGACTGGACTGTATATAAGAGATCTGCCCGCAGTGCCAGGAGGACTGGACTGTATATAAGAGATCTGCCGGCAGTGCCAGGAGGACTGGACTGTATATAAGAGATCTGTCCGCAGTGCCAGGAGGACTGGACTGTATATAAGAAATCTGCCCGCAGTGCCAGGAGGACTGGACTGTATATAAGAGATCTGCCCGCAGTGCTAGGAGGACTGGACTGTATATAAGAGATCTGCCCGCAGTGCCAGGAGGACTGGACTGTATATAAGAGATCTGCCCGCAGTGCCAGGAGGACTGGACTGTATATAAGAGATCTGCCCGCAGTGCCAGGAGGACTGGACTGTATATAAGAGATCTGCCCGCAGTGCCAGGAGGACTGGACTGTATATAAGAGATCTGCCTGCAGTGCCAGGAGGACTGGACTGTATATAAGAGATCTGCCCGCAGTGCCAGGAGGACTGGACTGTATATAAGAGATCTGCCCGCAGTGCCAGGAGGACTGGACTGTATATAAGAGATCTGCCCGCAGTGCCAGGAGGACTGGACTGTATATAAGAGATCTGCCCGCAGTGCCAGGAGGACTGGACTGTATATAAGAGATCTGTCTGCAGTGCCAGGAGGACTGGACTGTATATAAGAGATCTGCCTGCAGTGCCAGGAGGACTGGACTGTATATAAGAGATCTGCCCGCAGTGCCCGGAGGACTGGGCTGTATATAAGAGATCTGTCTGCAGTGCCAGGAGGACTGGACTGTATATAAGAGATCTGTCTGCAGTGCCAGGAGGACTGGACTGTATATAAGAGATCTGCCTGCAGTGCCAGGAGGACTGGACTGTATATAAGGGATCTGCCCGCAGTGCCCGGAGGACTGGGCTGTATATAAGAGATCTGTCTGCAGTGCCAGGAGGACTGGACTGTATATAAGAGATCTGCCCGCAGTGCCAGGAGGACTGGACTGGATATAAGAGATCTGTCTGCAGTGCCAGGAGGACTGGACTGTATATAAGAGATATGCCTGCAGTGCCAGGAGGACTGGACTGTATATAAGAGATCTACCTGCAGTGCCAGGAGGACTGGACTGTATATAAGAGATCTGCCTGCAGTGCCAGGAGGACTGGACTGTATATAAGAGATCTGCCCGCAGTGCCAGGAGGACTGGACTGTATATAAGAGATCTGCCCGCAGTGCCAGGAGGACTGGACTGTATATAAGAGATCTGCCCGCAGTGCCAGGAGGACTGGACTGTATATAAGAGATCTGCCTGCAGTGCCAGGAGGACTGGACTGTATATAAGAGATCTGCCCGCAGTGCCAGGAGGACTGGACTGTATATAAGAGATCTGCCCGCAGTGCCAGGAGGACTGGACTGTATATAAGAGATCTGTCTGCAGTGCCAGGAGGACTGGACTGTATATAAGAGATCTGCCCGCAGTGCCAGGAGGACTGGACTGTATATAAGAGATCTGCCCACAGTGCCAGGAGGACTGGACTGTATATAAGAGATCTGCCCGCAGTGTCAGGAGGACTGGACTGTATATAAGAGATCTTCCTGCAGTGCCAGGAGGACTGGACTGTATATAAGAGATCTGCCCGCAGTGCCAGGAGGACTGGACTGTATATAAGGGATCTGCCCGCAGTGCCCGGAGGACTGGGCTGTATATAAGAGATCTGTCTGCAGGGCCAGGAGGACTGGACTGTATATAAGAGATCTACCTGCAGTGCCAGGAGGACTGGACTGTATATAAGAGATCTGCCCGCAGTGCCAGGAGGACTGGACTGTATATAAGAGATCTGCCCGCAGTGCCAGGAGGACTGGACTGTATATAAGAGATCTGCCCGCAGTGCCAGGAGGACTGGACTGTATATAAGAGATCTGCCCGCAGTGCCAGGAGGACTGGACTGTATATAAGAGATCTGCCCGCAGTGCCAGGAGGACTGGACTGTATATAAGAGATCTGTCTGCAGTGCCAGGAGGACTGGACTGTATATAAGAGATCTGTCCGCAGTGCCAGGAGGACTGGACTGTATATAAGAGATCTGTCTGCAGTGCCAGGAGGACTGGACTGTATATAAGAGATCTGCCCGCAGTGCCAGGAGGACTGGACTGTATATAAGAGATCTGCCCGCAGTGCCAGGAGGACTGGACTGTATATAAGAGATCTGCCCGCAGTGCCAGGAGGACTGGACTGTATATAAGAGATCTGCCTGCAGTGCCAGGAGGACTGGACTGTATATAAGAGATCTGCCCGCAGTGCCAGGAGGACTGGACTGTATATAAGAGATCTGTCTGCAGTGCCAGGAGGACTGGACTGTATATAAGAGATCTGCCTGCAGTGCCAGGAGGACTGGACTGTATATAAGAGATCTGTCTGCAGTGCCAGGAGGACTGGACTGTATATAAGAGATCTGCCCGCAGTGCCAGGAGGACTGGACTGTATATAAGAGATCTGCCCGCAGTGCCAGGAGGACTGGACTGTATATAAGAGATCTGCCCGCAGTGCCAGGAGGACTGGACTGTATATAAGAGATCTGCCCGCAGTGCCAGGAGGACTGGACTGTATATAAGAGATCTGCCCGCAGTGCCAGGAGGACTGGACTGTATATAAGAGATCTGCCCGCAGTGCCAGGAGGACTGGACTGTATATAAGAGATCTGCCCGCAGTGCCAGGAGGACTGGACTGTATATAAGAGATCTGCCCGCAGTGCCAGGAGGACTGGACTGTATATAAGAGATCTGCCCGCAGTGCCAGGAGGACTGGACTGTATATAAGAGATCTGCCTGCAGTGCCAGGAGGACTGGACTGTATATAAGAGATCTGCCCGCAGTGCCAGGAGGACTGGACTGTATATAAGAGATCTGCCCGCAGTGCCAGGAGGACTGGACTGTATATAAGAGATCTGCCCGCAGTGCCAGGAGGACTGGACTGTATATAAGAGATCTGCCTGCAGTGCCAGGAGGACTGGACTGTATATAAGAGATCTGCCCGCAGTGCCAGGAGGACTGGACTGTATATAAGAGATCTGCCCGCAGTGCCAGGAGGACTGGACTGTATATAAGAGATCTGCCCGCAGTGCCAGGAGGACTGGACTGTATATAAGAGATCTGCCCGCAGTGCCAGGAGGACTGGACTGTATATAAGAGATCTGTCTGCAGTGCCAGGAGGACTGGACTGTATATAAGAGATCTGTCCGCAGTGCCAGGAGGACTGGACTGTATATAAGGGATCTGTCTGCAGTGCCAGGAGGACTGGACTGTATATAAGAGATCTGCCCGCAGTGCCAGGAGGACTGGACTGTATATAAGAGATCTGCCCACAGTGCCAGGAGGACTGGACTGTATATAAGAGATCTGCCCGCAGTGTCAGGAGGACTGGACTGTATATAAGAGATCTTCCTGCAGTGCCAGGAGGACTGGACTGTATATAAGAGATCTGCCCGCAGTGCCAGGAGGACTGGACTGTATATAAGAGATCTGTCTGCAGGGCCAGGAGGACTGGACTGTATATAAGAGATCTGCCCGCAGTGCCAGGAGGACTGGACTGTATATAAGAGATCTGCCCGCAGTGCCAGGAGGACTGGACTGTATATAAGAGATCTGCCCGCAGTGCCAGGAGGACTGGACTGTATATAAGAGATCTGCTGCCAATCACTACTCAGTTCATCTCCTTTCAGCTCAGATTCTTCAATGTCCCAAAGGTCTCCGGCTTCTCCTAAATATTCAACATCCTTCCCTGCCCTAAAGGTGTGGAACTCGTAACCATCTCATTTCAAGTAAACATTACCCGTAATGGTGCCAACATAATAGTGGCTGACACAGTGCCCACATAGCTACCAGTTATAGTATCCATAGAATGGTACCTGACATACTGTAACAATCAGTAGTATCCATATAATAGTACCAGTCATACTGCCCACATAATTACCAGTTATAGTATCCGTATAATAGTACCAGTCATAGTACCCATATAATAGTACCATTCATAATGCCCTCATAACTACCAGTTATTATATCTATATAATAGTACCAGTCATACCGCCCATACCAGTTATCTATACTAATAAAATCCCTATGTGCGTGGTGTCCGTGCGTGTGTGCCAATTTGTCAAGTGCGCATGCGCAGTCTTCCTGGCCTTTGCAGTGCGCCTGTGCGAGATTACGGCGCTTCTCTTCAATTACAGAGGCAAGTGCAGTGAATAAATGAGCTAGGAGGCAGCGCTGGGTGGGGAGAAGATCTGTGGATGACACTGAGTGAAGAAAGGGGGGGATCTGGATGACACTGAGGGGGATCTGTGGATGAAACTGAGGGGGTCTGTGGATGACACTAAAGGGGATCTGGATGACACAGAGGGGAGGGGGATCTGTGGATGGCACTGAGTGGGGAAAGGGGGATCTGGATGACACAGAGGGGGATCTGTGGATGACACTGAGTGGGGAAAGGGGGATCTGGATGACACAGGGGGATCTGTGGATGGCACTGAGTGGGGAAAGGGGGATCTGGATGACACAGAGGGGGATCTGTGGATGGCACTGAGTGGGGAAAGGGGGGATCTGGATGACACAGAGGGGGGGGGGGATCTGTGGATGGCACTGAGTGGGGAAAGGGGGGATCTGTGGATGAAACTGAGGGGGGTCTGTGGATGAAACTGAGGGGGTCTGTGGATGAAACTGAGGGGGGGGGGAACTGTGGATGACACTGAGGGGGGGGATCTGTGGATGACACTGAGGGGGGTAACTGTGGATGACACTGAGGGCGGGATCTGTGGATGACACTGAGGGGGATCTGTGGATGACACTGAGGGCGGGATCTGTGGATGACACTGAGGCGGGATCTGTGGATGACACTGAGGGCGGGATCTGTGGATGACACTGAGGGCGGGATCTGTGGATGGCACTGAGGGGGATCTGTGGATGGCACTGAGGGGGATCTGTGGATGGCACTGAGGGGGATCTGTGGATGACACTGAGGGGGATCTGTGGATGACACTGAGGGGGATCTGTGGATGACACTGAGGGCAGGATCTGTGGATGACACTGTTATGGGTTGGGGGTTCTGTGGATGGCACTGTTATGGGTTGGGGGGGTCTGTGGATGACACATATATAACAGTTAGCCAGAATCCTACTCCGCACTGATGAGGGGCAACACCCCGTCACATCCTTAAAGCTTGTAAAAAAGCGGGATCTTGACGTAGGGGCCACTTAATATGGTGGATTTGGTGATCTCTGTAATAGAGTCACCCCTTTGCACCGGTTTTCCTTCCTTTGAGAGATATCCGGCTTTCATTGTGTTGTAGACCCAATACAACACAATGTATTAACGTATTAAATGTCACTGTGACTAAATCTAGTTGTAAATGTCGTTTTTATGCCGCCCTCACTAATTTCCAAAAAAGGGGTGAAGTGTAGTGTGGGGACCATTTGCCATCATTTACTCCGGAAACTGGTGCAAATGATGCCTGAAATCTATGCCAGCTGCACGCTGGGGTAGATTTCAGTCCGGCACATGGACTGCCAGAGGAGGCATATAATTCGGGATCATGCCTCTGCCTCCTCAGGCGGCTCAGGGCCTATCAGGACCGGCATAGCACACACAAGGCTAGTCAGGGACATAGGGGGGTATTTACTATACTGAAATAAGCCTATATTAGGCACGTTTCTGGCACAGATTGCGTCACAACGGTTATGGAGAGGCCGGCAGATCCACCGCCAGTCTTAATACATGACCCCCATAGTATCTATATAATAGTATCAGTCATACTGCCGACATAACTACCACTCATAGTATTCATACAGTGCTCAACTGCCATAGAATCCATAGCATAGTACCTGTCATAGCGTCTACAAATGTACTGTACCAGTCATGGTATTAATATAATGCCCACTTAACTACCATAGTGCCCACAGCAGTACCATTCACAGTGACCATATAACACTACCTGCTATAGCGTCTACACACCTACCAGCCATAGTATCTTTATAATAGTAACTGGTATAGTGTCATAATATCCATATAGTGGCCATAGTACCATAGTGTCTAAATAACAGTACCCATCACAGTGCAAATACAAAAGTACCAGTCAGTGTCTATTTAACAGTACCCATCATAGTGCCACTATAAAACTACCAATCAGCGTTTACATACAGTACCAAAGTGCCAATGTAAAAGTACCAGTCGTAACGTGGCCATAATACGTGTCTACATAACAGTACCCATCATAGTGCCAATACAAAAATACCAGTCAGTGTCTACATAACAGTACCCATCACAGTGCTAATACAAAAAGTACCAGTTATAGTGCTCCCATAATAATACCATAGTGTCTAAATAACAGTACCAAAGTGCTAATAAAAAAAGTACCAGTCATAATGTGGCCATAATAATGCCCTAGTGTCCATATGAAACTACCCATCATTATAGGCACATAATGCTACCTATCATAGTGCCAACATAGGGACAGCTTAGACGGCATCTCTGATAAAGCAGCTGAGTGCCGGAGGTTATGGCTGTCCAGTTCGCGGTTATATAGACCGATTTCTGCATTTTATACCCCGTGCGTGTTGCAGAGCTGGACTATACCATGCTCAGACATCAGGCACTGCGCAGCGTACACACCATAGGATTTATAGAGATGAAGCAGTGCTGACATGTCATTAATGCGTTACATTGTGTCCTCCGCTCGTCCATCACCCTCCTGTCAATGGTGATCGAGTAAATTGCTCCCTAAGCGCCGGCCTCTCCGTCACCTCCATTTATTGATTACACTCAGAGCGAAACAAGGATTTTATTGCCGAAACCATCAAGTGCTTAAAGTGAATGAACTGGAGGGAGGAAGATGTAACGATGGAGAATGTGGCGCAGCCCTGGCAGCTCGTACCCAGCTGGGGACCTCCAGTCATTACCCTTGTCCTAGGCAATCAGTTCATGGCATTCAGGGGTCGCTGGAATTTTATAATGACTGATTCTTCTGGAAACAGCGCCACACCTGGGTCCTGCCTAGTATTGCCGGTGAGCTTCACAGCAGTGAACGAGCTGGGCTGCAGTACCATACACAACCTGTAGGCAGGCGTGGCATTGTGTCTGAAGGAAAGCAGCCATTGTTTTTTGAATCCTGGACAACCATTTTAATGAAAGGTCAGGTTCATGGAATGGAAATATGGGACTAGAGGTGAAACAGATCAAGGACAGGGCGGAGAGGCCACCATAGTATAGTGAGCATACTGGACATAGACATTGTCCACATGGACAACCAACTGTTAGGAGCACTGGTCACGAACTGAACAGCACCCTTTGACCACAGACGTTGGTGAGATGGCTCCATAAATAAAAGTGTCTTGTCTACTTTGGAATGAGCTTGTCCGAAGCCGGCTAGCCCAAGAACCTCCCATGGTCAATCCACCAACTGGGATCTTCAAGATGTTGGACTTTTTCATGTATCTGGATCAACTTGTAGGAAACAGGCCAAACTGGATGGACAAATGTCTTTTTTAAGTCTTATATACTATGTTACTATGTATGAAGCTCGGTCCATAATGTGGATCCTAAGGACGAAGCCAAGAGTCATGGGGCCCTTGTGGTGAGACTGTGGGCTTCCCATCTCTTTAGATTTGGCCACTAGAATAGAGATGTAGTTTGACATTTCCGGATTCCAGGGCAAAAGCTGTATTTAGGCCCACCACCGGAGGAGGTGACACGTTCACGACCCATGATATTTATACAGTAGGTTCCTTTCTAGCAGAAGAAGCAATCACACTTGGGAACTGTTGTGGAAAATTATTGTTCGTATGGTCGCCGTCTATCCTATGAAGATGCGCAGATTAGTTCGCATTCGTGTTCGCATCTGCGCAGGAGCTTTCGCACGATGGTCTGGTTGTCCCGACCTGTAGCTGATTTCTGCCCGACCTGGTATTGCTGCAGGATACCTGTGTCATGGCGCCGGCTGAGGCGGGAGGAATGGGGACCGTCGAGCAGAGTTTCTTCTTCAACGAGGATAAGCGCGGCAACGGAAAGGGCGCAAATAAGTGTGCGAACGCGCGAACTTCATTCATATCTTCGCCAGCCAATCACTTCATACCATAACCTGTCTCCCCATTGGTCATGATTGTAAGACCGCCTTCCAGCCAATCACTTCATCCCCATTAGTCATGATTGTAAGACCGCCTTCTGGTATAAATAAACCTTGCCTAGCTGTTGGAGGCAGGCACATTACTGGATCCCACTTGAGAACGTCTCAGTGACGTTATTTTGGAGGAATTGCGCACACATCGACGCACACTACACCAAGGATTTCCCGATTGTACTTCTGGCGGTCGTTTTCGGTTGTGAGAACGAGACAAAGGAGCAAACGGCGATATCAGACCCAAGGCCTGATCATTTCACTGCCATAAGAAGACAACACTAATGGAAATTGCACATGGTAGGTGGGCACCCTTTTACAGAAATTGCATTGGGGCCCAAGATCTTAAAGTTACATCTCTTCTTGTTGTCAAGATTTTGCCAAGTCATGGGAATTTAGGTGCATTCCCAAGTAGAAATCCAGTCGTAAGCAGGACCTTATCTTACTTCTGCACTGAAAAGAGCCAAGCTGAGCCCAATGGACAAGATGAAGAAGCTGCTCAACAAGAGCCAAAACCAAAGTCAAGGCAGAAGAACCAGACCCAGACGGGATACAGCCAGATCATCGAGTGGACGTCGGACTAAAGCTCAGAACCTCAGCTTGTAAGGATGGCTACAAATTTTGGTAAAATTTTTTGGGAAACTTGTTCCATCTAGAGCACCTTCCATGTTAGGTAAGTTATGATGAAGATGGCTCCATGTTCTCAAGAAAAGGCTAAAATGTTAACCTCTTGGTGAAATATTTCTCCTATGAATGGACACTGAAGTGTGGCAAGAAGAATGGGCGAATATCTGAGCTCCTTACGGAGGAGCAACGTTTGGGAACAGGGACCGGCTGATGTTCCTTGATATTCATTGAATCTTCTGCAGTCACTTCAATCCCCGAATGATCTTCCGTTATTCTCAGCTAATGCTACTGTACATTATCTGTGCGTTCATCCGGATAATCTGGATGGCGCGCTGCCAGCCTACAACATCATCAGCTGCCGAGCAGCTTCATCCATGCACGGTATATCGGCTGCAGAATGCCCAGACCTCTGTGGGATATAATGTTCATGCTTGAGATATCTGTGAGGGCTTCAGGAGGAATAGGAGGAAGGACAGAAGCCTCAGCGGTTAAGGATTTAGCCATTGGGGGAGCAAACACAAAATCACCATGGGGCCCTAATACCTCGAGGGCCACTAGAAGCCTCTTCTGCATCATTACATGAGAATCTGAACAAAGTCTAATGAACGGTGGACTCCTCTGACCAAAAACAGCTATTTCTGATAGGATCCTCCAACTACCAGGAGTGGTGGGAAAACCCGAGGATCAGTAGAAGGAACCTTCCACATTTATCTAGATAATCTGTCACTGCTTTATAAGGAGAAGCCCAGAACTTTCTATTAGACTTTGTGCTTCAATTCCTCCACACAGTGAAGTTACACTTGTAACCAGAAGGACCAGGCGACTGTGTGCCACCTCTGTACAGCAGTGAGGGATATGGGCTATATGTATATATAGGTATATATTATATGTATAGTATACGGGGGCACTATATGTGTAGAGTATATGAGGGTATTACTTGTGTGTACATTATATGTATATTATACGGGGGAACTATATGTGTAGAGTATATGAGGGTATTACTTGTGTGTACATTATCTGTATAGTATATGGGGGCACTATATGTGTACAGTATATGAGGGTATTACTTGTGTGTACATTATATGTATAGTATACGGGAGCACAATTTATGTGTACAGTATATGAGGGTATTACTTGTGTGTATATTATATGTATAGTATATGGGGGCACTATATGTGTACAGTATATGAGGGTATTACTTGTGTGTACATTATATGTATAGTATACGGGGGCACTATTTATGTGTACAGTATATGAGGGTATTACTTGTGTGTACATTATATGTATAGTATACGGGGCACTATTTATGTGTACAGTATATGAGGGTATTACTTGTGTGTACATTATATGTATAGTATACGGGGGCACTATTTATGTGTACAGTATATGAGGGTATTACTTGTGTGTACATTATATGTATAGTATACGGGGCACTATTTATGTGTACAGTATATGAGGGTATTACTTGTGTGTACATTATCTGTATAGTATATGGGGGCACTATATGTGTACAGTATATGAGGGTATTACTTGTGTGTATATTATATGTATAGTATACGGGGCACTATTTATGTGTAGAGTATATGAGGGTATTACTTGTGTGTACATTATATGTATAGTATACGGGGCACTATTTATGTGTACAGTATATGAGGGTATTACTTGTGTGTACATTATTTATATGTATAGTATACGGGGGCACTATTTATGTGTACAGTATATGAGGGTATTACTTGTGTGTACATTATATGTATAGTATACGGGGGCACTATTTATGTGTACAGTATATGAGGGTATTACTTGTGTGTACATTATATGTATAGTATACGGGGCACTATATGTGTACAGTATATGAGGGTATTACTTGTGTGTACATTATATGTATAGTATACGGGGGCACTATTTATGTGTAGAGTATATGAGGGTATTACTTGTGTGTACATTATATGTATAGTATACGGGGGCACTATTTATGTGTACAGTATATGAGGGTATTACTTGTGTGTATATGTATAGTATATGAGAGAACTATATCCAGAGACTAAGAACCCACCTGACTGAATACTTCTCACAGCCTGGTGTTTGTTACACTTGTATCCAGTCTACGATCATCCGTAAATTAATATATCTGCTGCACAAATCTTTCTCCTGTCCTCCTAGTTTGTTACAATGTATCAGCGCCAGTAAATGTGTCAGGCTACAGTCCAGGCTGTTTGTCTCACAGGGGACCGTCTAGTTTGGAAACCACTGTAGCTAACTCTCACCTTTGAGAAACGTCTGTATGGTTCTCACCCATTCACTGTCAGTAAGCAGAGATCTTGTAAATGATGAGAAATATAAACACGCAGTTTATAAGGAACTTTCCATCATACAGTGATTAAAGCGTGCCTGTCTATGTGGTAAACATCCACCAGCCTGGAGTTCACCTGTCCCTGCCGACCAGAGGGGAGGAGGGGGATGCTGCTGCAGCCTCTCTGTGTTAGGGAGGAGGCAGTTGATTGGCTGAGAGGACACAGCGCCGCGCTGACATCACACCAGGATTTCTGTCTAACTCCGAAAATGAATGCAACAAATTATATAAGATTTTAGTCAGGGGCAATAAATTGTAACAACAGCAACATATGAATAGAAAGGGTTCAATATTTCCAGCAGAACTGTGGACGCAGCTTTGGGTGTGACTGGAGGAACGTGCTGTAGATGGTCATCACATTCCCAATGCTGCTGTCTGTACTGAACGGTACCCCCACCCCCTGATACACCGCACTGTAAAGAGGGAGCCCCTCGATCACACAGGAAGACGCTGGTATTACAAATAGCACACGGTAAATGGGGGCCCTCTTATAGATTCTGTGTTGGGCCCCAAGTTCTGCCTCTGAACCCCCACCTTTGTCAACGTCTCCATCTCATCCTTATATTAGAGTGTCAGCTCTGCAGGCTAGGACTCTGACGACTGTATAAAAAATATCTACTGTAGACATGTACGTACATTCATAGCACCACGGGTCCACCCCACATCACCCCCATTACACCTGAGCATCCAGGGTTCTGAGGAACAGCCCTTGCCCTCTGGTAAGTCCAGAAGAATCTATGGGTCTGTAGACTCTGCCTTACTAAGCCTGGCCTATTCAGCCGAGCTACACCTGAAAACCTGCTGTATATGACACAGTCAGCCTGCTACATGACATCCTTCTATAGATCACACATTCAGCACTGCTACATATGACACCTTCAGCCCTGCTACACAACTCTCTGCTATATATTACACAGTCAGCCAGCTACATATAACACCCTGCTATATATGATCTTATTCAGTTCTGCTACATATGACTCCCTGCTGTATATGACACATTCAGCTCTGCTACATGACATCCTTCTATAGATAACACATTCAGCTTTGCTACATATGACACCCTGCTATTTATGACACAGTCAGCTCTGCTACATGACATCCTTCTATAGATAACACATTCAGCTCTGCTACATATGACACCCTGCTATATATGACACAGTCAGCTCTGCTACATGACATCCTTCTATAGATAACACATTCAGCTCTGCTACATATGACACCCTGCTATATATGACACAGTCAGCTCTGCTACATGACATCCTTCTATAGATAACACATTCAGCTCTGCTACATATGACACCCTGCTATTTATGACACAGTCAGCTCTGCTACATATGACTCCCTGCTATATATGACACAGTCAGCTATGCTACATATGACTCCCTGCTATATATGACACAGTCAGCTATGCTACATATGACTCCCTGCTATATATGACACAGTCAGCTCTGCTACATATGACTCCCTGCTATATATGACACAGTCAGCTCTGCTACATGACACCCTGCTATATATGACACAGTCAGCTCTGCTACATATAACACCCTGCTATATATGACACAGTCAGCTCTGCTACATATAACACCCTGCTATATATGACACAGTCAGCTCTGCTACATATAACACCCTGCTATATATGACACAGTCAGAGCTGCTACATATGACTCCCTGCTATATATACCACACTCAGCTCTGCTACATATGACACCCTGCTATATATGACACACTCAGCCCTGCTACATGACACCCTGCTATATATCACACAGATGGTAACCTGCTGTACAGTACACAACACAATCCGGTCTCATAGAATACATTTCGTTTTAATACACTCCACTCTGCTACATCCAATAGACTCGGCTCTGCTACACCCTCCCTATATTGCAGACTGCAGGCATTAGTTGAGGTGTCCCCTGTGCCTGTGCAGC
Source organism: Bufotes viridis (assembly GCA_033119425.1). NCBI lineage: Eukaryota > Metazoa > Chordata > Amphibia > Anura > Bufonidae > Bufotes > Bufotes viridis. Next base: position 12,557,192 of record CM065592.1, on the reverse strand, counting down.
GCAGTGACCCCGTGGGCAGGAGGCCACGCTCGGTGCCGATCCTGTCTGACAATGTTTGCCGATGTATTACAGTAATATTATATAAGTGCGCAGGAGCACACTACATTACACCGGTCCCTGCTGCACTCCGAGCAGTCCCTACATCACTACACGCCTGCGGTCCAGGTCACTTACTAGATATTTATTGTCCAGGTAAGTCCTTACCTTACTATTCATCTATGGTCCAGGATACGGTCCTTACATTACTAGATGGTATGGTCCAGGACTCCAGGTCAGTCCTTACATCACTAAATGCCTGTGATCAAGGTTGGTCCTTACATTACTATTCATCTATGGTCCAGGATATGGTCCTTACATTACTAGTTGGTATGGTCCAGGACTCCAGGTCAGTCCTTACATCATGTAATGCCTGTGATCAAGGTTGGTCCTTACATTACTAGATACCTACAGTATATATAGTCCTCCAGGTTAGTCTTTACCACACTAGATGTCTATTGTCCTAGTTGGTCCTTACATCACTGGATACCTAGAGTCCAGGTTGATCCTTACTGTACATCACTAGATGCGTATACTCCAGGTTGGTCCTTACATTACTAGACACCTACCTATACTCTAGACTGGTCCTTAGATCACTAGATGTCTATAGTCCAGGTCGCTCCTCACATCACTAGCTGTATACAGTCCAGGTTGGTCCTTACATCACTAGATACCTATCATTCAGGTTGGTCCTTGGATCACTAGATGTATATCGTCCAGGTTGCTCCTCACCTCACTAGATAACTATGGTCCAGGTTGGTCCTTACATTACTAGATGTCTATAGTCCGGGTTGGTCTAGAAACCTATGGTCCAGGTTGGTCCTCACATCACTAGATGTCTATAGTCCGGGTTGGTCTAGATACCTATGGTCCAGGTTGGTCCTCACATCACCAGACACCTATCATTCAGGTTGGTCCTTAGATGACTAGATGTCTATAGTCCAGGTAGGTCCTTACATTACTAGATACCTATAGTACAGGTTGGGCCTCACATCACTAGATGTCTATAGTCCAGGTAGGTCCTTACATTACTAGATACCTATAGTACAGGTTGGGCCTCACATCACTAGATGTCTATAGTCCGGGTTGGTCTAGATAACTATGGTCCAGGTTGGTCCTCACATCACTAGATGTCTATAGTCCGGGTTGGTCTAGATACCCATAGTACAGGTTGGTCCTCACATCACTAGATGTCTATAGTCCGGGTTGGTCTACATACCTATGGTCCAGGTAGGTCCTCTCATCACTAGATGTCTATAGTCCGGGTTAGTCTAGATACCTATGGTCCAGGTTGGTCCTCACATCACTAGATGTCTATAGTCCGGGTTAGTCTAGATACCTATGGTCCAGGTTGGTCCTCACATCACTAGATGTCTATAGTCCGGGCTGGTCTAGATACCTATGGTCCAGGTTGGTCCTCACATCACTAGATATCTATAGTCCGGGTTGGTCTAGATACCCATAGTACAGGTTGGTCCTCTCATCACTAGATGTCTATAGTCCGGGTTGGTCTAGATACCTATGGTCCAGGTTGGTCCTCACATCACTAGATGTCTATAGTCCGGGTTGGTCTAGATACCTATGGTCCAGGTTGGTCCTCACATCACTAGATGTCTATAGTCCAGGTTGGTCTAGATACCTATGGTCCAGGTTGGTCCTCACATCACTAGATGTCTATAGTCCAGGTTGGTCTAGATACCTATGGTCCAGGTTGGTCCTCACATCACTAGATGTCTATAGTCCGGGTTGGTCTAGATACCTATGGTCCAGGTTGGTCCTCACATCACTAGATGTCTATAGTCCGGGTTGGTCTAAATACCCATAGTACAGGTTGGTCCTCACATCACTAGATGTCTATAGTCCGGGTTGGTCTAGATACCTATGCTCCAGGTTGGTCCTGACATCACTAGATGTCTATAGTCCGGGTTGGTCTAGATACCTATGGTCCAGGTTGGTCCTCACATCACTAGATGTCTATAGTCCGGGTTGGTCTAGATACCTATGGTCCAGGTTGGTCCTGACATCACTAGATGTCTATAGTCCGGGTTGGTCTAGATACCTATGGTCCAGGTTGGTCCTCACATCACTAGATGTCTATAGTCCGGGTTGGTCTAAATACCCATAGTACAGGTTGGTCCTCACATCACTAGATGTCTATAGTCCGGGTTGGTCTAGATACCTATGGTCCAGGTTGGTCCTCACATCACTAGATGTCTATAGTCCGGGTTAGTCTAGATACCTATGGTCCAGGTTGGTCCTCACATCACTAGATGTCTATAGTCCGGGCTGGTCTAGATACCTATGCTCCAGGTTGGTCCTCACATCTCTAGACACCTATCATTCAGGTTGGTCCTTAGATGATTAGATGTCTATACTCCAGGTTGCTCCCTACATCGTTACACGTCTATGGTCCAGGTGGGACTCTGCAGTATCTGGCCAGGGTTAAGGAGGGCTCCCCCATCACCTACTCCCTCCTCCAGTTCTGCAGAGAACTTTTCCTTCTCCCCCCTCCCACACATCTACACACACCGTCATGCTCCATCCTTCCGATGGATTACGCTGGGATATCAGGAGTGCAGGTCGCCTACCTCGGAATTGCACTTTGGCAATACGGTCGCCCTTTCCCCGCAGGTCCGTCACGGTCTTCAGGTGAACTATTAAAGCCATAGTTGGGCAGGATCAGTCATCCAGCAGCAGGAGAAGAGCTGATCCTCAGCTGTCTGCCTCCAGAGCTGTGCGCCTCTCTCTCATACACTGTGCATTGAGGAGAGGGGGGGCCTGGTCCATGTAGCGCTATCTCCTCCCTCCTCGCTGACTCTCCCGCTAACTCTGGCCCCTTTTCCTTCCTTTACAGATAGGAGACCTGTGAATTATTCACAATGGTCTCTGCTTTCAGCACAATAAACAATGGATGGGGGGGGGGGACCTGGTAACCACAAAGGGTTAATTCTATGGGGTGAGTGGAGCTAATAGGGTCACCGGCCATTAACCCTTTATTGTGCATTTATATGACATGCTGACCCCCCTTTATGAGGTCTGAGTACCACCACCACAGAGGACAACACACTCTATGAAGTGCTGTATGGTATTCTTATTTGGAAACATATGGCAGTATTATGTGTGAACTATAGGGGAGTATTACGTGAACACTATACGGCATTATATATACGCTATGTTACTATAGTCAGCATTAGGTAGGATCATTATTTAGTGGGTATTGTTTGGCCAAAATATGTCAGTTTTATTTGGGCACTATATGGCAGCATTATCTAGACACTGTCTGCAAGGCAAACTTATCTGGATACTGTATGGCAGTATTATTTAGATACTACATGGTAGTATTATCTGAGCACTATATGACAGTATTACTTAGATACTATATGGCAGTGTTATTTGGATACTGTATGACAGTATTATCTGGGCACTATATGGCAGTATTATCAGGATACTGTATGACAGTATTGTTTGAGTACTATATAGCAGTATTATCTGGGTACTTTATGGCAGTATTATCTGGGTACTATATGGTAGTATTATCTGGATACTGTATTTCAGAATTCTCTAGATACTATATGTCATATTATACGGATACTACATAGCAGTAATATCTGAGAACTGTATGGTAGAATTATCTGGAAACTATATGGCAGTATTATCTGTATACTGCATGACCGTATAATCTTAATACTATATAGCAGCAACATCTGGATACTATATGGCAGTAATTTCTGGATATTGAATGGCATTATCTGGATACTTCATGGTAGTATTATCTGGACACTGTATGGCAGTATTATCTGGATACTATATGGAAGTATTATCTAGACACAGTATGGCAGTATTATCTGGATACTATATGGGTGTAATATTTAGACACTGTATAGAAGTATTATCTGAATACTATATGGAAGCATTATCTAGACACTATATGGCAGTATTATTTGAATACTATATGGCTAGGTTCAGACGATGACAAAAAGTCGCGCGACAAATAGGGCACAACTTCACTGCAACATTTGTCGCGCGACATTTTGTCGCACTATTGTCGCGCAACAATTTTTATAATGGGAGTCTATGGTGTTGCATTGCGACATGCTGCGACTGTGACGCGACAGTCGCAGAAAAACCCATCTTGAATGGATCTTTTGCGACTGTCGCGTCGCAGTCGCAGCATGTTGCATGTCGCAATGCGACACCATAGACTCCCATTATAAAAATTGTCACAATAGTGCGACAATTGTCGTCGTCTGAACCTAGCCTTTGGCAGTATTATCTGGATACAGTATGGCATCTGGATATTATATGGCGTTACTATTTGTTGTCCGGGGCTCCAGTTTATCTAACGCCAGTATATGTATCATTGGCATTTTAGCAAATCCAGTGTTTTTTTTCTGCATTGGATCTGCCCCTTTAATGATCAGGGAACATATGGCTGGAGTTCCTCCTATGGGAAGGGTCAGCCTCGTAGCTATGACAATGTGGGACGTTTATAAGGAGAATTCTGCACAATTAAGGAAAGCTGAAGTCAGAGGTAATAAGATCAATTATAAATACTTCCTACAATCCGTGACCTGGAAACCCAGCAGTAACAACCCTAAAACACATAATAGGTCCTGGAAGTATCTGCCCCTGAGCCGCCATCTTGTGTCACTCCTAAATGCCTGTCCTCGTGCCTACAGGGGTTGTCACCCACCGTCCACAGACCCTGATGTCAGATGCGGAGTATGTCTAGCATAGCAGAGCTGGAAGGGTTGGTGTCAGCTGAATAACGGGTTAGTTTACCGTGGCTGGGCGTGTCAGATCTTACATGGGACTGCAGGTCAAACTCCTTACATAACAGATGAACAATTCCACTCTGCTGCATCTGTACATGCACGTTTTAGCTGTTATCAGTGAATCAGTCTCAGTATTAGGGCTCATGCACACGACCGCATTTTCTTTCCGCTTCAATTCCGTTGTTTGTGCGGCCCGTATGCGGAACCATTCACTTCAATGGGGCTGTAGAAAATACGGAAGTTACTCCGTGTGCATTCTGTTTCCGTTTGTCCGCATGGCTGTTCCGCAAATAAGTAGTGTATGTCCAATTATTGTCCGCAAATCACGGTCCATTCAAGTCAATGGGTCCGCAAAAAATACAGAACGCACACGGAATACATCCGTATGTCATCTGTATTTCATCCGTATTTTGCGGATCCATACTGTAGAAATGCTATGCCCAGCCCATATTGCTCATGTGTTTGGTGATTAATAAGTTACTGTTTCCGTTTCCAATCCGCAAAAACGGATCACATACGGAAACCATACGGATAGGTTTTGTGGAATAACGGAACGGAAAAACTTAAATGCGGAACTACGGATCCATGAAAAACGACGAACCGCAAAACAACGACGGTCGTCTGCATGAGCCCTTAGGCTACATGCACACGAACGTATGTGTTTTGCGGTCTGTATACGTCGGTATGGCATCTGTATTTTTTGCAGATAGGATGCAGACCCATTCATTTCAATGGGTCCGCAAAAAATGCTGACATCACACCGTGTACTATCCGCATCCGTATGTCCGTGCCGTAGCCCCTCAAAAAAAATAGAGCATGTCCTATTCTTGTCCATTTTGCAGATAAGGATAGGCATTATTACAATGGATCCCCAAAAAAAAAAAGGGTGCCATATGGACGTCATCCATTTTTTTTGCGGATCCGCAATTTGCCAGCCGCAACATGCATACGGTCATGTGCATGTAGCCTTACTTATGACTGCAGGAAATTCTCCAACAATATTTAAGATTCATAATCCCACCACAAACATGCAAAGTGATAGGATATTTCATAACAGTTGAACGACGCAATCAGCACTGCTACATCTGTGTATGCCTATAATGGATGAAGCAGCTCATCAGACACCCATTCATCATCACTGCATTCCTGTGCAGCTGAGCCATAGTAAAGAACTTACAATCATGTCCACAAGGGGGCCACACTGAGCCCACACTCTCCTCAGATAGAGACTCCCTCCCATGAATTGGGAAAGACAACAAACAAAAGCCTTAACCAGTAACCCTTTAATCACCAGACTCACCCTGTCCACATGGAAATAAAGCTTCATCACTGTATAATGATAATACTTACTGTGTCAGTTCATCCCCATTTTCAAGATCACTGCTTGCTGCTAGTAAAGGAGTACATATTTTTTCCTTGCATTCAAACGCTGGTATCCAGTCTAGACAATACTCTGTGAGATACACTGTGTGGACTACTGACTGCAGTGATACATTGTGAAAAGCTTACAGCACAGGAGACAGATTTTCACGGTTGAGTATTGTCTACACAGTAGGTTGGCAATCTAGAAAACTTCAGTAGCTGTGAAACTACAACTCCCAACATGCTCCACTCACTACAGTGGTAGTTATGGAAACAGTGAGCTGTTTCCATAAGTACGACCATCTAGGGCCGGCACTTAGTCCTATCTTGCTTTGGTAATGGCGAGATAGGACAAACATTTTAATGTAGTCCTGTAGTTGTTGGACTGTGTTACATGCAGGGAGTATGTACAGTAGTGATGTACAGTGTGATATCACCGGCTGTAGTCCAGTAGTTGTTGGATTATTACATGCCGGGTGTATGTACAGTATTAATGTACAGTGTGATATCACCGTATGTAGTCCTGTAGTTATTGGATTGTGTTACATGCAGGGTGTGTGTACAGTAGTAATGTACAGTGTGATATCACCGTATGTAGTCCTGTAGTTGTTGGATTGTGTTACATGCAGGGTGTGTGTACAGTAGTGATGTACAGTGTGATATCACCGTATGTAGTCCTGTAGTTGTTGGATTGTGTTACATGCAGGGTGTATGTACAGTAGTAATGTACAGTGTGATATCACCGGATGTAGTCCAGTAGTTGTTGGATTGTGTTACATGCAGGGTGTGTGTACAGTAGTGATGTACAGTGTGATATCACCGGCTGTAGTCCAGTAGTTGTTGGATTGTGTTACATGCAGGGTGTATGTACAGCAGTGATGTACAGTGTGATATCACCGGATGTAGTCCAGTAGTTGTTGGATTGTGTTACATGCAGGGTGTATGTACAGTAGTAATGTACAGTGTGATATCACCGTATGTAGTCCTGTAGTTATTGGATTGTGTTACATGCAGGGTGTGTGTACAGTAGTAATGTACAGTGTGATATCACCGTATGTAGTCCTGTAGTTGTTGGATTGTGTTACATGCAGGGTGTGTGTACAGTAGTGATGTACAGTGTGATATCACCGGCTGTAGTCCAGTAGTTGTTGGATTGTGTTACATGCAGGGTGTATGTACAGTAGTAATGTACAGTGTGATATCACCGGATGTAGTCCAGTAGTTGTTGGATTATTACATGCAGGGTGTATGTACAGTATTAATGTACAGTGTGATATCACCGTATGTAGTCCTGTAGTTATTGGATTGTGTTACATGCAGGGTGTATGTACAGCAGTGATGAACAGTGTGATATCACCAGGTGCAGTCCAGTAGTTGTTGGATTGTGTTACATGCAGGGTGTATGTACAGCAGTGATGAACAGTGTGATATTACCGGCTGAAGTCCTGTAGTTGTTGGATTGTGTTACATGCAGGGTGTATGTACAGTAGTGATGTACAGTGTGATATCACCGGCTGTAGTCCTGTAGTTGTTGGATTGTGTTACATGCAGGGTGTATGTACAGTAGTGATGTACAGTGTGATATCACCGGCTGTAGTCCAGTAGTTGTTGGATTGTGTTATATGCAGGGTGTATGTACAGTAGTAATGTACAGTGTGATATCACCGGATGTAGTCCAGTAGTTGTTGGATTGTGTTACATGCAGGGTGTATGTACAGTAGTGATGTACAGTGTGATATCACCGGATGTAGTCCTAGTAGTTGTTGGATTGTGTTACATGCAGGGTGTATGTACAGTAGTAATGTACAGTGTGATATCACCGGATGTAGTCCAGTAGTTGTTGGATTGTGTTACATGCAGGGTGTATGTACAGTAGTGATGTACAGTGTGATATCACCGGATGTAGTCCAGTAGTTGTTGGATTGTGTTACATGCAGGGTGTATGTACAGTAGTAATGTACAGTGTGATATCACCGTATGTAGTCCTGTAGTTATTGGATTGTGTTACATGCAGGGTGTGTGTACAGTAGTAATGTACAGTGTGATATCACCGTATGTAGTCCAGTAGTTGTTGGATTGTGTTACATGCAGGGTGTATGTACAGTAGTAATGTACAGTGTGATATCACCGTATGTAGTCCTGTAGTTGTTGGATTGTGTTACATGCAGGGTGTATGTACAGTAGTGATGTACAGTGTGATATCACCGGCTGTAGTCCAGTAGTTGTTGGATTGTGTTACATGCAGGGTGTATGTACAGTAGTGATGTACAGTGTGATATCACCGGATGTAGTCCAGTAGTTGTTGGATTGTGTTACATGCAGGGTGTATGTACAGTAGTAATGTACAGTGTGATATCACCGTATGTAGTCCTGTAGTTATTGGATTGTGTTACATGCAGGGTGTATGTACAGTAGTAATGTACAGTGTGATATCACCGTATGTAGTCCTGTAGTTGTTGGATTGTGTTACATGCAGGGTGTATGTACAGTAGTGATGTACAGTGTGATATCACCGGCTGTAGTCCAGTAGTTGTTGGATTGTGTTACATGCAGGGTGTATGTACAGTAGTAATGTACAGTGTGATATCACCGGATGTAGTCCAGTAGTTGTTGGATTGTGTTACATGCAGGGTGTATGTACAGTAGTAATGTACAGTGTGATATCACCGGATGTAGTCCTGTAGTTGTTGGATTGTGTTACATGCAGGGTGTATGTACAGTAGTAATGTACAGTGTGATATCACCGGATGTAGTCCAGTAGTTGTTGGATTGTGTTACATGCAGGGTGTATGTACAGTAGTGATGTACAGTGTGATATCACCGGCTGTAGTCCTGTAGTTGTTGGATTGTGTTACATGCAGGGTGTATGTACAGTAGTGATGTACAGTGTGATATCACCGGATGTAGTCCTGTAGTTGTTGGATTGTGTTACATGCAGGGTGTATGTACAGTAGTAATGTACAGTGTGATATCACCGGATGTAGTCCTGTAGTTGTTGGATTGTGTTACATGCAGGGTGTATGTACAGTAGTGATGTACAGTGTGATATCACCGGATGTAGTCCAGTAGTTGTTGGATTGTGTTACATGCAGGGTGTATGTACAGTAGTGATGTACAGTGTGATATCACCGGCTGTAGTCCAGTAGTTGTTGGATTGTGTTACATGCAGGGTGTATGTACAGTAGTGATGTACAGTGTGATATCACCGGATGTAGTCCTGTAGTTGTTGGATTGTGTTACATGCAGGGTGTATGTACAGTAGTAATGTACAGTGTGATATCACCGGATGTAGTCCAGTAGTTGTTGGATTGTGTTACATGCAGGGTGTATGTACAGTAGTGATGTACAGTGTGATATCACCGGATGTAGTCCAGTAGTTGTTGGATTGTGTTACATGCAGGGTGTATGTACAGTAGTAATGTACAGTGTGATATCACCGGATGTAGTCCTGTAGTTGTTGGATTGTGTTACATGCAGGGTGTATGTACAGTAGTGATGTACAGTGTGATATCACCGGATGTAGTCCAGTAGTTGTTGGATTGTGTTACATGCAGGGTGTATGTACAGTAGTGATGTACAGTGTGATATCACCGGATGTAGTCCTGTAGTTGTTGGATTGTGTTACATGCAGGGTGTATGTACAGTAGTGATGTACAGTGTGATATCACCGGATGTAGTCCAGTAGTTGTTGGATTGTGTTACATGCAGGGTGTATGTACAGTAGTGATGTACAGTGTGATATCACCGGATGTAGTCCAGTAGTTGTTGGATTGTGTTACATGCAGGGTGTATGTACAGTAGTGATGTACAGTGTGATATCACCGGATGTAGTCCTGTAGTTGTTGGATTGTGTTACATGCAGGGTGTATGTACAGTAGTGATGTACAGTGTGATATCACCGGATGTAGTCCAGTAGTTGTTGGATTGTGTTACATGCAGGGTGTATGTACAGTAGTGATGTACAGTGTGATATCACCGGATGTAGTCCTGTAGTTGTTGGATTGTGTTACATGCAGGGTGTATGTACAGTAGTGATGTACAGTGTGATATCACCGGATGTAGTCCTGTAGTTGTTGGATTGTGTTACATGCAGGGTGTATGTACAGTAGTGATGTACAGTGTGATATCACCGGATGTAGTCCTGTAGTTGTTGGATTGTGTTACATGCAGGGTGTATGTACAGTAGTGATGTACAGTGTGATATCACCGGATGTAGTCCAGTAGTTGTTGGATTGTGTTACATGCAGGGTGTATGTACAGTAGTAATGTACAGTGTGATATCACCGGATGTAGTCCAGTAGTTGTTGGATTGTGTTACATGCAGGGTGTATGTACAGTAGTGATGTACAGTGTGATATCACCGGATGTAGTCCTGTAGTTGTTGGATTGTGTTACATGCAGGGTGTATGTACAGTAGTAATGTACAGTGTGATATCACCGGCTGTAGTCCAGTAGTTGTTGGATTGTGTTACATGCAGGGTGTGTGTACAGTAGTGATGTACAGTGTGATATCACCGGCTGTAGTCCTGTAGTTGTTGGATTGTGTTACATGCAGGGTGTATGTACAGTAGTGATGTACAGTGTGATATCACCGGATGTAGTCCAGTAGTTGTTGGATTGTGTTACATGCAGGGTGTATGTACAGTAGTAATGTACAGTGTGATATCACCGGATGTAGTCCTGTAGTTGTTGGATTGTGTTACATGCAGGGTGTATGTACAGTAGTAATGTACAGTGTGATATCACCGGATGTAGTCCTGTAGTTGTTGGATTGTGTTACATGCAGGGTGTATGTACAGTAGTGATGTACAGTGTGATATCACCGGATGTAGTCCAGTAGTTGTTGGATTGTGTTACATGCAGGGTGTATGTACAGTAGTAATGTACAGTGTGATATCACCGGATGTAGTCCTGTAGTTGTTGGATTGTGTTACATGCAGGGTGTATGTACAGTAGTGATGTACAGTGTGATATCACCGGATGTAGTCCTGTAGTTGTTGGATTGTGTTACATGCAGGGTGTATGTACAGTAGTAATGTACAGTGTGATATCACCGGATGTAGTCCTGTAGTTGTTGGATTGTGTTACATGCAGGGTGTATGTACAGTAGTAATGTACAGTGTGATATCACCGGATGTAGTCCTGTAGTTGTTGGATTGTGTTACATGCAGGGTGTATGTACAGTAGTAATGTACAGTGTGATATCACCGGATGTAGTCCTGTAGTTGTTGGATTGTGTTACATGCAGGGTGTATGTACAGTAGTGATGTACAGTGTGATATCACCGGATGTAGTCCAGTAGTTGTTGGATTGTGTTACATGCAGGGTGTATGTACAGTAGTAATGTACAGTGTGATATCACCGGATGTAGTCCTGTAGTTGTTGGATTGTGTTACATGCAGGGTGTATGTACAGTAGTGATGTACAGTGTGATATCACCGGATGTAGTCCTGTAGTTGTTGGATTGTGTTACATGCAGGGTGTATGTACAGTAGTGATGTACAGTGTGATATCACCGGATGTAGTCCTGTAGTTGTTGGATTGTGTTACATGCAGGGTGTATGTACAGTAGTAATGTACAGTGTGATATCACCGATGTAGTCCTGTAGTTGTTGGATTGTGTTACATGCAGGGTGTATGTACAGTAGTGATGTACAGTGTGATATCACCGGATGTAGTCCTGTAGTTGTTGGATTGTGTTACATGCAGGGTGTATGTACAGTAGTGATGTACAGTGTGATATCACCGGATGTAGTCCAGTAGTTGTTGGATTGTGTTACATGCAGGGTGTATGTACAGTAGTGATGTACAGTGTGATATCACCGGATGTAGTCCAGTAGTTGTTGGATTGTGTTACATGCAGGGTGTATGTACAGTAGTAATGTACAGTGTGATATCACCGGATGTAGTCCTGTAGTTGTTGGATTGTGTTACATGCAGGGTGTATGTACAGTAGTAATGTACAGTGTGATATCACCGGATGTAGTCCTGTAGTTGTTGGATTGTGTTACATGCAGGGTGTATGTACAGTAGTGATGTACAGTGTGATATCACCGGCTGTAGTCCAGTAGTTGTTGGATTGTGTTACATGCAGGGTGTATGTACAGTAGTAATGTACAGTGTGATATCACCGGATGTAGTCCTGTAGTTGTTGGATTGTGTTACATGCAGGGTGTATGTACAGTAGTAATGTACAGTGTGATATCACCGGATGTAGTCCTGTAGTTGTTGGATTGTGTTACATGCAGGGTGTATGTACAGTAGTAATGTACAGTGTGATATCACCGGATGTAGTCCTGTAGTTGTTGGATTGTGTTACATGCAGGGTGTATGTACAGTAGTAATGTACAGTGTGATATCACCGGATGTAGTCCTGTAGTTGTTGGATTGTGTTACATGCAGGGTGTATGTACAGTAGTAATGTACAGTGTGATATCACCGGATGTAGTCCAGTAGTTGTTGGATTGTGTTACATGCAGGGTGTATGTACAGTAGTGATGTACAGTGTGATATCACCGGATGTAGTCCTGTAGTTGTTGGATTGTGTTACATGCAGGGTGTATGTACAGTAGTAATGTACAGTGTGATATCACCGGATGTAGTCCAGTAGTTGTTGGATTGTGTTACATGCAGGGTGTATGTACAGTAGTGATGTACAGTGTGATATCACCGGATGTAGTCCTGTAGTTGTTGGATTGTGTTACATGCAGGGTGTATGTACAGTAGTAATGTACAGTGTGATATCACCGGATGTAGTCCAGTAGTTGTTGGATTGTGTTACATGCAGGGTGTGTGTACAGTAGTGATGTACAGTGTGATATCACCGGATGTAGTCCTGTAGTTGTTGGATTGTGTTACATGCAGGGTGTATGTACAGTAGTAATGTACAGTGTGATATCACCGGATGTAGTCCTGTAGTTGTTGGATTGTGTTACATGCAGGGTGTATGTACAGTAGTGATGTACAGTGTGATATCACCGGATGTAGTCCTGTAGTTGTTGGATTGTGTTACATGCAGGGTGTATGTACAGTAGTGATGTACAGTGTGATATCACCGGATGTAGTCCTGTAGTTGTTGGATTGTGTTACATGCAGGGTGTATGTACAGTAGTGATGTACAGTGTGATATCACCGGATGTAGTCCTGTAGTTGTTGGATTGTGTTACATGCAGGGTGTATGTACAGTAGTAATGTACAGTGTGATATCACCGGATGTAGTCCTGTAGTTGTTGGATTGTGTTACATGCAGGGTGTATGTACAGTAGTAATGTACAGTGTGATATCACCGGATGTAGTCCAGTAGTTGTTGGATTGTGTTACATGCAGGGTGTATGTACAGTAGTGATGTACAGTGTGATATCACCGGATGTAGTCCAGTAGTTGTTGGATTGTGTTACATGCAGGGTGTATGTACAGTAGTAATGTACAGTGTGATATCACCGGATGTAGTCCAGTAGTTGTTGGATTGTGTTACATGCAGGGTGTATGTACAGTAGTGATGTACAGTGTGATATCACCGGATGTAGTCCAGTAGTTGTTGGATTGTGTTACATGCAGGGTGTATGTACAGTAGTAATGTACAGTGTGATATCACCGGCTGTAGTCCAGTAGTTGTTGGATTGTGTTACATGCAGGGTGTGTGTACAGTAGTGATGTACAGTGTGATATCACCGGCTGTAGTCCAGTAGTTGTTGGATTGTGTTACATGCAGGGTGTGTGTACAGTAATGATGTACAGTGTGATATCACCAGATGTAGTCCAGTAGTTGTTGGATTGTGTTACATGCAGGGTGTATGTACAGTATTAATGTACAGTGTGATATCACCGTATGTAGTCCTGTAGTTGTTGGATTGTGTTACATGCAGGGTGTATGTACAGTAGTATTGTACAGTGTGATATCACCGGATGTAGTCCAGTAGTTGTTGGATTGTGTTACATGCAGGGTGTATGTACAGTAGTAATGTACAGTGTGATATCACCGTATGTAGTCCTGTAGTTGTTGGATTATTACATGCAGGGTGTATGTATAGTATTAATGTACAGTGTGATATCACCAGATGTAGTCCAGTAGTTGTTGGATTGTGTTACATGCAGGGTGTGTGTACAGTAGTGATGTACAGTGTGATATCACCGGATGTAGTATCGTAGTTGTTGGATTGTGTTACATGCCGGGTGTATGTACAGTAGTAATGTACAGTGTGATATCACCGGATGTAGTCCTGTAGTTGTTGGATTGTGTTACATGCAGGGTGTGTGTACAGCATTGATGTACAGTGTGATATCACCGGCTGTAGTCCAGCAGTTGTTGGATTGTGTTACACATCTAATGTGTGCTGTGCTCCTCTGTGTAGTGTGACATCATGGGGGAGTGTTGTTGCTCGGTGACTGTTTGTTGTGACTCTCCTGGGAACATTGTGTAGTAACACTAAGGAGCAGGCGACACCACCCTGCTTCCAGGGGTCTTGGATTTCCCTGTGAATCACATTACTGCGGAGCACCTGACAGATGGCATCCAGGAGCGCAGGCACCCTCATCACCCACAACAATGCCACCTACATCCCACCTGCTGTCATGCCTGGGTAAGCGGTGTGTATGTTGTCAGATGCTGGGCGGGCTTAACCCTTTCATTAGCCATCACAGTGGACTGTTCCTGATATGGTAAGTTGTACTTTTAGTAAAAACACCTGAAAACACAGAAAAAACATGAGACAAAGAGAAGTCAGTAATTTACTAACACTGCGCCGTACAGGGAAACACAGCGGCAGCCGACTACACAAAGCGGCCCTCCGCGAACCCTCGCCGACAGCCGTCACTGTGCGGCTCCCAGCATGCTCTGCGGGAGGGGTTTGGTCTCCCATAAATAGTAGAAGCCAGCTTTCAGTATTGAAGTAATGAGAAAATTATTACCTGCAGATGAGTGCATTATGTTAGTCTGCAGAATATTGCTCTGTCCTCTCTACCACCTGACTGTGATACATTCTGCAGATTATCACATCGCTGACCTCTCTAGAGATCTGCAGAACATTGCTCTGTCCTCTGTACCTCCTGACTGTGATACATTCTGCAGATTATCACACCGCTGACCTCTCTAGAGATCTGCAGAACATTGCTCTGTCCTCTCTACCTCCTGACTGTGATACATTCTGCAGATTATCACACCGCTGACCTCTCTAGAGATCTGCACAACATTCCTAATCCTCTGTTACTTCCAATTGGATATATAGGGAAATATTCTGCAGATTATTACACCACTAACCTCTCTAGATATCTGCAGAACATTGCTCTGCCCTACCTTCTGATAGGCACATACAGATATAGTCTGCAGATTATTACACCACCGGCCATTCCAGTCAGCTGCAGAACATTGCTCTTATCCAACTTTTACCTAATTTATATAATATTGTTTTATTATACTAACAGATTTGCAGAACATTGCAGTACCCCCACCACCTTTTGGCATAGTCTTATTGTTTTGCAGAGTATTACACCACTGGCTTTTCTGGTGATTTGCAGAGTATTACTCTTTTCCACCTTTCCACTAAGATGTATTGATATATTCTGCAGATCCACCTACGCAGAACATTACACCCTCACAGATGCCCTTTGCTTTATGGTAAAGCTTTGATTTCAGCGTCGGACCTCCCCTGGCCCTAGGATATAGAGTAGGGCCCCAGCATCCGAGGACGATCCCAGAAGGTGTGCCCCCAGGAATGAAGGGCGCAGGACGACGCCCTTTATAGATTTTGCAGCTATGGAAATGTCAGTCTTTAATCTCTCATTAGGTTCGGTATGGAGAACTCCGCAGGGTTAATTGAGCTCTGTCCTCCGGCTGGAGTCATGCAACCTCAAAGCAAATCAACCTTAAGGCCTTATTCACACGTCCGTAGTGTTTATGGATCCGCAAATTGCGGATCCATAAACACACCCGGCCGGCAGCCCCATAGAAATGTCTATTCTTGTCCGCAATTGCGGGCAAGAATAGGACATGCTCTACTTTTTTGCGGAGCTGCAGCCGTAAGATCGGCGGCGCGCTCCACAAAAACTGATGCGGAGAGCACAGTGTGTGCTCTCCGCATCGTTCCGTGCCCCATTCAAAGTCAACGGGTCCGCATGTATTCCGCAGAATTGCGGAATACATGCGGACAAACATGCAGACGTGTGAATAAGGCCTAAAGGGCGACTCCATCCAAATCAGACCACAAGCCGGAGTAGATCATACAATGTTAACCCCCCACATTCCAGTCACCACCACCTTCCCATTAACACCGGATTCAGGAAGCTGAGATTTAAACCGCTGTGTGTTGCGTCCTCACCTTTACGCTAGGTTTATGTTAGTGTTAAAGGGGTTGTCCCACGAAAAATCTTCTACATTTTTCACACCAGCGCCTGGATCTGAATACTTTTTTAATTGCATGCCATTAAAAATTTAGTATAGCCACTGAGCTATTCAAATGTGTCCGTATAGCGCCACCTGCTGTTTGCTTGTTCCGATTTCTCTGTCCTGCTCACTGAGATGGAAGCACATGCTCAGTTCCATCCTGTGACTGCCACCAGCGACAGCAGAGCGGACACACCATGAGAAAGGACACGCCCCCGAGCGGCGAGCTTGAAATAAATCTAGCAGAGCAATGAAGGGGGAGATCTCTGGATCCATGTGAGGCACAGGGCTGGTTCTAAATTTTATTTTTTTTTAAACAGACTGTAACGTACTATCTACATGATACCAGATTTTGATTTTTTACATTAATCATGGGATAACCCCTTAGGAAATCTGCAACCTGTTCTGGCATAAATGTCAGGCACAAGCCGACAACCGTCGTGTGCATGTTCACATTTCGGTTTTTCATGGACGAGTGCTATCCACAAGTTCACGGACAGCACAGGTAACCATTGATTTTAATGTGCTTGTTCACACACCAGTGGATTTGCGGAGACATGCACTACCTTGTTCTGTGATGTGGACACGGATACAGCCATTGAAGCCGATTGGTCTGTGAAAAATCACTGACACAACGCGGATGACATCCCTGTTCTGTCCGTGGCTTTTCTCAAACCCTTGTTAGGAGACGATCTGGAAATTAATTTTCAGCTGAGCAGTGTCCGTGGAATACGGCAAATAACAGGACCAAACACGGATCCTTCAGAGACATCTTTACGGATGAAACACGGAAATGTGAACAAGGCCTTAAATTCACAATGGCCTAGGCCAGGCATCCTCAAACTGTGGCCCTCCAGCTGTTGCGAAACTACAACTCCCAGCATGCCCGAACAGCCTACAGGTATCAGCCTACAGCGGGGCATTGTGGGAGTTGTAGTTTTACAACAGCTGGAGGCTGCCGTTTGAGGATGCCTGTCCTAGGACATGGGTCAGCAACCTCCGGCTCTCCAGCTGTTGTGAAACTACAACTCCCAGCATGCACCATTCACTTACATGGGAGTTCAAGCAAGTGTGCACATTGGGAGTCGTGCACTGGGGCCATGCACACGCCCTTTGCCTGTTTTGCGGTCCGCAAAACACGGATATTGGCATTTTGCGGAAAGGAACGTTCGGCCCATAAGAAGGTCCTATCCTTGTCCGTAAGGCCCCTTGCACACGAACGTTTTTTGCGGACCGTATACTGGCAGTTTTTTCAGTTCAGTATACTGACAGTATACTGAACCATTCATTTCAATGGGTCTGCAAAAAATACTGAAGTGTCTCCGTATGCCTTCCGTTCCGCTTTCCGCTTTTTCTGTTCCGCTTAAATACAGACCATGTCCTATTCTTGTCCGCAAATCACGTTCAGTGGCTCCATTCAAGTCAATGGGTCTGCAAAAAACGGAAAGCATACCTGAAGTGCATCCGTATGTCTTCCGTATCCGCTCCGTTTTTGCGAACCACCTATTGAAAATGTTAAGACCAGCTAAATTTTTTCAATGTTATTACTGTATACTGTATATGCCAAACGGAAAAACGGAACGGAACAACGGAACCGAAAGGGAAACAAAACGGAAGCAAAAAACTAAAAAACGGATCCGTTAAAAACGGACAGCAAAACACTGATAAAAAAAAAACGGTCGTGTGCAAGAGGCCTAATGCGGACAATAATAGGACATATGTTATATTTTTGCAGACGGCACGGAACGGACAAAGGGATGCGGACAGCGGTCACACTGTAGAGCTGCGGCAGCCACCGGGCCTTCCTGGGCACCTACCTACCGGTGGCATCAGTTTTCTTCTCTCTGGAGGAGAGCTCATTTGCATACTTTTTTCCCATGGATCATTGCCCGATAGACTCCCTGCATCTCCTCAATAAGAGCCAGTGGGGGTCATTTACAAACACTTTTACGCCCCTTTTTGAACGCCCACTATTTTGACACACGGGCGTTTTTGCGTTGCGTTTGACAGACTGGAGTGTTGAGAGTGGCGGGGGCCAGGACATCAGTCTGGTCAAATTTATTAAGATTTACCCCTGGGAACAGGCGTAAATGTTGTCGTAAAACTACAGTCCGGGGCTGACCTCGTATGTCCGCCAAATGTATGGACTGCTGACGGCGTGCCTAATTTATGATGGAGCATCTTCCGCCAGCAAAGCCCGCGCAAAAGGGGAGTTTGGCCTCATGCACACGACCGTATGTGTTTTGCGGTCCGCAAAAAAAAGGATGATATGGTATCCGTTTTTTTTTTTGCGGATCCGTTATTTTTGCGGATCCATTGTAATAATGCCTATCCTTGTCCGTAAACTAGAAAAAAATAGGACATGCTCTGTGGGGCTACGGAACGGACATACGGATGCGGATAGCACACAGTGTGCTGTCCGCATTTTTGGCGGACCCATTGAAATGAATGGGTCCGAATCATATCCGCAAAAAAACCACGTAACGGACACGGATACAAAATACATTCGTGTGCATGAGGCCTAAAAGACCGGTGTAAAAATCTTTGTAAATTACCCCCAGTGACCCTGCAAAACATGAATACAGTACTTTAGGTCGCTCTTTGTAATCCCCGTGCGTCGCGGTTGCAGTAAATCCGCGGTGGCCCCATTTATTCCTGCGGCAGTTCTGCGATACCTGGCCACGACAAAAAAAATCGCTGTGTAGCCATACCCTGAAATATCTCAAAGGGATAATTGGCAGCCTTCTCCCTATTACAGTGTAGGGAGAAAGCCATCAATCATCGGTGAGTGGGAGGGGCTTGCAGATGGGCAGGGCTATTCCAGCAGCTCACAAATACAAGGAATTTCCCAGAAACTTCGCTACAGACACACGTAGCAGAGACAGGGCTGGAAATGGTTCATCTGCCATTATCTGATGCCGCCCTCAGAGTGGTCGGGGGGGCATCCCCCTTTAATAGACTATAGGTGAACAGTCGCGCTTCTCCGGCTCGCGGTGTATTGCATAGTCCTGCTGTATCTCTGGGGGGACGCCGGGGCCATGTACTGCTGTCAGGAGCGAGCAAAACTTTACTGCTGTTTAATTAGTTTCTTCATTTATTTATTATGTATGAATTATTAATCCCGGCATCGCGTCCGCACGAGTCACGCTGTAAACCGCGGCAGGACGCCGCTGCTCCTCACCTCCGCCAGTGCAGAGCTCTAGGACTGCACGCGGTGTAAGGCGTCTTAAAAGGGAAGTTTATCTAAATCATCCTTTCCACGTATACCACACGGGGAGAGGGAGTCAGTGAGCACTGACCTGTGTAAAGTAAGTGAACCCCTCCAGTGGCACTCTGGCGTCTCCACGGAAAGGAAATCCTCGATTGCTGCTGAATAGGTCTGCGCCAAGAATGGCGATTTTAGGGCTCATGCACACGACCGTATGTATGTTGCGGTGCGCAAAAAACGGATCCACAAAAAATACAGATGACGTCCGTGTGCATTCTGTATTTTGCGGAACGGAACAGCTGGCCCTTAATAGAACAGCACTATCCTTGTCCGTGATGCGGACAATAATAGGACATGTAACGGAAATACGGACATATGGAAATGTAATGCACACGGAGTAACTTCCGTTTTTTTTGCGGACCCATTGTAGTGAATGGTTCCGGTCCGCAAAAAAAACAAAACAGAACGGACACGGAAAGAAAATACGTTCGTGCGCATGAGCCCTTAGATGGATTTCCCCTTTAAGAATGGGCAAAAAAATAAATAAATGCGTTTTTTCTTTTTGGACTTTTTTGTTTCTTTGCATGTCTTAAAGATGTTGAAGACAATTAGAAACACATGGATTCCCTCCTCCAGAAACAGCGCCACTCCTGTCCACTGGTGGCGCTTGGTGTTGCAGCTCAGCTTTATTAAAGTCACTGGGGCTGAGCTGCTACACCACACACAACCTGTGGACAGGGGGTGGCGCTGTTTTTGGGAATAAGCAGCCGTGTTTTTCATCTTGATCTGACCGAGGTTGTGACTAATTGATGCAATCACTAACAATAAGGGCTCAGGCACACAGACGTATCCTCTTTCCGTGTCCGTTCCGTTTTCTGTATTTTTTTCGTCCCGTACGCAGAGCCATTTACATCGAGTCCGCAAATGACTGTGTGCATTCAGTTTCCATACGTCCGCATGGCAATTCCGGAAAAAAGATGTCCTATTCTTGTCCGTTTTGTGGACAAAGATAGGCATTGTTGGCATTGTTATAATGGAGTCGCCAAGAAAACGGATGCTGTACGGATGTCGCAAGGACGTCATCCGTATTTTTTGCAGATCGCAAAATACATACGGTCGTGTGCATGAGCCCTAAGATTCCCCTAAATGTGCCAGAGGAAAAACCCAAAAAGTAAACTCAACCCCTAGACTCATTTTTAAGAAGGTCGGAGCTTATGCCACGCCCCCAATGTTATGGTGACCGGTTCCCTTTAAATATGTCTTTTAGAAATCTACATGAATTGCCTATCTGCGGGAGGAGACCCTCATAATCAACAGTAGGAAGGAGTCTCGTTGCTTCATGCTCCATTGCAGCCGCTCCTCTGCCTTACCAGGCACAGGCGCTTCCGTGCATGCAGCCGTGCCCGAGTGCAGCGCATCGTGAGCTCAGCTCCATTCAAGTCAATGGGGCACAGCTGCAGTACCAGGAGCAGCCACCAGCAGGGAGGCGCCATGGCCGGGGTCAACAAGCACCCATGTGCTCACTGATCTGGGGGTACCAAGGGTCAGACCCTCATTCTACATGATTATTGTAAAAAATGAAAATCAGACATCAAATAGTCCACGGCAATCTCTTTCTAACAAAGCTAGAAGCAGCCCTGTACCTCACATGGATCCAGAGATCTCCACATTCATTGCTCTGCTAGATTTATATCAAGCAGACAGCTCAAGGGACGTGTCCTTTCTGCTGCAGCATAGGGTGTCCATGCTCTCCCTATCACAGCTCAGGAGGCAGTTGAAGGATAAAACTGAGCATGTGCGGCCATCTCAGTGAGCCGGACAAACAAACAGCAGGTGGCGCTATACAGATACATTTTGTTAACTAATAGGGTTGAGCGAACTTGTATTTTATGTTCGGCGTCCAAAGTTCGGGTTCGGGTTATCGAAGAATCCTGTTATGGATTCCGCTACCACGGACCATAACAACATTTGGAATCCATAAGGGGATTCTTCGATGAACCCGAACCTTGGACGCCAAACTTAAAAAACAAGTTCGACACTAAGGACCTGGGGTGACATCACCGTCATGTGATCAGTGCAGGGGGCGTGGCTCAGTACTGGATTGGATAAGAGGTGGTAAAGGGCCTGGTATAATGATCATGTGACATGAGGGGCGGAGCTCCTGTGCTCTGTGTGGAGAAGGAGAAGGAGAAGAAGGAAGTAGAGCAGTGAAGGACGGTTGCGCGAACTTGGGTTGGGGTTCATCGAAGAATCCCGTTATGGATTCCAAATTCCGTTATGGTCCGTGGTAGCGGAATCCATAACGGGATTCTAAGATAAGTTCGGCGTCCAAAGTTCGGGTTATCTTAGAATCCCGTTATGGATTCCGCTACCACGGACCATAACGGAATTTGGAATCCATAAAGGGATTCTTCGATGAACCAGAACCCGAAAACAAGTTCGCGCAACCGTCCTTCACTGCTCTACTTCCTTCTTCTCCTTCTCCACACAGAGCACAGGAGCTCCGCCCCTCATGTCACATGATCATTATTCCAGGCCCTTTACCACCTCTTATCCAATCCAGTGCTGAGCCACGCCCCCTGCACTGATCACATGACGGTGACGTCACCCCAGGTCCTTAGTGTTGTCCAAGGTTCGGGTTCATCAAAGAATCCCCTTATGGATTCCAAATTCCGTTATGGTCCGTGGTAGCGGAATCCATAACGGGATTCTAAGATAACCCGAACCCGAACTTTGGACGCCGAACTTAAAATACAGGTTCGCTCAACCCTATTAACTAATTCAGCAGCTATACTAAATGTTTTATTACGTGCAGATACAAAAGGATTCAGATCCTGGTTTGAACACTGTAGAATATTTGCCGTGGGACAGCCCTATGAATGCAATTCCTGGAAAGCTCCTTTAAGAAAACATTCTGTAGCCTTGGATCCCTGCGCTCCGTTAGCTCTGCTGCTCCTGTCCTGAGAAGTCCTAGTTTATGCACCAGAATGGAAAACAAATGCAGTTTTCTTAGCGAAAATAAATTTTTCATCAGCTCGGTTACATAAGACGGGGCCGGGGATAAGGTTACCGGCTCACCTGACGAGACGCTGCGCTGCAAACGGCGGCCTACCTGCATTACTGAGCGCAAAAGCGCCATTATCCATCCTGACCTCAATCCAGGGACAGGAACGTCCTCCTGGGAGCTTAAAGGAACACTCCAGGCGGAACACCAAAGGTGTCTTAGGATTCACTGAGGTAAAAATGGCGCCGTGGCATAAAAAAAATAAAAATGGTGCAAAAACCTTCAAAACTGATCAATTTGCTGCACCCCATGTTCTTAACATTTTGCCAGAGGAGGCGGAGCATGACAACCAGGGACAGTGTGTCAGCGTGTCATCTGGGCATCGCCACATGGCATGGGGGTGTTTGGCAATTTTTTTAAAAGCTATAGTTTGTTCTACATTATGCTTACTTAAAGGGGTTGTCCCACGAAAAATATTCTACAGTTTTCAACCCAGCCCCTGGATGTGAACACTTTGTCCTGCTCACTGAGATGGCCGCACATGCTCAGTTTCATCCTTCAGCTGCCTCCTGAGCTGTGATAGGGAGAGCATGGACACGCCCCCTGAGCTGTGATAGGGAGAGCATGGACACGCCCCCTGAGCTGTGATAGGAAGAGCTGAGACACGCCTCCTGAGCTGTGATAGAGAGAGCTGAGACACGCCTCCTGAGCTGTGATAGGGAGATCTGAGACACGCCCTCTGAGCTGTGATAGGGAGAGCTGAGACACGCCCTCAGAGCTGTGATAGGGAGAGCTGAGACACGCCCCTAGAGCTGTGATAGAGAGAGCTGAGACACGCCTCCTGAGCTGTGATAGGGAGATCTGAGACATGCCTCCTGAGCTGTGATAGAGAGATCTGAGACACGCCCTCTGAGCTGTGATAGGGAGAGCTGAGACACGCCCTCTGAGCTGTGATAGGGAGAGCTGAGACACGCCCCCTGAGCTGTGATAGGGAGAGATGAGGCACGCCCCCTGAGCTGTGATAGGGAGAGCTGAGACACGCCCCCTGAGCTGTGATAGGGAGAGCTGAGACACACCTCCTGGGCTGTGATAGGGAGAGCTGAGACACACCCCCTGAGCTGTGATAGGGAGAGTTGAGACACGCACCCTGAGCTGTGATAGGGAGAGCTGAGACATGCCCCCTGAGCTGTGATAGGGAGAGCTGAGACATGCCCCCTGAGCTGTGATAGGGAGAGCTGAGACACGCCCCCTGAGCTGCAGCAGAGAAGACCCTCCCCTCCAGCTCTCAGCTTGATATAAATCTAGCAGAGCAATGAACGGGGAGATCTCTGGATCCATGTGAGGTACAGGGCTGGTTCTAGAGAGTGTCATGTACTATATGATGTCATTTTTTACATTAATCATGGGAGAACTCCTTTAAAGGGTTTGTACAGGATGAGGAAAACATGTCCGCTTTCTAACAGAAACAGTGCCACATCTGTCCACAGGATGCATAAGGTACTGCAGCTTAGCCGACATGGTTTCTGGAGGAAAGCGGTCAGTTTTTTCTCATTATGGACATCTCCTTTAACCACAACATCAAACAGGAATTCTTGGTGACCGGTCCATGTACTGCCTGGTAACTGGTGTCCCACTTGTGCAATGATCTCTCCCTGGTGATCTAGTGTTCAGTACCTTGCTCCTAGCGATCCAGTTCATTAGTATCAATACCGGGTAGGCCAGGACTTTGTGTCCTTCCCTGGTTTATTGGCCATCTCTGTTGAGGTCACAGCATCCATAGTGGCTACAGAGACCTACGGAGGTCTAAGTATTATCCATGGTGGTGTAGAGGTTAGTAAATAAGGTCCCTGATAATCTAGGGAGTTAGAAATTATATTCCGAGAGTCAATGTGTGAGTCTAGGTCAGGGGTGGCCAACCTGCGGCTCTCCAGCTGTTGTAAAACTACAACTCCCACCATGCCCTGCTGTAGGCTGATAGCTGTAGGCAGTGTGGGCATGCTGGGAGTTGTAGTATTGAAACAGCTGGAGGGCCTCAGGCTCTAGGTGGTTAGTGAATATTGTTCTGGTGGTCAAGTAAATTACAAATCCCCTAAAAACCCATATTATCCTGGTGTCAGGTGGTAATTGTAATGACAATTGTAATGACAGTTAATGGTATACGCTGGGTTCAGACCTGAGCGTTTCTGAGACGCGCATTTTCCGCACGTTTTTGGCAATAGTAAACGCGCGTTTTAGTGATTGACTGCAGTGTTGTCCAATGACCAAATATCCCTGTCTATATGAAGTTTGGTCTTTCCAGCATGTTGCAAATTCATAAACGCGCGTTTTCAGTGTCAAAAACGCGCAAAATACAAGCGTTGCGCGTTCCCATTGAAGTCTATGGGCCAAAACGCGCGACAAACGCCCCCAAAAAAGCTCAAGTACTTGTTTATGCGTCGGGCGTTTTTCAGCGCGTTCGAACGTGCTGTAAAACACGAAAATGTGGACCAGTCCCATAGGGAAGCATTGGTTTGCATCGGTTATGCGTTTTACAGAGCGTTCGAACGCGCTGTAAAACGCGTAAGTGTGAACTGAGGGATACTGTAAGTAAAATCCCGAATGCCTGTTATTGTTCTAAGAAAATAATAAATTCCTAATTAACCCCTCGACAACATGTGCCGTACAAGATGGCGTCCACTTCAGAGCAGTGCGGCTCCTGGGTGCCTGCTGATTCACACAGCAGACACCCAGAGCTAATGTCTGTGATCGGCCATAACGCCGATCACAGACACTTAACTCCTCAGATGCTATAGCCAATTGCGACCACAGCATCTGAGGTGGTTTTCCTTGGGAGTGTTGCACTTCTGGGGCCTGAACAGCTCCTCCACATGGCAAGCGGTGGGAGCTGTTCGCTCTTTGTGACAGCCTTGGATCTTCAGAGGGCCCAAGGCTATGGTAGCGCAACTCCCATAAGCTGCAATAGTAAATCATTGCAGTCTATCGGACAAGTGAGCCAAAAGTCGCTTGTTAAAATCCTCTAATTGTGTAAAAAAAAAAGTAAAAATAAAGTTAATTGGAAAAAAAAATAGAAAAAATTCAAACCACTCCCCTTTCACCATATTAAAAAAAACAATAAAAAACGGAAATAAAGATCACTTGAACTGCCCTGGCCCAAAATGTCCATACTAATTAATATATTTATCAAAAACGGCGAATGGTGTTACAGAAAACAATATCAAAATGGACAATTTGCCTCTTTTGTCCCTTCACCCCGAATTTTTTTTTTATAAAGAGTGATCAAAAAGTCTTACACAAAAAAAATGCAAAAAATGAGACCTCACACACCTCCGTAGATGAGGATATAAAATAAAAACAAAAATAAGGATGGGGGTCAGAATATGGCAATGCAAAGAAAAAAATATATGTTTTAGGTTTTTATTTTTTTAAAATATTAACCCCTTCCCGACATATGACGTAATAGGTCGACATGGCGGCAAGTGACTTGCCGCATTTTGACGTACTATTACGTCATGGTGATCGGGGGGGTTGGGGTCACCGGAGTGGTGCACACCCGATCACTGCAGGGGCCCGGCAGTCCCCGATAGCCGGGCCCCTGCCGTACCCGCCGGCATCGCTGTAAAAGGCGATGCCAGCAGATTAACCCCTTCTATGCCGCTGTCAGTGCTGGCCGTAGCATAGAAGGGGTTTGCCGAGGGTGAGAAAACCCAGGCGCTGCTGTGGTGGGGACCCGATGTGTGACAAGGCAGCCCAATGCCATGCACGGTATAGGGACCTGCCTTCTACGGGTGCCCAGGAGATCCAGCCCCAGGCCCGTCTCCTAGGCAACCTGTTAGTGTACTGCTCAGTGTAGTACACGAACAGGCAATGCATTACAATACAGATGTATTGTAATGCATTCCAGAGCAGATCAGACCCTCAAAAGTTGAAGTCCCAGAGTGGGACAGAAATAAAGTTTAGAAAAAAAAAGCAAAAAAAGTGTTTTTAATAAAAAAAAAAAAAAAAAAAAAAGCCCCTTTCCCCTGATTTTATAATTAAAAATAGAAAAAAAAAACGAAAAAAAAAACACACCCACACTATTATGTATCACCGCACCCGTAAGGACCGGCTCTATAAATATATGCAATAGTCAGGGGCTCTATAAATATATCACATGATCCATCCCGTCTGATAAACACCATAAAAAATATTTAAAAAAGGGTGTAAAAAAAAAGCCATTTTTGTCACCTTAATCACAAAAATTGCAACACCAAACGATTAAAAAGGCGTATGCCCCTGCAAAATATTACCAATCAAACCGTCACCTCATCCCACAAAAAACGAGCCCCTACCTAAGACAATCGGTCAAAAAATTAAAAAACTATGACTCTCAGACAATGGAGACACTAAAATATGATTTTTTTTTTGTTTCAAAACTGCTATCATTGTGCTAAAGTGAAATCAATAAAAAAAGTAGACATATTAGGTATTGTCGCGTCCGTAACAACCTACCCTATAAAAATATCACCCCTCAGGTGAACACCGTAAAAAATAAAAAATGCCAAAAAAGCAATTTTTTGTCACCTAACTTCACATAGTACTACACCAAGTGATCAAAAAGGCATATGCCCCCCCAAAATAGTACCAATCAAACTGTCACCTCATCCCGCAAAAAATGAGACCCTAACTAAGACAATCGGTCAAAAAACAAAAAAACGATGACTATGGAGACACTAAAACATCATTTTTTTGGTTTAAAAATGCTATTATTGTGTAAAACTTAAATAAATAAGAAAAAGTAGACATATTAGGTATTCCCGCGTCCGTAACAATCTGCTCTATAAAAATGTCACATGACCTAACCCCTCAGGTGAACGCTCTAAAAATAAATAAATAAAAACCGTGCCAAAACAACAAATTTTGCCCCATAAAGTGTAATAATTAGAGATGAGCGAAGTGGAATTCGATCTGAATTTCAGGAAATTTGCAACAAATCTGAATTTCCTCGCGCTTCGTAGTAACGAATCGCAATTTTTCCTAAAATGGCGACCACACGTGTGAGGACTGAGGACATGGGGCAAGGAACTCTGGGAAGGCGGGATCACCCAGATTGACAAACATGCAGCCAATTAGCCCTGTGATGTCACAGCCCTATAAATACGGCAGCCATTTTAGATTCTGCCGTTTTCCAGCGTTCTGAGTGCAGGGACAGATGTGAGAAGGCGCTCGGGACAGCAATGGGAAAAAGAACCTGAAAAAACGATTTATAAGTGCAGGGAAAGGATAGGGAGGAATCATTTCACAGCATCTGAGTGCAGGGAGAGAGGTCAGAAGGTGCTTCGGGCAGTGCTAGAAAAGGGAAATACAAGTGCAGGGAAAGATTATTTGGGGATCCAAATAGCCATTATACAGTTCTGTTATTCTAGCAATTTGTTCTTGGGGTGCAAGTGCTGTGTTGAAAAGCCTTTAGTGGCTTCTATCTGTGAAAAAAGAACAATATATACACAGGTCACTTCTGCAGTTATTTGGGGTTAAAAGCGTTTAGTGACGTATTTCTGTACTACAAGAAAAATATATACTCAGTTCACTGTTGCCATTATTTGTGGTGAAAGCATTTAGTGGCCTATTTTAGTACAAAAAGAAGTATATATTTGCTGCTTTTAGGGATGTTTGAATTTGCTTTTAATTTATTTAGTTCAGCTAAAAGTATGTCAGACAGAGAAGTGCCAGGCCCTGCACAGGGGCGTGGCAGAGGCCTAAATGTTTCTGGCGCAGGCAGAGGTCGCAGCAGAGTAAGGGGACGTGGCAGCAGGAGTCGCAGCTAGAGGCCTGAGCTCCCGGTGTCATCTAGCGGTCGTGTCTTGACCAGCAACCCAGCGGTTGACTCGATCTTCGACTTCGTCGCATCAGACACCCCCAGCCAACAGTCGGTGGGTTTAGTTGGCATGGCCCGGGAGCAGGCCCTGTGCCCTCACCTGTCGTCAACCTGCCTCTGTGGTTTTCTGCTCCCTCAGCCAGAGAAGTATTGTATGCTGTGGGCTCAGGCCCACTATACAGCGAGGACCAGCTAATAGAGGACAGTCAAGCAGCTACTGGGCAGCCAAGATGTGGAGGATGGATAACTGGCTTAGGTTTTCCCCGTCACATCCTTAAAGCTTGTAAAAAAGCGGGATCTTGACATAGGGGCCACTTAATATGGTGGATTTGGTGATCTCTGTAATGGAGACACCCCTTTGCTCAGTTTTCCTTCCTTTGAGGGATAGCTGGCTTTCATTACTGGGGCTCCACATTTAATTTGCATAAGATGTGGAGGAGACATCTGCCGCTTCCTCCACTAGGCGGGCAAGTACTGATGAGGAGAGTGGCATAGGAGCTGGTGTTGCGAGCGGTCAGGCTCCTGACCCAGAGACCATTAAGGAGGACATCAGTGACGTGCAGACAGTACTCGATGATGATGTTATAGCTGATCGCACTTGGAAGCCGTGTAATGAATGGGCTTCATCATCATCAGGAGAAGAGGGTGGCAGCTTGCCCGTGAGGCAGCGGCGGAGCCAGCAAGTCGGTAGCATGGCTGGGAGTCAGCAGGGTGGCAGCAGTGGGAGGTCAGGAGCCAAATGTGCCAGGGGTAGACCACCAGCTTCGCAGCAGCCTACCTGCCCACTGAGGCTCTCCCGCTGTTTTTAAACTACAACTCCCACCATGCCCTGCTGTAGGCTGATAGCTGTAGGCAGGCTGGGCATGCTAAGAGTTGTAGTTTTGCAACAGCTGCAGAGACTCAGGTTGGCCATCTCTGATCTAGTGTAAGAGGAAAAATGCCTGATTCCTTCCATAAAGCCTCAACATAAGTAAATTGCATTTCTTTACCTGTCTATTAGATCTATCCATTTTGCTGTTCGCACCTCCAGCAGTTTACATCAATTTGCACCACATTCAATAAAAATAAAAGAAACAAATCCAGGGAATGGCGAGCCCCCAGGAGACCAATTACAGCATATATGTCAGGCGAGGATTTACACCGCCGTCAGATGTTATTTCACTGTTCTCTTCATTGACAACCGAGGCTTGCATAATAGAAAGGAGAAAGGGTGAAAGACAAGAGCGAGATGCTACATAATACATTGGCTCCTTTAAACATTTACAGACAAGCAGTATTAAGAGCATGTGTGATAATGTGGTAGCCGGCAGAAAACCTGTAGATGACTTCTGCTCGCCCACAGTAACATATATCAATAGAAAGCACAAAGATGAAAGAGAATTCCTCACATACAACAGGAGGAATCAGCCGGAGGAACGCAGCAAAGCAGCAGTGCAAGAAATTACTATTGAGATAGAAATATAACAAATATATTCATAGTCTGAGAAACCTCTCCACTAGAGGTAAAACAACATGAGATACGAGCAGCTATGTGTAACAGGAACATCCAATTAGCAATTCCCCATATCATCTGTGGTTACATGTACAGAAAATATCTCCAAAGCTGGGAATTAGCAAACTGACAAAAATACACTATTATACTGTACAAGAATATAACTGCTATAATACTGCCTCCTATGTACAAGAATATAACTACTATAATACTGCTCCGACATACAATATTATAACTACTATAACACTGCCTCCTATGTACAAGAATATAACTACTATAATACTGCTCTTATGTACAAGAATATAACTAGTATAATACTGCCTCCTATGTACAAGAATATAACTACTATAATACTGCCTCCTATGTATAAGAATATAACTAGTATAATACTGCTCCTATGTACAAGAATATAACTACTATAATACTGCCTCCTATGTACAGGAATATAACTACTATAATACTGCTCCTATGTACAAGAATATAACTACTATAATACTGCTCCTATGTATAAGGATATAACTACTATAATACTGCTCCTATGTGCAAGAATATAACTACTATAATACTGCCTCCTATGTACAAGAATATAACTACTATAATACTGCTCCTATGTACAAGAATATAACTACTATAATACTGCCTCCTATGTACAAGAATATAACTACTATAATACTGCTCCTATGTACAAGAATATAACTACTATAATACTGCTCCTATGTACAAGAATATAACTACTATAAGGCCTCACACCGTTGCCTCCCTAGATGGCACTTCAAATGGGATGTAACCAACACACACAGATCTTAGTTTTATTCTGTATTTGTGATAATTGTGATGACGACCAGTCCCCTCTCCTAATGTTCCCCCATATTACATTCTTAGACTCTGTTCACTACATTTTTGTGACATGTAGATGCTATATTTTCTATTCATCTCTGCCCGCGACTCCTCTGCTGTGGCTGTCGAGGCAGTGTTGTACTTTTATATACTCATGTCTTCAATAAAAAGAAAATTGACAAAGAATATAACTACTATAATACTGCTCCTATGTAGAAGAATATAACTACTATAATGCTGCTCCTATGTACACGAATATAACTACTATAATACTGCTCCTATGTACAAGAATATAACTACTATAATACTGCTCCTATGTACAAGAATATAACTACTATAATACTGCCTCCTATGTACAAGAATATAACTACTATAATACTGCCTCCTATGTACAAGAATATAACTACTATAATACTGCTCCTATGTACAAGAATATAACTGCTATAATACTGCTACTATGTACAAGAATATAACTACTATAATACTGCTACTATGTACAAGAATATAACTACTATAATACCACCCAATATGTACAAGAATATAACTACTATAATACTGCTACTATGTACAAGAATATAACTGCTATAATGCTGTCTTCCATGTACAAGGACAGAAAGAGGTTTTCCTTCACACTATCGCACAGGATATAAAATGCAGTCCGGACGGGATGTGACAGTAATTACACATTGATCTTCTGATAATACCTGTAATTTTCTGAATTGTTATTTTTTATACAGAGGAGATTCTCTCTCAGTTCAGACAGCGATTACGTTCAGTAATGAATCGTGGACTTTGCTGATGTTTCTGTAATTAAATGTATTATCTCCGTCTCTCAGACTCATTAGATCAATGCCGGTCTATCTGCCCGAGGAGCATCATGAAACCACAGATCATTAGTCAAATACGTTTTCCTGATACAAACCTGTTACAGAACAGCTGATGAATGTTAGGCCGGGTTCACATCACGTTTTTGTCTTACGTTTCATGTATACGTTAAACTGATGCCTGAGATGGATGCCATACGGTACATCACCATAGTGTCCCAACGGAATAAAAAACTTAGTACCGTATTTTCCGGAATATAAGACGCACTTGGGATTTAGAGGATGAAAAAAAAATAATAATAATTAGATCTCAGACCCCCATTCATCAGACCTCAGATCAGACATAAAAAACAAACAAAAAAAAACCATACCTCTAAACTCCACCAGACCTCAGATCACAGCCTCATCAGACCCCAAAGCTCCATCAGACCTCGGATCTGATTCCCCCAGCCTCAGATCAGATCCTCCAACCTCCAGCCTCAGATCAGAGCCCCACCAGAAACTCTAGCCTTCATTAGACACCTATCAGCCTCAGATCAGATCCTCCAACCTCCAATCAGAGCCCCACCAGAACCCCTAGCTTCCATTGAACACTCATCAGCCTCAGATCAGACCCCCATCAGCCCTTAGATCAGATCCTCCAACCTCAGATCAGAGCCCCACCAGAACCTCTAGCCTCCATTAGACACCCATCAGCCTCAGATCAGATCCTCCAACCTCAGATCAGAGCCCCACCAGAACCCCTAGCCTCCATTTGACACCCATTAGCCTCAGATCAGATCCTTCAACCTCAGATCAGAGCCCCACCAGAACCTCTAGCCTCCATTAGACACCCATCAGCCTCAGATCAGACCCCCATCAGCCCTCAGATCAGATCCTCCAACCTCAGATCAGAGCCCCACCAGAACCTCTAGCCTCCATTAGACACCCATCAGCCTCAGATCAGATCCTCCAACCTCAGATCAGAGCCCCACCAGAACCCCTAGCTTCCATTGAACACTCATCAGCCTCAGATCAGACCCCCATCAGCCCTTAGATCAGATCCTCCAACCTCAGATCAGAGCCCCACCAGAACCCCTAGCCTCCATTAGACACCCATCAGCCTCAGATCAGACCCCCATCAGCCCTCAGATCAGATCCTCCAACCTCAGATCAGAGGCCCACCAGAACCTCTAGCCTCCATTAGACACCCATCAGCCTCAGATCAGATCCTCCAACCTCAGATCAGAGCCCCACCAGAACCCCTAGCCTCCATTTGACACCCATCAGCCTCAGATCAGACCCCCATCAGACATTTAAAAAATAAATAAACCCAACTCGCTTGCTCCGGAAGGCGCTGCCACTCTCCAGATCCCTCACCGCACCCTGCATGCTGTTGACCGCTACCATAATAGAAGCGATCATTAGCTTTTGTACTATAAGATGCACTGCCATTCCCCCCCCCCACACACACACTTTTAAGAGAAAGAAAGTGTGTCTTAAGGTCCAAAAAATGCAGAATATCTTTCTTTTTTGCGGGCCACTGCAGGATGGAAATGCGTAGTGTACTATACTTTTGCAACCTTTTTCCCCCAAAGTATATCTTAGTCAGCAACCATATGCCTTTTTACGGCAGTTATTAAGGAGCCTTATGGTGACCTAGTCTAAGCACTGCCAAGAGTCTCCTATGCAGCGGAGTGGGGGCTCAGCTTTTACATGTGAGCTGGGCTCCTGCTCTAACAGCCAAGCCTTGCAGGAACCCTGATCCGGGCCATTTATCCCCTTAGATGCCGCGGTCAGACACAATCATGTCTCTGAGCTCTACAGGCAGTTCTTTCCTCCTCATGGCTTGACTTTTGCCCCGTTATGCGTAGTCCGCTGTGAGACCTTCTCTAGACAGGGATGTGTCTCTCCAAATGATGTCTAATCCACTGAATTTAGCACAGGTGATGCCAATCAAGGTATAGAACATCTCAAAGATGATCCAGAGGAAAGGAAAGCCCCAGAGCTAATGCAAGGGGGCGGAATATTTATGCACAGGCGTAATTTAAATTTTTTCCTTTTTAGTAAATTAGCAAACATTTCTAAAATTCTTTTTACACGTTCCCATTATTGGTTGTTAAGTGCAGAATGATGGAGAAAACCACATTTTATTTTGCTAAATTTTAACACAAGGAGCAACATAAAAGTCAAAGAGTTTGAAGACTTTCTGACTGCACTGTAGTTTTACCAGATGAGACATTTCCAATGATGTAACTCATTCCTAAAGCGAGGACCACATCTGGGGTCCTCAATATTTAATTCTTCCTCTTCGGTCTGTGTGATCTGTTGTACAGGTACCGTGGCCACGTCCCTACTGAAGCCTTCACCTATGGGGACACCTACGGGAATACTACAGCGCGCTGCTTTCAGGATTTCCGCTTGGCGGCCCTCAGCTCCAGTCAGAGCCCCTACTGTAAGGGGGGACAGTTTCCTACAAGTTTCTCCAGTGACCCCGCTCTGGTCCTCGGTAACCGCTCTCGAGGTTGGGACCGATTTCTTGACAGTCCCACCTGGTCCCGATATAACGTGGATTACAACCGCACACAAGATCTGAACCAGTTTATGAAGGTGAGATGCATTCACAATTTCTTCAGTCTTGAAACGTTCATCTTGATATCTGTTTATGATGCAGGATAAGGTGGGGGTTATTGAGATATAACTGGATTTCCCCATGGATTTGGGATTAGACGAGGAAAACCTGTGTGGTGACCTCTTAAGATGCCATCATAGGACGCTGAGAGCATTATTGTACTACATATACCTGATTGAAGGTGCTCTGCAGGGCTCCTGGCTATATCCCTTTGTAACAGCGCACCATGTGGTCAGAAATAGTATTGCAAGTAATTTGAATAATGCAAGATTTCCTATCTGTTCCAGCTCCAATCTGTATGAGGTACATTCATTTTTCTTAGGTTGATGATAGATCCTAATCACTGTTCATAGTTTCCAAAAATGGAAAATTCCTTTAAGTTACCTAAAACACCAGCCCAAAATCAGGGCTATTGAAGAAGTGAATGCCAAATCTATATTACTGATGTTGTGAAAAGTCTCACATTACTGATTACTGTTTCAGAGCGCACAGCAGCACCGGGATCACTACCGGGACAAAACCGGCACCGTTCACCAGGTACCACACTTCATCCTGCCCGTCAAGAATGAGGAGACCTACCCCCTACCCCAGCAAGAGTGAGTATAATAGTGGAACTGGCCAAACCACAGCGACACAGTCTCAGCTGTGAGGATCATTAAGGCACAACTAAGACCAGTGACTCCAGCCTATCTGCATTGCCTGTTGGGAGTCTGAGGTGGCCTAAAATCAACCTTCTTTCTCATTAGATTCTGTCAAGTCCCTCCCTCATGCTTTACACTACAGCGCTGCTGCCTGTTAGCTATCTGTTAGAGCCTGAGGTAGTCTGAAATCCGCCTCCTGCCCCATCAGGGGCTGCTCTGTCCCTTCCAACCCCTCTGTGGTGGAAATGAGCAGCACCATCAGTAGTAGTTCTCTAAAAGTAAGCGAACCCCTCTAATCAGTGGGTTCAGACTCTCACAGTTACTTTCTCCTTGGGTTTCGAATTAGACGAGGAAAATCTGAGGAGTCACATTGTGTCTAAAGCGGAGAGACTCTGCTAGGGGTGGTGTGGGGGGCAAATACTTTTTAAAATCCTCACAGGGGTCAGGATACTTTTCTCATGACTTAAATGTAAGTCATAAATGTAAGTTTCAATTCCAGTGAAATTCCATTAATTTGTCACCCAATGATCCAGAATTCCTCCTGATCTTGCAAAAGTAGTCGACTCTAAGGCTGGGTTCAGACTTGAGCGTTTTACAGCGCGTTCCTATGCGCTGTAAAACGCTCAACAGGCCAAAACCCATGTTTCCCCATGGGCATGGTTCTCACCTGAGCGTTTTACAGCGCGTACGAACGCGCTGTAAAACGCTCTACACCCAAAGAAGAACAGGATCTTCTTTGGGCGTATTGTCGCGCGTATTGTGATTGACGCCACAGTGGTCAATCACACAAACGCACATACGACGCGCATTTCCTATTTCCAAAAACGCGCTGTAATACGCGCGACTAAAACGCGCGTATCAAATACGCTCAAGTGTGAACCCAGCCTAAGGCCTTAGCAGCAGGAAATGCCTTGGCAGTCCAGCGCTGTGGGAGCTGGTTCTTGGCGACTTCTACTCCACTGGATAGATGTATGCCTTCCATTAGTTCGGACAGTCCAATGATCCAGCAGGACGGTTCTAAATATTGGATTTTTTCTGATTATTAACAAATTCTTCACTTTTCTTTTCAGACTTTAACCATCATGGACGCCAATCAAATAGAAATCTTTGACCCGGCCTCGAAATACCGAATGTATTGTGTCCTCTGTGTATTCTACTAAATTCTCTGGAACTGAATTAAAGGCTGGAGTTGGGCCTATAAGTAATACGTTGTCTTATTTTTTTATTGGTAGAAAATAGCGGCCATGTCCCTGGTTGATCTCACGTGGACCAAAGGACAGTAATACGTAACATAGAAGAACCTCCACCCCCTCTATATAGATGGTATGATCCACTTCAGGACTCCCCCTTTCTAGGCACTGCAGTGTCAAGGTGGGGGATGTCCTAGTAGTAGGAGGTCCCACAGGCAGTTATCGGCATGATATGAAGGCGGAGACCTCATCTTTTTTACGGGGCCCTATCTATAATCATGTGATGCTGGATGCTACTTGTGATTCGCTATTATGGATGATGTCATCAGGAGTGTAGTTCTCATTATAAAAAAAACCTGTTTTAGCTAAATTTTGGAGATCCACGTTCAAACCCATCAATGATTACATCTCCAGGGGATGGTACTAGGGGTGGGCGATATGGCCTAAAATTTATATTGCGATATAATATTAAGCATGTGCGATATGCGATATATATCGCAATATAAATTTTCTATATTGGAGGGAGGGTTGTTAAATTTTTTTTTTTTTTTTTCTTCAACTTTTTATTTAATAACTATTTAGCCTCCTTAGGGGCTAGAACCCTTGTCCTATTCACCTCTCTCTATTAGGGTAAATAGGACTTGACACTGTCCCTGCTGCCCTGTGCTCTGTGCACACAGCAGCAGGGAGCCCTCATGGCAGCCAGACATCAGTAGTGTCCTGGCTGCCATGGCTGATGATCGGAGCCCCAGCATTACACTGCTGGGGCTCCGATCACAACTGCCACCAATGATCAGGGGGCCCACTGTGCCACCAATGAGGAATAGAAACGTAGCTTAGATGTGCCGGCCATATACCATACTGGCCTCTGTGACTGCACTCTGCGATTCACCACACCAACCCCTCAGGTTCTGAGGGGCTAATTGCGGCGGATCGCAGCAGGCAGTCATCAGAAGCGGGTATAGGATATGGGCCTGCATGTGCACATAGGATCTTTAATTAGGGGGCACATAGGGGGCACTTACTATTATATCTGAGCGGGCTCCGTCACCGCTCTGGGCCCACGTCACATGGTGGGAACACCAGGGAGGAGACATCAGCTTCTCTCCCTGCCTGTGACGTTCTGCCACAGGCCACAGTCCCTCCCCTCCTCCGCTCTCATTGGTAGCAGTGGCTACAGTCCCTCCCCTCCTCTCTCATTGGCGGCTCTCAGTGGGGAGGGAGGGACGGACTCCCTCCTTCTCCACTGTGCCGGCTCAGGAGAACATGGTATGCGCCGAGAGCGGCGCATACCATGTTCTACCGCGATATGGCGATATAGACAAAATCGATATCGTGGCACAAATTCATATCGCATATCGTCTATATCGCCATATCGTCCCACCCCTAGATGGTACTTCTACTTATTTACCAAAAGTTATGAATGTATGTGTCAGAGAGACATTGTGTACTGTGTCCATGTCCAAGGCGGTCCATCTTAGGTCCAATTCCCTTTCTGAGGTTCAAACCAGCCTTTAATCTTTCAGAGAATAGGAAGAAGATTGAGTAGGCATCAAACGAGCATCAGGTCTTCCTGGAGGGGCAAGAGATAGGGTGAATTAGCACGGGTTTGGACCCAGAGTCCAGTATCCAATGTTTATCTGTAGACACCCCCTCATGTAGACATGCCATTGCTATGGCCTCTGTCCTATGCGCAGAGCTGTGACCCCTTCCCTCCTAGTTTTGTTCTTCTTTCTAGTGTTTTCCGTAGACTTTGTTCTCTTGACATCTTACATTGTAAGTACATGAAGTGTAGAGCTCGGCTGCCTTTATATTCCACCCACATCAACTGCTTGAGATCCTATTCACACTCGCATAAC
Source organism: Bufotes viridis (assembly GCA_033119425.1). NCBI lineage: Eukaryota > Metazoa > Chordata > Amphibia > Anura > Bufonidae > Bufotes > Bufotes viridis. The sequence continues at coordinate 12,519,124 of CM065592.1, read as the reverse complement.
AGAGAATCTCCCCTGATCAGTCACGGTGGAGGATGCGGGTCCCAAAGCTACTGAGAATGTTACCTCTCTGCTGTTCCGGGACTTTGAGCTTTCTTTGTCTTCTACATCTGTATTGTCTTGAAAAACACTTTCTTTAAGCTCTATGGGCTCTGATTTCAACAGCATAACTGAGCTTAACACCTATTTGAAGGCATCTGAACATTTTGCTGAAGATGACTATGTATAGGGCACAGCGGCAGTCAGAGCAGGTGGAGAACATTGGTAATTAGTCAGAGACAGAACTGAGGTCAGGGCAAGTGGAGAACACTGATAGTCAGAGAACAAGACTGAAGTCAGCACAGGCAGAGAACACTAGTAGTCAGAGAAGAAGACTGAATTCTGGGCAGGTGGAGAACATTGGTAGCTAGAGACAGAACTGAGGTCAGGGCAGGTAAAGAACACATAGTCAGAAAACAAGACTGAAGTCAGCACAAGCAGAGAACACTGGTAGTCAGAGAACAAAACGGAATTCTGGGCAGGTGGAGAACACTAGTAGATAAGACTGAAATCAGGGAAGGTGGAGAAACATTAGTAGTCAGAGAACAAGGCTCAAAGTCAGGGCAGGCAGAGAACACTGCTAGTCAGAGAACAAGACTCAAGTCAGTAGAGAACAAGAATGAAGTCAGAGCTTGTACAGAAGACTGGTCAAAGAACAAGACTAAAGTCAGGATAGGTGGAGAATGCTAGTAGTCAGAGAACAAGACTAAAGTTAGGATAGGTGGAGAATGCTAGTAGTCAGAGAACAAGACTAAAGTTAGGGCAGAAGGAGAACCTTGGTAGAGAGACTGAAATCAGAGCTGGTGTAGAACACTATTAAAGAACAAGACTGAAGTCATGGCAGGTGAATAACTCTGTAGTCAGAGAACAAGACTGAAGTCATGGCAGGTGAATAACTCTGTAGTCAGAAAACAAGACTGAAGTCATGGCAGGTGAATAACTCTGGTAGTCAGAGAACAAGACTGAAGTCATGGCAGGTGAATAACTGGTAGTCAGAGAACAAGACTGAAGTCATGGCAGGTGAATAACTCTGTAGTCAGAAAACAAGACTGAAGTCATGGCAGGTGAATAACTGGTAGTCAGAGAACAAGACTGAAGTCAGGGCAGGTGAATAACTCTGGTAGTCAGAGAACAAGACTGAAGTCATGGCAGGTAAAATAACTCTGGTAGTAAGAGAACAAGACTGAAGTCATGGCAGGTGAATAACTCTGGTAGTCAGAGAACAAGACTGAAGTCAGGGCAGGTGAATAACTCTGGTAGTCAGAGAACAAGACTGAAGTCAGGGCAGGTGAATAACTCTGGTAGTCAGAAGAACAAGACTGGAAGTCATGGCAGGTGAATAACTCTGTAGTAAGAGAACAAGACTGAAGTCATGGCAGGTGAATAACTCTGGTAGTCAGAGAACAAGACTGAAGTCAGGGCAGGTGAATAACTCTGTAGTCAGAGAACAAGACTGAAGTCAGGGCAGGTGAATAACTCTGTAGTCAGAGAACAAGACTGAAGTCATGGCAGGTGAATAACTCTGTAGTCAGAAAACAAGACTGAAGTCATGGCAGGTGAATAACTCTGTAGTCAGAGAACAAGACTGAAGTCAGGGCAGGTGAATAACTCTGTAGTCAGAGAACAAGACTGAAGTCAGGGCAGGTGAATAACTCTGGTAGTCAGAGAACAAGACTGAAGTCAGGGCAGGTTGAGAATTCTAGTAGTCAGAGAAAACGTCTGAAGGTGGACAGAGGATAGGTGGGTGGTGAAGAATAATACGCTGTGAGCTCTCCCATGAATATAAGATGTGACAGTAAGTGCCAGCACCCATGGGGCCCGACTTGTTTCTACCATAGGGCCCCACTGCTGTCTGTGGAGTCTGGGCTGATGATCACATCACATTTATAACCCTTGTACTGAGGTTTTGTGGTATTATCAGAGCAGAGGACTCGTCTCTGATCCGCAGCTGTTTACACAAACCTCCCGGCTGCCGCTTTTCATCTTCCAGCATCTGTCCAACACCTCATGGAGAGAGCGCTCAGACATGGCCGCCTTCCTCGTCTGGTCAGTAAATGTCACATCTCTCGTCACCCTGACCCTATAATACGGCAGTCAGCCAGTACACACTGACAGAGCCCATAACTGGCTCATCCCCCGGGCTGTATCAAGCTGTCATAACGGTTCTGCAACCAGCTCCATGTGCATCGGGCTTCTGCCTATGCACAGCAACCAATCAGAAGCTGAACTGCTGTGTAAAGCATAGAGGACAGATCAGCTGATTAAACTGGATTTCAGATGATCCTAAACTCTATTGGACAATTCAGCTAAACTTCAGATGTATACTAATGGAGCACTGCTAAAAGGCAACCAATAGGAGCTAGCAACGCTGCAGTGCAAAGCATGGGGCTATTAGCAGCCTAAGTCTCTGACACGTTACCACAGAATCTATCACGCCAATCCCCTAATCTACAATCACTCATCATAATAAATGTGGCTAAAATCTGGCCAATCTGAAGAAGTTAGGCTACAGTGTAAAGCATGGTGGTATGACAAATGTACAATCTATGCATGCAACTATTAGTACTGGGCGCTCCTGCAGCACCATTTTATCTCAGTAAAAGTCCTACATGTATCCCAAGGAGGGAGGGAGGGGTGTAGACTAATGTATGACACCCTGTGGGTGCACTGCAGTCAGCATGGCTCCAGACACCTCTGACAACCTACCAGGACCTTATGGAGTCACTCCAGGGCTGTCTACCTGCTGTCCGTGCTGCACCGGCAGTGACTCCGGGACTCGCCCGTGATATTCTTGCGTCTGCAGCAGATTTGTAAGAGGTTAACGAGGGCGGGGGGCGCTCCGCTCACTGCTGGATTATTCTACACGGAGAAACCTTGAAAGAGAAAAATCAGCAACATGAAAAGTTCTCATTGTTTTATTGTGTCTCTGAATAACTCTGCAGCAGAAATCCTCACACGAGCACCCGAGGAATCCATGGCCCCGGCAGCCCCCGCTCTGACCGACTCTGCACCGCAGCCCCCAATGTCCTGGTATCCAGTGGATAGTGCCCTAATTCACAGTGCCTAAGGGCTTTGAGCACCCTGATCCAGGGTGTCCAGGGGTGGAGGTCCCAGATCCAGGGTGCCCAGGGGTGGAGGGCCCCGATCCAGTGTGCCCGGGGGTGGAGGGCCCCCGATCCACGATGCTCAGGGGTGGAGGGCCCCCGATCCAGGGGTGGAGGGCCCCCGATCCACGGTGCCCAGGGCCCCCGATCCACGGTGCACAGGGGTGGAGGGCCCCCGATCCACGGTGCCCAGGGGTGGAGGGCCCCCGATCCACGTTGCCCAGGGATGGAGGGCCCTCGATCCAGGGCTGGAGGGTCCTGATCCACGGTGCCCAGGGGTGGAGGGACCCTATTCAGTGCACCCAAGGGTGAAGGGCTCCGATCCAGGGGTGGAGGGCCCCGATCCAGGGCGCCAAGGGGTGAAGGGCTCTGATCCAGGGGTGGAGGGCCCCGATCCAGGGTGCCCAGGGGTGGAGGGCTTGGATCCAGGGTGTCCAGAGGGGGAGGGCCTCAATTCAGGGGTGAAGGGCCCCGATCCAGTGTGCCCGGGGGTGGAGGGCCCCGATCCAGGGTGGTTTCTGTTGACCAAGGGCTTACTCCTCCCCCTTCTGTGGTATCTAGAGACTCCACTTTGGACAACCCTTCTGATGCGCTGGTGGCAGGGCGCCTCACAGTGGGGACCTTCAGCTGTAATCTGTAGGGTCACTTGGTGCCAACTGTTCAGTGTCCCTGCAGCGCCACCACAGGGGGCATGAAGTATTACACAGTCCTCCATGAAATCACGGGGCCGTCAGTATAATGCACCGATGTACCAGGTCCTCCAAAGCGGCAGACTCTCAGAACATGCTGGGAGTTGTAGTTTTCTTACAGGTTTCAGTCCACTGACAGAAACAAGTGCCCGATTAGCAGTAAAGAACATACCGAGCACATAGACAGTACATACCACAGGCATGGACGCATCAGATGCACTGACACACTGTAACAAACGATCAGCACAGGAGACAGATTTGTGTTGCTGATGGGTTTAGCTCACAGAGGATTGTCTAGACTGGATACAGTTGTAACAAACCTTCAGCTCTGAGATTTTCATCAAAATTCCAGGAAAATCTCACTGATCTGCAAACCGACCAGCACTGCTACATCCCGCACAATCACAGCGCAGGTGCCTCACTGTACTTCCTAGCCCCAGACTCATTAATACCGCGGCGCGCCGACCAGGGCTCACTGCTGAAATACCGATAACTGCTTCACAGCGCAGCCCCAAGCGAGAGGCGGCAGAACACGCTGCACAGCAGTGCCACCCAGTGGTGACAACGCGTCACTGCAGAGTAACGGCGTTCTATGGAAGTTTATGCAGTTATTGTGGCGAGAGGAAGAGGAAATATATATGAGCATCAACGCTTCTCCTTCCTGCTGGATTTAGTTTAGAAAACTGCCAATAAACGGCATTTCCCCCCCAAAAAAACGCCATGTGTGGACCAACCTGGAGGGGTTCTCCGGAGCACCCCTTTAACTCTGTTTACAGATGATGTAGTAGATGCCAGCTCTGTTAGGCAGAGTTACATTCCCCCAGCGCTGTTTTCTCCTACTGCTGCTCTGTCTGTGTGTCAGTCTTCACTGCAGTTATACGCATTCTATTCGTGCACTGGAAAATTCTGGCTGAACAGGGCTATAGCACACAGAAATAAGACGTCATACGCCCTGTGACGCTGGCACGCCCCCCATTTCTTAGGATTGTGGGGGCTACACCCAGAACCAGTAACAGCGGCGGAGGAGGAATCCATCATGTGATGATCACGCCAGCATATAAAGGGTGGAAGGGAAATAACCAGAAGGGCAGTGGTCGTCACCCAGCTTTCCTGGAGTCCTGATAGGCAGACAGCATGGGAAAGCTGGACGTCAGCCCCTGTAGTAATGGCCATACTGACTGCCACCCAGCTTTCCCAGAAGCGGATAAAAGACAGGAGGCGGAAACGATAAGAGGCAGTGACTACCAGTGAAAATCAGCATGGGGGTTGTCACCCAGCTTTCCTGGAGTCCCCATTTCCCCTTTAAGTGAGACTGACAGCACAGCGCGCTGCTCCTCCTGCGCCCCCTGGTGGCCGTCCGATATATTCATCCAGCCGTCTGTGTACACACATGTGCGTGTTCTCTACATGAACGTTTATGCATGGAAACGCGCATTAACCCCTTAAAGACGCCCCTTTTTACATCAGTCTCGGAAGGGGTTGTTTCAGTAACCCTTTCAGGACAAGGTCAATTTTCTTATTTATTTTTTTCGTTTTCCAAAAGCCACAACTTTTTTTTACTTTTCCGCTCACATCGCCGGACGAGGGATTGTTTTCTGCGGGACAAGTTCAGAACCATTCAACTTAAAAAAATTTTTTTTAAAAAAAGTAAAAAAATGATTTGCTGGGTGAGAAAAATAAATGCAATTCCTCCAGGGTTTTTTGGGTTGTCATTTTTCGCCATTCACCCTGCTCTAAAAATGACACCTCGAGCTTATTCTGCAGGTCGGCACGTTTTCGAAGATACAAAATTTAGATAGTTTTTTATTTTTACCACTTTTTAAAAGATAAAAATCTTGGGGGGAAAAAAAGAAGTTGTTCTTTGCTTCATACTCCGTCTTAAGGGCTTGATTTTTGCGGGGTGATTTTTTTTTTTACTCAGGGAAGCAAAAAATGTTTTGGACATTTTGATTTTTCTCCCCCCGTAATGGCGATCACCTCGAGCAATAAAAATGTTCCTACTTTAACAGGTTGGACATTTTCAGACGAGGCGATACTGAGATTTATTTTTATATATAAAGTTAGAAAAGGGGCGATTTTAATTTTAATTCTTTTTTTTTTCTTTTTTACTTTTTTTTAGCCCCCCCTTAGGGGCTTGAACATTCGATCATCTTATACCTTAGACCAGGGATGGGCAAACTGCAGCTCTCCAGCTGTTGAAAAGCTACAACTCCCAGCATGCCCAGTCTGGCTAAAGCTATCAGCCTACAGCAGGGCATGGTGGGAGTTGTAGTTTTACAACAGCTGGAGAGCCGCAGTTTGCCCATCCCGGCCTCAGACTGTAGTAGAATACTAGTGCAGGCCCCAGGCAGCTGTAGGAGGGGATCACCACGGGGGAGCTGAGGTCACATGGAGTCCCCTATCCTCTTAGATGCCGCTAAATGACTGGGGTTGTAGTTATCTCTGACCCCGGTGGTTGCTGAGGGGTGTCAGGTGTATAACACAGTGGGCACTGTCCTGTAAACACAGCAGCAGAGTCAGAGAGGTAATGGGGGCATGGCCCCCCCAGTGCCCAGGCCCCTAAAGGTGTTATCCATTGGATTACTATCACTCACCGATCCTTCACCCCTCGCTCCCGACTCCTCTTCAGCACATGGAGGTGACAGCTAGTGTCAGGACTGTGTGCAGGTCACAACCAGGGATCCTGCTCTGGGGACGCCACCAGGACTCTCACTCTGGGCCCCGCTCCCACGGATCCCACCCTGTGCCCCGCCCCCACATATACCACTCTGGGGACGCCACCAGGGCTCTCACCCTGTGCCCCGCCCCACATATACCACTCTGGGGACGCCACCAGGGCTCTCACTCTGGGCCCCGCCCACACGGATCCCACCAGGGCTCTCACTCTGGGCCCCGCCCCCACGGATCCCACTCTGGGGAAGCCAGCAGGGCTCTCACCCTGTGCCCCGCCCCCACAGATATCACCCTGTACCCCACCCCCACAGATCCCACTCTGGGGACGCCACCAGGGCTCTCACTCTGTACCCCGCCCCCACGGATCCCACTCTGTACCCCGCCCCCACAGATCCCACTCTGGGGAAGCCAGCAGGGCTCTCACCCTGTGCCCTGCCCCCACAGATCTCACCCTGTACCCCACCTCCCACAGATCCCACTCTGGGGATGCCACCTGGGCTCTCACTCTGGACCCCGCCCACACGGATCCCACCAGGGCTCTCACTCTGGGCCCCGCCCCCACAGATCCCACTCTGGGGACGCCACCAGGGCTCTCACTCTGGCCCCGCCCCCACAGATCCCACTCTGGGGATGCCACCAGGGCTCTCACTCTGGGCCCCGCCTACACGGATCCCACCAGGGCTCTCACTCTGGGCCCTGCCCCCACAGATCCCGCTCTGGGGACTCCACCAGGACTCTCACCTTGTGCCCCGCCCCCACAGATCTCACTCTGTGCCCCGCCCCCACAGATACCACTCTGGGGACGCCACCAGGGCTCTCACTCTGGGCCCCGCCCCCACAGATCTCACCCTGTACCCCACCCCCACAGATCCCACTCTGGGGACGCCAGCAGGGCTCTCACTCTGGGCCCCGCCCCCACGGATCCCACCAGGGCTCTCACTCTGGGCCCTGCCCCCACAGATCCCGCTCTGGGGACTCCACCAGGACTCTCACCCTGTGCCCCGCCCCCACAGATACCACTCTGGGGACGCCACCAGGGCTCTCACTCTGGGCCCCGCCCCCACAGATCTCACCCTGTACCCCACCCCCACAGATCCCACTCTGGGGACGCCAGCAGGGCTCTCACTCTGGGCCCCACCCCCACAGATCCCACTCTGGGGACGCCCCCACTCTCAGCCCAGAGCTGGGCTCTAAACAGCACGGTCTGGTCCAGGTGAGAAGATGGCAGCAGCTGTATTTGGGGGACACAACATGGGTGATGTCGTTCACACCAGACATCACCGCCATCTCGCTCTGCGCGTTACGTACAGCTCCATTCAGCAGTTCTTCAGAATATCAGCTGAGCGACAACCAATACGGTGCTCATTACAGCGGGTGTCACCCTGCTAGTGGTATACACCATGGTTACGTTTCTCTAATTATTGGAGAGGGCCGGGTGACAACCAACTTCGCCACCATCACAGCTCCCACCATGACAACATTGAATGGCCATATTGGTAGCCCATGCACTTCAAGGAAAGGTATTAAAATTGAAAAGCCCTTAAAATAAACAGTTGATACACAACATTCAGCATTTCTAGCAGTCCTGCATGTCCAAACGGTCAGAATCCCTACACTGGGGCCTTCCCCCTCCCCTCAGAGAGCCCTCAGGGCGCCGCCATTTTGGGAGTCTCTGCTTCTCCCTGACATCACTCACCATGGAAACAACCGCTTCCCGCCTGCAGCACGCTCTGTTATTGTGGGGCGTGGCTTTGTGCTCTAGTCTTCCAATTACTGTTTGGGGGCGTGTCCGCATGATCTGTACTACCAATCATCACATTGGGGGCGTGGAAGTTTCTGCTAAATACAGCGAAGGGGCGTGGCCGGAACAGGTAGGCGCGGCAGTTTGGGCGTGACGTCATCAGTCTTAGGCGGACAAGTAAAGGGAATAACCTCTTGGTTTTGTCGCAAAACTTCTAAGGTTGTCATTCGTCTTCCTCCAATTCTATAAAATACCTCAACAATTAGTAACTGATGTATTATGCTAATTAAGAAGAACTATGAGCCAATCAGAAATAGTGAAACGGTTTAGGCTTAGGCTAACACAGAAGGCCTTAGCGTTGCCCAGAGCAACCAATCAGCTCACTCCTTTCATTGCCTAACCTGCTGTGGAAAGATGAAAGCTGCAATCTGATTGGTTGCTAGGGGCAACGCTGACATACTTAGTCTACAATGGCTGCCTGGGGCAGATTTTGTCACTTGTGGTCCCCCCAAAAGGTGTCAATAGGTATCCTATGGATATCAGTAGGGACCGGAGCACTGGGTGGCGGATGTCTTTTGCGCAACTTTTTTCGTCGGTTGCGTTAGTTTTAATAGGTGTGAACACAGGCAGATTTGCCTTTCAGGAACTTGGTGAAGCTGGATGTGGGAGCTGGGACAGAGACCGTCCTGCTCCTCACCCAGCTTTCCGAGGAACAGATGTGACTATTAGGTTGCCATGTCCCTGCACAGATTTGTGACCGGGGAGGGGGCGTGACGGAGAGCCTTTTGTTTGCTGTCTCTTTTGTCTCCTGGGGTTAGGCGTCTTCTGTTGTCCAGGAGATGAGGAGTAACAAGATCTCTGCTGAGCACGCCCTCCATAGAGAGCTCGCCCTGCCTCTCGCCCCATACACAGGCACTCGCTCAGGACCATGAGAGTAGAGGGATGAGTTGTCTGAACACCTCCTGATACACCTGCCGAAAAGGTAGGAGGACATCAGAGATATTACAGGAGCGGAGAGACCGGAGAAGAAATCAGGGGAGTGGAGAGGTCAGAGGAGAAGAAATCAGGGGAGAACAGAGGTCAGAGGAGAAGAAATCAGGGGAGAAGAGAGGTCAGAGGAGAAGAGAGGTCAGAGGAGAAGAAATCAGGGGAGTGGAGAGGTCAGAGGAGAAGAAATCAGGGGAGAAGAAATCAGGGAACAAGAGAGGTCAGAGGAGGAGAAATCAGGGGAGTGGAGAGGTCAGAGGAGAAGAAATCAGGGGAGTGGAGAGGTCAGAGGAGAAGAGAGGTCAGAGGAGAAGAGAGGTCAGAGGACAAGAAATCAGGGGAGAAGAAATCAGGAGAGTGGAGAGGTCAGAGGAGAATAGAGGTCAGAGGACAAGAAATCAGGGGAGAAGAAATCAGGGGAGAAGAGAGGTCAGAGGACAAGAGAGGTTAGAGGAGAAGAAATCAGGGGAGAAGAAATAAGGGGAGAAGAGAGGTCAGAGGAGAAGAGAGGTCAGAGGACAAGAAATCAGGGGAGTGGAGAGGTCAGAGGAGAAGAAATCAGGGGTGAACAGAGGTCAGAGGAGAAGAAATCAGGGGAGAAGAGAGGTCAGAGGAGAAGAAATCAGGGGAGAAGAGAGGTCAGAGGAGAAGAGAGGTCAGAGGAGAAGAAATCAGGGGAGAAGAGAGGTCAGAGGAGAAGAGAGGTCAGAGGAGAAGAAATCAGGGGAGAAGAGAGGTCAGAGGAGAAGAAAGGTCAGAGGAGAAGAAATCAGAGATATTAGAGGAGCAGATGAGAGGAGAAGAAATCAGGGGAGAGGAGAGGTCAGAGTGGTCAGAGGAGAAGAAATCAGAGATATTAGATATGCAGAGAGATCATAGAAGAAATCAGAGCAGAGGGATCAGAGAGGAGATGTCAGAGGAGACATAATTAGGGGAGCGGAGAGATCATAGCAGAGGAAATCAGGAGAGCAGAGACATCAGAGGAGAAGAGAGGTCAGGGAGCAAAGAGACTAAAGAAAAAAAGAGGTCACAGGAGCACGGAGACGTTAGAGGAGAAGAGAGACCAGATGAGAGGAGAGGTCGGGGGAGCAGAGACATCAGAGGAGGAGAGAGGTCTTGGGAGTAGAGGGATCAGAGTAAAAGAGAGGTCAGAGGAGATCAACAGGAAAAAGGAACAGACACATTAGGGGAGCAGAGATATCACAGAAGAGGTCAGGGAAGTAGAGAGATTGGAGGAACCCATGTAATGCGTGGACGCTTCGTGTTGGTCTTTGCAGCTCCGTCAGGTTGTCACCCAGCTTTCCTGGACTTCTGACTGACAAGTCAGTGTCACCTGGGCGGAGCGTTGAAGGGGTTGTCAGAGTTCAGTAGAGCTGGGCAGCCCCTGTACATGTACTAAAATATCAACATAATGGATACTCGCCCCTTTTCTATCCTTGCCGACCTCTTCCTGGCTGCAGAGCTGACAATCTCCACACCGGTCACTGGCCTCAGCAGTACACAGGACGTCACCTCTGCAGCGGTGGGGAGGAGCGCGTTGCAGAAAAGGGGTGAGCATCGATTCTTCTACCACGTCTATAGTTTTCATTAAATTCGGACAACCCCTTTAATGGCGCCCGTGCGGGAGGTCATTGTAACTGCACTCCGTTTTTTGATCTGGGGGCGGAAGTGGCCCACCCACCACACGTGAGCCCTCCTCAACCAATCAGAAGACCTCACAGAGGGAGACAGGAGAAGATATGGACTCTGTGACCGGGTGACAGATGTATTAGTCCTATGGGAGCCAATATGGCTGACAGGAAGTGACCTCTTCTTGGTTCTGCCCCACAGGGTGATAAGAGGAGGGCGCCATGTCTCGCAGACGCTTGGAGGAAGCCATCCTTAGATCCAGGTCTTTAGAGAGCTCCGGGGAGAGCGTGGATGAGGGATCGGATGAAGAGGAGCGCGGCGAGCTGTTTGTCCGCCATCGCATCCCTCTGACCAAGGACTCGCACGGTATCTACAGCCTCCGCTTCTCACCCAGCGGCAAACAGCTGGGGGTTGGATTCGGGAACGGCGCTCTCCAGGTAAGGGGGGAGGAGATGTAAGAACGGAGGTTGAAAACCGTGAGAGGGTGGAAACGGCGAGAAGGTCTTCACATCTGATCTGTTTCAGGTCGTCAACGTAGAACGTGGCGGCCTCGGCGGGACTCTGTTCTCCGGACATCGCACCAGACAAGCCATCACCGCCCTCAGCTACCACCCAAAAAACAGCAACCTCCTGGTGGGCGCCGGCGCCGACGGCCTCATCTCCTTTTACGACATCAAGTCCGAGTTGAACGTTTTAACGCTCACAGGTGACGGTCGTGTAAGGGTTAATAGTTGGGGGGGGGGGCGAGGAGACGTCTTCACAGTCAGAGGTGGGGGAGCGGTTCTTTAAACCATCCCAAATAGATTCCTGTCCGCCTTCGTTCATCAAAGCAATAAAGTTTTTATTGTTTTGGTTGTTTATTAGGCTTTTTGATTCTATTTTATGTATTTCATAAATTTTTTTTTTTTTTTAGAGAAGGAAAATGAAATTCACGCTCTGGATTTCAACATGGACGGCAGCGTGTTCGCCACAGCGGGGAAAGACCGACACATCCGTCTGTACGACAGTCAGACCAATGAGGTAACGCCCCCATCAACCGTCACCGTGCACACAGCCTGACCAGACCAGTCCGACAATCCTCCACCTTTCCTGGTTGTGCCTGATGGGAGTTGTAATCTGTGCTTTATGTCCCAGATCTTGAACTTTTTGATGGCACCAGACTTCCTGATTGACGATGAGGTGACGCTGACCAGCGGTCACACGCGCAGGATCTTCGCTCTGAAGTTTCACCCCTCTGAACGCCATCTTTTTGTGACGGGCGGCTGGGACGATTCCATAAAGGTCGGTGTCCAGTAAGATGCAATATATGGTAGATGGGGGTGTGACCCTTTGCATTCGGGTGTTCCAGATCGGTTCAAACAATCAGATACAACTGTAACAAACCCTTAGCTGCGGTGACATATATCAGTCCAGAGTCCTTACTGTTTTATCAGAGAGAATTTTATGGACCAGATGCAACTGTAACAAACCCTCAGCTGCGGTGACATGTATCAGTCCAGAGTCCTTACTGTTTTATCAGAGAGAATTTTATGGACCAGATGCAACTGTAACAAACCCTCAGCTGCGGTGACATGTATCAGTCCAGAGTCCTTACTGTTTTATCAGAGAGAATTTTATGGACCAGATGCAACTGTAACAAACCCTCAGCTGCGGTGACATGTATCAGCCCGGAGTCCTTACTGTTTTATCAGAGAGAATTTTATAGACCAGATGCAACTGTAACAGACCCTCAGCTGCGGTGACATGTATCAGTCTGGAGTCCTTACTGTTTTATCAGAGAGAATTTTATAGACCAGATGTAACTGTAACAAACCCTCAGCTGCGGTGACATGTATCAGTCCGGAGTCCTTACTGTTGATATCAGAGAGAATTTTACAGACCAGATGCAACTGTAACAAACCCTCAGCTGCGGTGACATGTGTCAGTCCAGAGTCCTTACTGCTTAGATCAGAGAGAATTTTATAGACCAGATGTAACTGTAACAAACCCTCAGCTGCGGTGACATGTATCAGTCCAGAGTCCTTACTGTTGATATCAGAGAGAATTTTACAGACCAGATGTAACTGTAACAGACCCTCAGCTGTGGTAAGATGTATCAGTCCGGAGTCCTCACTGTTTTATCAGAGAGAATTTTATAGACCAGATGTAACTGTAACAAACCCTCAGCTGCGGTAACATGTATCAGTCTGGAGTCCTTACTGCATAGATCAGAGAGAATTGTATAGACTGGATGCAACTGTAACAAACCCTCAGCTTAGATTTACTCTGATTTGTTTCTGACCCCAGGTCTGGGACAAACGGATGGCGAAGGAGGCGCGGCGGTTGATCAGCGGTCCTCACATCTGCGGCCCGGGGATTGATATTCGGGTGAGTGCTGCTCATGGGGATGGGGCTGGTGCTCCAGTCCTTCTACTCCAGTCACCTCCAGAGCTGCACTCACAATCCTGCTAGTTTCCTGCTCGTTGTCGTGTTTCACTGCTGCCCTCTGCTGGTTCACAGGTGGAATTGACAGAAAACACATAACAGTAGATTATACCATCAAGGTTTCTTGGTCCTGCCGTTCAGGGCTGTAGGAAAGCGGGTGTCGGAGTTGTCGGAGCCGCCATGCTGGTGGTCACCCAGTGGACTCCGGATTAGAGGACTCCTCCGCTCATGTACCATTTTGTCCCCCGACAGAACCAGCACATCCTGAGCGGCTCCTGGGTGGCGAAGAACGCCCTGCAGCTCTGGGACTTGCGCACCTCCAGCCTGATACAAGACGTTCCCTTTCCCGCCCCCGTCCTGCAGGGGGAGTTCCTGTACGCCGCGCGGTTCTGCACCAACCATGTGGTCCTGGCCGGAGGCAGCGGGACTTGCAGCGCCTGCGCCATCAACCTCAAGACGCAAGAGGTGAGACCCGCGCCTGCTTCTGAAAGGACGGCACCGACAGCTGCATCACCTGCTTGTAAGGCAGCGTTAGGAGGCATCTATTAGCTATCAGGCTGCCGAATTTTCCCAGCAACTCCTGCTGGTTCAGTGTCTCTACGGAGCTGATATGGACTCTGGGAAATGTGTTTACACCTCCCAAAAATGTATCAGATTGCAAAAAGTTATCACTCTGCTCTTTTCTGGGCAGCTTTCATTTCTCGCAGCTCTCAGCAGTCCCTACTGGTTCAGTGTCTGTACTGAGCTGCTATGGCCTGTGCATTCTGGGAGATGTAGTGTTTCTTATGATACAGTGTCTCAGTGCAGGACATTACAACTCTTAAATCTTCTGCTTTCTGTCTTCACAACCTCTCAGCAGCCCCTACTGGTTCAGTGTCTGTACTGAGCTGCTATGGCCTGTTGTAGTGTTTCTGACAATACAGAACTTTGCAGCTCTTAAATCTTCGGCTTTCTGGGTAACGTTCAGTCTTGGCACCTGTCAGCAGTCCTTACTGGTTCAGTGTCTATAAAGGGCCATGATGCATTCTGGGAGATGCGGTCTTTCATCTACACGTCATGCTGCAGAATCTTCTCTTGTACTCCAGTCACTTCTAGCGCTGCGTTCTGGCCTCCTCTTAGCTGTGACCCCCTTCTTGTTCAGTGTCTGCACAGACCATGTTTCAGATCTCCTACAATTGAAGGGGTTGTAAGGCCACAGCTAAAGAGGTCTCTAAAATCAGTTTACCAGAGGCAGCCAGGGATTTTGAGCGCAGCTTTGGCCGTGACTGGAGCATAAGACACAACGTGACCTCAGATCGGCAGAAGATAAACCTTTCTTTGTTTTCTCGTTGCCGTGAGAGGGATTAATCTGGGATCAGCGCGAGGCTCTGCAGCCGCAGGGCGATGTATGGGGCACCGTCTTCAGGGCGACAGGCGCCAGGTCTTGGAGACTCGCAGTCTGTGGGGCGTTTGCGTTTACAGCACATTATACTCAGTCCTGGATAATCCGCCCGGTGGATAACGTTCCAGCTCATATCACGTATCACACGTCATCCTTAAAGGGGAACTCCACCCATTTACTGCATCTAGATTAGGGGGCCCTCTCAATTCTTCTTTTGTTTTTGTTTTTTGCAGGTTCTCGGAGAAGTTTCGCTTTCCAGCAAGGCCGTGCAGACGGTAGACGCTGCTCCCGATGGTCGCGTTGTGGCAGTGGGCGGAGTCGGCGGCAATCTTCACATTGCAGAGCTGTGTTGACGTCGTCTCAATCCGGTGTCGGTCCTGATCCAGATAGAATCCATGTGTATATCCAGTAAATGCGTAAATGCTTTACTTTTCTTGTCGTGATTCTGAGCTGCATCACGGCTTCTACTCCAGTCACACCGAAAGCTGCAAAGCAAAAATCTACCAGCTGCCACTGGGATGATGTCAGCACTGTGACACCGCGCGGAGGAGCTGTAATGGCCTGCGGCGCAAGAGCAATTCGGCGGGTGCTGGAAGATGCAGGGTCAGAACGAGGAGGGGGGCAGCAAAATTGTGAACACAGCTTTGGATGTGACTGGAGCATAAGACGAACAGTGGGTATAGATGTAGATCATGACTGGTTGTGGTGTGAACCTGCTCCACCATGGGTGGATGACACAAGGATCTGGACATAGCACCCCCTGCTGCCTCAGCCGTGTACTGACAGGCAGTCTCACCTACTCAGTGAATACATGTTTGGGACGCCCCCTCAGCTGACGGTGTGCGCTGATTCTCGGGCTCTGTCCGTTTTTCCACAGCATAACTTTGCTGAATGTTCTGAGTCTGAACAAACTCCAATGTTCAAGAATTAAAGGGGCGACAGTGAGCGTCAGTGTAACCCTTCCTGTACTGGAGAAGGATGAAGAAGGGTCTGCTGAAGAAGGACACACCCAGCGGACCCACGAATACGCACTTATGTCAGAGAATACAGCAACTCTTTATTAATATTATAACATAACAATAACACTGGGGCGTGTCACTGTGCATCACCTCAGTATTATGGGAGCAAAACTGGCATATACAGTCTGGAGATCTCTATGTTATGGGGGCACTGTGGATGACACTGTTATGGGGGCACTGTGGATGTCACTGTTATGGGGGCACTGTGGATGTCACTGTTATGGGGGCACTGTGGATGTCACTGTTATGGGAGCACTGTGGATGTCACTGTTATGGGGGCACTGTGGATGTCACTGTTATGGGAGCACTGTGGATGTCACTGTTATGGGGGCGCTGCGGATGTCACTGTTATGGGGGCACTGTGGATGTCACTGTTATGAGGGCACTGTGGATGTCACTGTTATGGGGGCACTGTGGATGTCACTGTTATGAGGGCACTGTGGATGTCACTGTTATGGGGGCACTGTGGATGTCACTGTTATGGGGGCATCTGTGGATGTCACTGTTATGGGAGCACTGTGGATGTCACTGTTATGGGGGCACTGTGGATGTCACTGTTATGGGGGATCTGTGGATGTGACTGTTATGGGAGCACTGTGATTGTCACTGTTATGGGGGCACTGTGGATGTCACTGTTATGGGGGATCTGTGGATGTCACTGTTATGGGAGCACTGTGGATGTCACTGTTATGGGGGCACTGTGGATATCACTGTTATGGAGGCACTGTGGATGTCACTGTTATGGGGGCACTGTAGATGTCACTGTTATGGGAGCACTGTGGATGTCACTGTTATGGGGGCACTGTGGAGGTCACTGTTATGGGGGCGCTGTGGATGTCACTGTTATGGGGGATCTGTGGATGTGACTGTTATGGGAGCACTGTGGTTGTCACTGTTATGGGGGCACTGTGGATGTCACTGTTATGGGGGCACTGTGGCTGTCACTGTTATGGGGGCACTGTGGATGTCACTGTTATGGGGGATCTGTGGATGTGACTGTTATGGGAGCACTGTGGATGTCACTGTTATGGGGGCACTGTGGATGTCACTGTTATGGGGGATCTGTGGATGTCACTGTTATGGGAGCACTGTGGATGTCACTGTTATGGGGGCACTGTGGAGGTCACTGTTATGGGGGCGCTGTGGATGTCACTGTTATGGGGGATCTGTGGATGTGACTGTTATGGGAGCACTGTGGTTGTCACTGTTATGGGGGCACTGTGGATGTCACTGTTATGGGGGCACTGTGGATGTCACTGTTATGGGGGATCTGTGGATGTCACTGTTATGGGAGCACTGTGGATGTCAATGTTATGGGGGCGCTGTGGATGTCACTGTTATGGGGGCGCTGTGGATGTCACTGTTATGGGGGCACTGTGGATTTCACTGTTATGGGGGCACTGTGGATGTCACTGTTATGGGGGCACTGTGGATGTCACTGTTATGGGGGATCTGTGGATGTCACTGTTATGGGGGCACTGTGGATGTCACTGTTATGGGGGATCTGTGGATGTGACTGTTATGGGAGCACTGTGGATGTCACTGTTATGGGGGCTCTGTGGATGTCACTGTTATCGGGGCACTGTGGATGTCACTGTTATCGGGGCACTGTGGATGTCACTGTTATGGGGGCTCTGTGGATGTCACTGTTATGGGGGCACTGTGGATGTCACTGTTATGGGGGCACTGTGGATGTCACTGTTATCGGGGCACTGTGGATGTCACTGTTATGGGGGCGCTGTGGAGGTCACTGTTATGGGGGCGCTGTGGATGTCACTGTTATGGGGGCGCTGTGGGTGTCACTGTTATGGGAGCGCTGTGGATGTCACTGTTATGGGGGCACTGTGGATGTCACTGTTATGGGGGCTCTGTGGATGTCACTGTTATGGGGGCACTGTGGATGTCACTGTTATGGGGGCACTGTGGATGTCACTGTTATCGGGGCACTGTGGATGTCACTGTTATGGGGGCACTGTGGATGTCACTGTTATGGGGGCACTGTGGGTGTCACTGTTATGGGAGCACTGTGGATGTCACTGTTATGAGGGCACTGTGGATGTCACAGTTATGGGGGCACTGTGGATGTCACTGTTATTGAGGCGCTGTGGATGTCACTGTTATGGGGGCACTGTGGATGTCACTGTTATGGGAGCACTGTGGATGTCACTAGTATGTGGGCACTGTGGATGTCACTGTTATGGGGGGCACTGTGGATGTCACTGTTATGGGGGCACTGTGGATGTCACTGTTATGGGGGCACTGTAGATGTCACTGTTTTGGGAGCACTGTGGATGTCACTGTTAATTGGGCACTGTGGATGTCACTGTTATGGGGGCACTGTGGATGTCACTGTTATGGGGGCACTGTGGATGTCACTGTTATGGGGGGCACTGTGGATGTCACTGTTATCGGGGCACTGTGGATGTCACTGTTATGGGGGCACTGTGGATGTCACTGTTATGGGGGCACTGTGGATGTCACTGTTATGGGGGTGCTGTGGATGACACTGTGTGGGGGCACTGTGGATGTCACTGTTATGGGAGCACTGTGGATGTCACTGTTATGGGGGCACTGTGGATGTCACTGTTATGGGGGCACTGTGGATGTCACTGTTATGGGAGCACTGTGGATGTCACTGTTATGGGGGCACTGTGGATGTCACTGTTAGGGGGCACTGTGGATGTCACTGTTATGGGGGTATTGTGGATGTCACTGTTATGAGGGCACTGTGGATGACACTTATGGGGGCACTGTGGATGTCACTGTTATGGGGGCGCTGTGGATGTCACTGTTATGGGGGCACTGTGGATGTCACTGTTATGGGGGCACTGTGGATGTCACTGTTATGGGGGCACTGTGGATGTCACTGTTATGGGGGCACTGTGGATGTCACTGTTATGGGAGCACTGTGGATGTCACTGTTATGAGAGCACTGTGGAGGTCTCTGTTATGGGGGCACTGTGGATGTCACTGTTATGGGGGCACTGTGGATGTCACTGTTATGGGGGCACTGTGGATGTCACTGTTATGGGGTCTCTGTGGATGTCACTGTTATGGGGGCACTGTGGATGACACTGTTATGGGGGCACTGTGGATGTCACTGTTATGGGGGCACTGTGGATGTCACTGTTATGAGAGCACTGTGGATGTCACTGTTATGGGGGCACTGTGGATGTCACTGTTATGGGGGCACTGTGGATGTCACTGTTATGGGGGCACTGTGGATGTCACTGTTATGGGGTCACTGTGGATGTCACTGTTATGGGGGCACTGTGGATGTCACTGTTATGGGGGCACTGTGGATGTCACTGTTATGGGGGCACTGTGGATGTCACTGTTATGGGGGCACTGTGGATGTCACTGTTATGGGGGCACTGTGGAGGTCACTGTTATGGGGGCACTGTGGATGTCACTGTTATGGGGGCACTGTGGATGTCACTGTTATGGGGGCACTGTGGATGTCACTGTTATGGGGCGCTGTGGATGTCACTGTTATGGGGGCACTGTGGATGTCACTGTTATGGGGGCACTGTGGATGTCACTGTTATGGGGGCACTGTGGATGTCACTGTTATGGGGGCACTGTGGATGTCACTGTTATGGGGGCACTGTGGATGTCACTGTTATGGAGGCACTGTGGATGTCACTGTTATGGGGCACTGTGGATGTCACTGTTATGGGGGCACTGTGGATGTCACTGCTATGGGGGCGCTGTGGATGTCACTGTTATGGGAGCACTGTGGATGTCACTGTTATGGGGGCACTGTGGAGGTCACTGTTATGGGGGCACTGTGGATGTCACTGTTATGGGGGCACTGTGGATGTCACTGTTATGGGGGCACTGTGGATGTCACTGTTATGGGGCACTGTGGATGTCACTGTTATGGGGGCACTGTGGAGGTCACTGTTATGGGGGCACTGTGGATGTCACTGTTATGGGGGCGCTGTGGATGTCACTGTTATGGGAGCACTGTGGATGTCACTGTTATGGGGGCGCTGTGGAGGTCACTGTTATGGGGCACTGTGGATGTCACTGCTATGGGGGCACTGTGGATGTCACTGTTATGGGGGCACTGTGGTTGTCACTGTTATGGGGGCGCTGTGGATCTCACTGTTATGGGGGCACTGTGGGTGTCACTGTTATGGGAGCACTGTGGATGTCATTGTTATGGAGGCACTGTGGATGTCACTGTTATGGGAGCACTGTGGAGGTCACTGTTATGGGGGCACTGTGGATGTCACTGTTATGGGGGCACTGTGGAGGTCACTGTTATGGGGGCACTGTGGATGTCACTGTTATGGAGGCACTGTGGATGTCACTGTTATGGGGGCACTGTGGATGTCACTGTTATGGGGGCACTGTGGATGTCACTGTTATGGGGGCACTGTGGATGTCACTGTTATGGGGGCGCTGTGGATGTCACTGTTATGGGGGCGCTGTGGATGTCACTGTTATGGGGGCGCTGTGGATGTCACTGTTATGGGGGCACTGTGGATGTCACTGTTATGGGGGCGCTGTGGATGTCACTGTTATGGGGGCGCTGTGGAGGTCACTGTTATGGGGCACTGTGGATGTCACTGCTATGGGGGCACTGTGGATGTCACTGTTATGGGGGCACTGTGGTTGTCACTGTTATGGGGGCGCTGTGGATCTCACTGTTATGGGGGCACTGTGGGTGTCACTGTTATGGGAGCACTGTGGATGTCACTGTTATGGGGGCACTGTGGATAACACTGTTATGGGGGCGCTGTGGATCTCACTTTTATGGGGGCGCTGTGGATGACACTGTGTGGGGGCACTGTGGATGTCACTGTTATGGGGGCGCTGTGGATGACACACTGTTATGGGGGCACTGTGGATCTCACTGTTATGGAGGCCCTGTGGATGTCACTGTTATGGAGGCACTGTGGAGGTCACTGTTATGGGGGCACTGTGGATGTCACTGTTATGGGGGATATGTGGATATCACTGTTATGGGGGCACTGTGGATGTCACTGTTATGGGGGCACTGTGGATGTCACTGTTATGGGGGACACTGTGGATGTCACTGTTATGGGGGCACTGTGGATGTCACTGTTATGCCATTTATAACTGTCCCTGAACTTCATTTTGAGGAGTGTACTATCAGGTTCTGCATAAGCTGAGGTCTGTATTAGGAGGTTCTGCAGCAGTTGAGGTGTGTATTAGGAGGTTCTGCAGCAGCTGAGGTGTGTATTATAAACTTCTGCAGCAGCTGATGTTTATGTTATGAGGTTCTGCAGCAGCTGAGGTGTGTATTAGGTTCTTCAGCAGCTGAGGTTAGTATTATGAGGTTCTGCAGCAGCTGATGTTTGTGTTATGAGGTTCTGCAGCAGCTTAGGTATGTATTATGAGGTTCTGCATCAGCTGAGGTGTGTAGTATGAGGTTCTGCAGCAGCTGAGGCATGTATTATGAGGTTCTGCATCAGCTGATGTGTGCATTATGAGGTTCTGCAGCAGCTTAGGTATCTATTATGAGGTTCTGCATCAGCTGAGGTGTGTAGTATGAGGTTCTGCAGCAGCTGATGCATGTATTATGAGGTTCTGCAGCAGCTGATGCATGTATTATGAGGTTCTGCATCAGCTGAGCTGTGTATCATGAGTTTCTGCAGCGGCTGAGGTGTGTATCATGAGGTTCTGCAGCGGCTGAGGTGTGTATCATGAGGTTCTGCAGCAGCTGAGGTGTGTGTCATGAGGTTCTGCAGCAGCTGAGGTGTGTATAATGAGGTTCTGCAGCAGCTGAGGTGTGTAGTATGAGGTTCTGCAGAAGCTGAGGCCTGTATCATGAGGTTCTGCAGCAGCTGAGGTGTGTAGTATGAGTTTCTGCAGCGGCTAAGGTGTGTATTATGAGGTTCTGCAGCAGCTGAGGTGTGTATTATGAGGTTCTGCAGCAGCTGAGGTGTGTAGTATGAGGTTCTGCAGCAGCTGAGGTGTGTATCGTGAGGTTCTGCAGCAGCTGAGGTGTAAAACTAGAATATACAATGAAATGACGTCAGAAGCTCCTTCCTTTGCTCCATGTCGCTGTCATCTTCCTCCATCCTCTGGATTATTGGTACAAGTCTTCCTGTGGGCACAGAATTCCTCAGTGGTGTTCTTACAGATGACAGCAGGGGGCACCACAGACCTTTCATTCCTCTTGTTGTTGCCGTTTTCCATACGAGACTAATGTAGCTGCTTGTCTTCAATCATAAGGAGAAGGCGGCAGCGATCAGAGATCCCAAGTCCATTCCTTCTAACCCTCCGTTTTAATGCTGTCAGACCCGTCTCCGTGGAGGCAAAAATCGTTTCACCAGAAGTTGCGCAAGACTTTGGTGAATGAATTCGGCATTTATTTCTGCCTGTCACTAGAGATGAGCGAATCGAATCCCACGAAGTGGAATGCGATCCGAATTTTAGGATAAATTCGATTTGCCTAGAAGCCGAATTTCCTCGTGCTTCGTGCCAGCGAATCGATTTAACATGAAATAGTATAAAAAACAAAAAAAATTCAAACTTACCTCCTCCATTCGGTCTCGACGGGCCGCCAGCCTCCATCTTGCTTTCAGATCCCCTGCCGAAATCCCGTGCGGAGCGAGATTACATCATCACACCAGCCGGCGTGATGATGTAATCTCACGCCGCACGGTATTTCTGCTGAGATGTTCAAGCAAGATGGTGGCGGCCGCCCGTCGTGAGCAACTGTAGGCGATAAGTTTGATGTAATTTTGTTTGGTGTGAATTTTAGACTCAGATGCCGCGATCATGTATGTCTCAGCCAGCACCACTGCTCCCACAACGTCCCATTTACTTATAATTAGGACGCGCAGTAAGATATAGCATGGAGAAGTAGTACTCATGCTAAATCCTTAGGGCGTGTCCTTAGTAGGTGTTGTCAGTAGTTACTGTCACTCAGCGCTGCTGTCACCACCAAGTGTCGCTGATAACCCACCTTTAGGGTCCAGTCACACGACCGTAATTCTGGGTCCTCGTCCGCTGCGCAATTTTGTGGAATGTGTGCGAACCCATTCATTTCAATCGGGCTACAAAAGATGCGGACCGCAACAGTTCCCTGTACAGAGAGAGAAGAAAGGGGCCCATATAGAAAGGATCAATATGAGCTGTCACTGGGTTCTCCCCACTTTCCCAGGCGGCTGCCTGCAGGTCCGGCTTATGATGTTGTGCTCCACTCACTATGCGGTGCGGAGACAATGGACGTAGCGGACTGCGGCGATGAGCCTGCGCCATACACAGCAGGTGCTGGCTGCATCAAAGAGCAGACACCCGACTGCAATGATGGCGAACGGCGATGACGCCAAACCCCGTCATTAAGGTCCCATTCACATAATGTAAGTCGTTCATGCCCGTATTGCGGACCACAAATTGCAGTTCTGTAATATACAGGCACCTGCCGTGTGTGCACCATATCACGATGCGGACCCATTCACTTGAATGGTTCCTCAGTCTGGAAGATTCGGTGTAGAGGCAAGGAATAGAAACCCATGGAAGGCAGGGTGTGAATTGGTGTCAGTGGTTTATAGCTTCAGTTGGACCTGTGGATAGCTGGTGTTTGGATCTCGGCTGAGTTCCTGGTGCTGCCATAGCTTCATGGAAGTTAAGTGTTACCTTTCCCTTTGTATTTTGGCTTTTCTGTGTGTTGCATTTTTTTTTTGTTTTGTATTAGGCCTTAGGGAGACTCCCGTTCATCCTTCCTTTTGGAGGAACAGGATGTCTCTTTCCTGCCATTAGTCTTAGGGTCCTTTAGGGTTAGATAGGACATTAGGTATTCCTGTGTATGAACTCTCCTACCTGCGGGGTCTGTTCATACTAGTAGTCAGTCAGGGCTTTGATTAGGGTTTTCACTAGGAGGTGACCATCTTCCTTCCCTAGATTTCAGGCCTTATTTCCTTTTCCCTTTCCATCCTATGTTCGGTGTGGGGTTTCCCGCCCACATGACACTGCCTCTTTAAAAACATTTAAAATTAGGAATTGGAAGTCGGGTTTGGTACCGAGGTACCAGCTGGTACCAAACCCGAGATTGGATTCCTAATTTTAAATATTTTTAAAGCTGCAGAAATGAATTTATTCACCACCGTCTTGCGAAACGGTTTGCCTAAATTTTAATGGTGTACGGAGACAACATTAAAATCGAAGTGTTTGACCGAATCGACTCGTTCTACACTAAGGGCTCATTCACAAGAACGTATGTGTTCTGTTCCGTGCATTGCGGCCACAATTTGCGGTCCCCAATGCACGGAGAACGTTCGTGAGGCCTCCGGGACAGATCCAGACCCATTCTTCTTGAATGGGTCCGCATACCTCCGTTCCGCAAAAAGATAGGACATGTTCTATCTTTTTGCAGTACGGAACGGAACCCCAAAGAAGCACTCCGTAGTGCTTCCGTAGAGTTCCGTTCCGTGCTTCCGTCCTGCACTGCATCTTCTGATTTGCTAACCCATTGAAGTAAATGGGTCCGCATCCGTGATGCGAAATGAACACAGAACGGTGTCCGTTTATTGCGGATCCGCATATGCAGTTCTCAATACGGAAATGGAACCCATATTGTCATGTTAATGAGCCCTAATAGTGAGGATGAAGATCGGTGGTATTTTCCTCTGTGGATGGAAATGATGATGTCATATGGTCATTCATGTCCTTGGCGACTCATGAGGAAATCTCTTGGTGATGAGACACTTTTATCCTGGGCCAGCCGTACATACAGCTCCATCCTGCTCCAATGGTTTCCATAACCCCATCATAGAGGCGATATTCTTTGATTCTAAAGATTCCCAGGGATGAACTGTAAATAATGGCGCTTCTTAAAGTAAAAATTCCGAATCTGGCTGCTGACCCCTTGAGAAGAAGACAGGAGAAGCTTTGATGGGAATCAGATAAATGTCTATGGTGTTTACATGTAGTGTACACCCGGGAGATACATGTGGCTGTAATACATATGTGCCACTGGATTAATGAGCGCTCTGTGTTCAGAACACCTCGTCCACTGTAACCTTCTGTTCACTTCACACATTAGAGACCTAAATATACACAGAAAAAGTATTCAAACCCAATCCTGCTGAGAACAACCATCTATATAATGGTGATAATGGAGAACGTCAAAGGTTACAACTGCTGAAAGGGCAAGTCAGAACACTACTGACAATAGCATATAATTAGTATTAAACGTATCTACTATAATACTGCTCCTATGTACAAGACTATAACTACTATAATACTGCTCCTATGTACAAGAATATAACTACTATAATACTGCCCCTATGTACAAGAATATAACTACTATAATACTACCTCCTATGTTCAAGAATATAACTACTATAATACTGCTCCTATGTACAAGAATATAACTACTATAATACTGCTCCTATGTACAAGAATATAACTCCTATAATACTGCCTCCTATGTTCAAGAATATAACTACTATAATACTGCTCCTATGTACAAGAATATAACTACTATAATACTGCTCCTATGTACAAGAATATAACTAGTGTAATACTGCCTCCTATGTACAAGACTATAACTACTATAATACTGCCTCTTATGTACAACAATATAACTACTATAATACTGCTCCTATGTACAAGAATAAAACTACTATAATACTGCTCCTATGTACAAGAATATAACTACTATAATACTGCTCCTATGTACAAGAATATAACTACTATAATACTGCCCCCTATGTACACGAATATAACTACTACAATACTGCCTCCTATGTACAAGAATATAACTACTACAATACTGCCTCCTATGTACAAGAATATAACTTCTATAATACTGCCTCCTATGTACAAGAATATAACTACTATAATACTGCCTCCTATGTACAAGAATATAACTACTATAATACTGCTCCTATGTACAAGAATATAACTACTATAATACTGCCCCTATGTACAAGAATATAATTACTATAATACTGCCTCTTATGTACAACAATATAACTAGTATAATACTGCCTCCTATCTGGGATGACTAGTGTTGTGCGCGAGTATTCGAATAGCAAATTTTAATCGCGAATAACACAACTTCAAAAATTCGCGAATATTTAGAATATATATTCGTAATTTGGAATATTAATATTAATATTAATTAATTAATTAATTAATTAATATTAATTAATTATTAATTAATATTAATATTAATCATTTTTTTACATCTGAACACATGACTCCTCCCTGCTTCTTGCTTGTGGGCCAAAAAGAAGGCAGCAATGTCAAGTTCACAACAATACCTAGTGCACCAATCAGTAATATGTAGTCAGACCTGCTAAAATGTGAAGTTGCGATTGCGAAAATTCTCCA
Source organism: Bufotes viridis (assembly GCA_033119425.1). Taxonomy (NCBI): domain Eukaryota; kingdom Metazoa; phylum Chordata; class Amphibia; order Anura; family Bufonidae; genus Bufotes; species Bufotes viridis. Next base: position 12,493,121 of record CM065592.1, on the reverse strand, counting down.
GTCTCAGGATAAACTCAGGAAACTTGTAACAGCTTGAAAAATGTAGCCAAAGTGACCCACACCTGTATTTTGCGATATTACCCCTGATGCTCATCACTAGTGAGGATGTGCGTCAGTTGATCTCCTGATGTCTGGAGCAAGCCCAGGGAGGGGCCACCCTGGCCAGGAACTTCCCTCAGCAAGGCCCGGGCTTCCAGGCCTACACTGGGAGAAAATTCCCAAAGTATTCCTAAAGTGATGCAAATCCCAGAGTTTCCAGTCAGCAACAGAAAGAAAAGAATGGAAGTAACATTGTTGTCATGAAGAAAGAAGACAAGAAAGTGAGGGCAGTGAAGATTGCAGCAGTTTCCAGGCCCAGCCAGCAAGGTGCAGAGGTGATGATGAGCCCAGCAGATCACGTTTGCATACACCGCTGAAAAACCCTTTTTAAAATTTTGTCGTGACATAGTGCATTTCTGTAGTTGCTCTAATAAACCCGTAATGTCGTACCACAGAGCACGTTTGCATACACTGCTGAAAAATCTATTTTAAAATTTTGCGGTGACATAGCGCATTTCTGTAGTTAGTGGAATAAACCGGTAATGTCGTACCACAGAGCACGTTTGCATTCACCGCTGAAAAAACAATTTTAAAATTTTGGGGTGATATAATGCATTTTTGTAGTTCGTGGAATAAACCCGTACTGTTGTGCCACAGAGCTCTTTTGCATACAACGCTGAAAAAACTGTTTTAATCTACCCAATATCCATAAGAACATTACTAACCCACCAGGCCGGCCTATTATTTCAGGCATTTCCTCACTCACTTGTAACTTGTCTCATTACGTTGACATTTTTTTTACAAAAACACGTAGTCCAGTTACCATCATATCTCAAAGATTCTACTACTTTGATACAGTTATTGCAAAATGTCAATTGGAAAGACATATACTATTGGTTAACCCTGGCCGTGACGTCCCTATATTCAAACATCCAACATTATTTAGGTATCAATTGCGCAAAATGTTTCTTGGATAAATATAACCTGATGCCATTAGACCAAAAAACCTTTATCCTGAAAAGTATTCATTTTATCCTGACCAACAATATATTCAAGCTTGAGGACACTCTGTATCTGCAGACCAAAGGTACCGCAATGGGTACGTGATTCGCGCCCAGTTTTGCAAATCTTTTTATGGGGGCATTTGAAGACACTTTTGTTTACAATTCCTGCTACTGGACAAGTAACATCATATTCTACCGTCGCTACATCGATGATTTGATCTTTATATGGGATGGAGACCCAACTTCAATCAATCACTTTATAGAATATCTGAAATCCACGAATTAGGGAATCAAACTTTCGGGTTCATACAACAAATCGACAGTGGAATTTTTGGATCTGGAACTAAATGCTAAGAGCGGAAGAATCACTACCTGAACGTTCTTTAAGAAAGTAGATTGTAACAGCTACTTAGACTTCTCAAGCGAACATCACAAGAAGTGGGAAAATAACATAACCTTCAACCTTCCAATTTAAGCGGATAACGATTTCACATCCAAAAGTGAAATAATACAGACTAGGTTCCTGCAGCAGGGCTACCCCTCTAGAATCATCAATGTGGCCCTTAACAGAACCTAGACTCTCACACAGGCAGATTTTCTACTGAAAACTGGGACCAGCAATTCCATCAAGGGCAACATCACTAAACAATACAACAACAATTTCATTACCACCTTCAACAGTAACCACAATGATACCAAGAAAATAATTTCCAAACATTGGCATATCCTGAAAAGGGGCCCTTTCTTGAACCGCAGTTTACGCAATGGACCCTCACATTCAGAAGGGCCCAAACCTTGGAGAATCTACTTGCAGCCAGTAAACTAAAAAAGCAACCGGTACAAGTTAACACACCTGACAATAATGGACCATCAGGAAGCTACAGATGCAACCAACCCAAATCCCTCTGCTGTAGGTCCCTTAATATTACTACCTCCTTCTGCGGTCCTAATGACGACACCTTCCCGATCAAGGAACATCTCGACTGTGGATCTACCAACATTATCTATCTAATCATGTGCCCTCGTTGCCTACAATATATAGGGCGCACTATCCAAACCCTCCGTAATAGATTTAATAAACATAGATCAAACGTTAAAAAAGAAGTTTATTTAGCATAGTGTTTCCAGACACGCCACAGTTCTTCACCAAGGCTCTTTTTCTGGGTTTTCTGTAACTCCCATAGAACAAGTTAAATCCAAAGGTTATAATATCATCCAGACCCTGAGAAGACGGGAAATGTTTTGGGTATACAAATTGAACTGCCTGAACCCATAAGGCCTTAGTCAGGCGTTCAAAATGAACCTCTAAACTCGTGTCCATCACCTGTATTCAACGTCAACACCAATACTCCATTGTATTCCTTTCCACCACAATGATTCATATCAAGTATTTTGTTTTTTTCTCTCTTCAGCTCCCTTTACACTCTCTTATCCATCCCCTTCCCCCCTCCCCCGATAAAATATCTCCCCATACCTTATTTTTTATTCGTTACTTTTATTTAAATTTTTTTATATTTTTTTTCGATTTACATCATCCACTCCCTGATAGAGCTTATTTTTGTGATAGAACTTATTTTTATTAAAGTCTTTATTCAAGTTTCTTATTTGTGCTTATCTAACACTATTGATGTAATCCTGTGTACCATGTAATCCTCAATAATCTTCAATGTATACTAGCTAACCCACCCATGTACTCCACTCAGGTACCATGTAATCCTCAATAATCTTTAATGTATACAGGCAAATTACTAGCCAACCCACTCATGTACTCCACAATCCTCTGGTCCTACTGTCAGCATTGTGCCGGGATGGATCGCTTCAGCGCTCGGCTGTCGCGATCCACCTCCCAGTAGGACCTACATTCTAACAGTGACCATCTGCACCAGCGTCTCGTTCCTGGGCTACGGCAGTCACGCGCCCGCCACTGCGATCAGGTGACCGCGCTCCTGAATCACGTGATCACTCTGAACCCTGCGATCGCTCCGGTAACACTGGGCATCGCATGAGGATTGTTTATTTTAGAGAATCGCATGTTTTTAATCAATCACCTACTCCAGCAACAGCTATCAGCCCCAACCATGAAAACATATGGAGACATTCTTATTTTAATAAAAACTACAGTTATAATGTTATATGTAAGCAGTCTGTGCCTGATGAAGGGGACCATTGTCCCTGAAACGCGTTGTACCACCTGCAAAATAAATCTCTGGAATTTGAACTCTACTATTGGATGGTTTTTGCGCCGAGGGATATTTTTCTGCTGATTTACTTGCCTTCTGGGGGACTCCAGGCATGCCCTACTAGAAGTACCTGCATCCTTGGCTGCATACCTTCCAAGTCTACACTGGAGTTGTGCCTACGTTTAGCACAACCACACAAGGTGAGCCTCCATTTTGGAGACATTTCTTTACTATAACTGTACGTTATTACTCTATGGTGCGCCTTTTTGTGTTTCCCAGCTAAACACTGCCTGTACAATCTACTAATTACAGCAAAGGCCTACACCACAAGTCCCAGCAGGCATCATGCAGCCTGTATCACAAGTCCCAGCTAGCACTGTGGAACAGCAGCCTCCGAGACCAGTATCACAGGTTTCAGCAGGTACTATGCAACTGCAGCAGCAGCAGAGACCAGTACTACAAGTCTCAGCAGCCACTGTGAAACAGCAACACCAGAGACAAGTACCAACGGTCCTAGCAGGAACTGTGCAGCAGCAGGCACCAAATGTCCCAGTGGGTACTGTGCAAGAGCAGCCACAGAGTCCTACAGCTGTCCCTGAGCAAGAGCATGAAGCCCAAGAACCAGCAGAGGCACCAAGCAGACACTGCACAGCAGCAGGACAGTGGACATGTATCCATGTTTCAGGTGTGGTGACAGAGCAGAGCTCTATTGCTGGGGAACAGACTGGGGCTGATGGTGGACATGGACCTGCTGGGTCAGAGGCGGGGGGGGGGGCATGCAATCTGTGTGTGGGAGTCTTCTGATGGTGACATAGAGGTGGACGGGGTGGGGGAAGCTGTGCAGAGTAATGTGCAGGATTTCCCCCTTTTACCTTCAACCACACAAGGTGTGACAGAACCTTCTAGAGCAGATGCTCCCCCTGTAGATCAGGCCCGTCAGGACCCCCCTAGAAACCCCTGCAGCTGCGGCGCTCATCCTTCTCCTCTAGTGCAGGCTATACAGGCCAGGCTTTAAAAGAAGGAATGTGGTGAGGTTCAAACAGCGAGGCGCCAAAGAAGACCTCCCTGATAGGATTGTGGTCCGAGAACTTCTGTGTCGCCACAAGGGGTTTGTGCCGGCAGACATCCTGGCAGTGATAACCCTACCAGATAGACAGGGCTATGATGTCAGCTTTAAACTCATGTGTAATCTGGATAGGTTCTGGGCTAATTTCCCCAGGTTTAGGGACACAGAAGGTCGGAGTAAATTTACCGGACACAGTCATAGTCAACATCATATTCTGGAATGAGGCCGTCCCTCCCCAGGATATTGTGGTGTGGCTCCGGAGGCACTGTGACCTTATGTCTGACCTGACTAAGAACAGGGACGATAAAGGTATCTGACGGGAGGGTGGAAGGTCCTGGTCAAACTGCGCCAGCAGAACAATATCACATGGCATCTACCCAACTCTTTCTACATAGGTAGAGAGAAAGGTGTCTGCTTCTACCCTGGTCAGCCCAGAAAGTGCTTCAGATGTGGCAAGGCCGGTCATCTGGCCAGTGCCTGTACTGTGGTAAAGTGCAATCTGTGTGGTGAGGTTGGCCATGTAAGTGCTAACTGTGAGACCATCAGATGTAATCTGTGTGGAAACATGGGCCACCCTCACAGAGATTGCCCAGATGCATAGCACAACATCTGTAAAGAGCTTCCTGATGAGGAACTGGTGGAAGAAGCAGAGGCTGTAGAGGAGGAGGCCTTGATGTCAGGGACAATACTGACCAGGCACGAAGTCCAGCAGGGGTCAGATGGTGTGGAGACAGAACATCAGGGCTCAGAGAGTGTGCGGGGTGACATGGAGACTGTCCCTCAGGACCAACAACAGTCAGACGGAGCCGCGTCTGTATCACCATCTGTACCTGAGGAGAGCAAGAAGGGCAAACGGAGGAAAAAAGATGCCTCCTCCCGTAAGGCCGAGGCAGATTACATCATGGACCAGAGGACCAAGAAAAAAAATATAGGTGCAGATATAATGGTGATATCTAATAGGTACGAGGTTCTGACAGAGTCAGATGGTGATTATGAGGGAGAGCTACAAAGGATAGGCAATAAACATGAAGACGACACAGGAGACCCCCCGACAAACAGGAGACTTATTGCCAGAGAAGATCAGGTAGAGTCAGACATGGAAACAAGTGGCAGGTGAGGCAGAAAGAGATTGGCAGCCTGGTCCTTCTTTCTGGTCACTGGCTGTGGAGCCTTATGCCGGGGTGGCTGTCATGTTCACCACCAATATTCTGACAGTACATCGGTTAACAGAGGTGGCGATGGGAAGATGTCTGGTTCTAGAAGTCACTATTCATGGTAGAAGGCTCTGGCTCATTAATATCTATGGCCCACAGTCAGTGGTGGTCGGTGGAAAGGATCCAGTTATTCAGTGAGGTGAAGCAGTATCTCTTTACCTCAGTTCCTGTGGTAATGGCTGGAGATTTTTATGTCGCTAGAACCTCAGGTGACAGATCCTCTGGCCGAGCAGTGACCAGGGACTCAAAGGTCTTATATAACATGATCTCTCAGGCAGGTTTCATTGATGTCTTCACACAGGGAGGTAGGAAGCCAAACTTCACCTACTCTTGTGCCGACAGAAGACGTAGGATAGATTTGACTTTTGTTAGTCCTGCAGAAGGTGTTAGTGGGATGAAGGAGCGAGTAGGTCCTTATTCAGATCACCTGGCCTTGTTTTTCTGCTTAGGGGCCGCTAAGCATCCTCATATTGGTAGAGGGTTATGGAGACTTAACTCCACTCTCTTGGAAGACCCTTTGTCCAGAGAGTCGTCAACTCTCTTTTTCAGCATCAACTAGAGAGAGTGGACTTTTATGACAACATGGCTGACTGGTGGGAGGATGTCGAGGAGATCAGACCCCTCTTAAGGAGATTGTCATTTAAGAAAAGGAAGAGTAAGTATGGCCAGTATCTCAAGCTGCGGAAAGAATTGGAGTCACTGTTTTTAGCAGACGGGAGGGACCAAGAAAAGATCAAACGACTAAAATCTGAAATAAGTCAGTATCAGTACAGCAGGATTATCGGTCATTAGGATCACCGGTTCCCTTTGAGAACTGCCGGGAGCGTGTGGCAAACAAAGTGGTGACTGACTACCAAGGTGTTTTGCAGAAATCTCGGGAGGGTATTGTTGGGGTGGTGAGATCTTACTATACTGACTTGTTTCAGAGGAAGGTTTTGGATAAGGAAAAGATGGATCAATTCTTGGAGGCAACTCCAGGCCCTGATACTAATGATTTAGATTTTTCTCCTTTGACAGCAGAATTAGCGGTGGAGGAGGTTAAAGTGGCCACTGATCAGTTATATCTGAAGAAGGCACCAGGTCCAGATGGTATAACAGCAGAATTTTATAAGAAATTCACAGACCACTTAGCTCCGATCCTTGTGGATATGTACAAAAACTGTCTAGAAAATCACCTGATGCCTCCGTCCATGAGGGTGTCCTCGTTAATTCTGTTGTCTAAAGGTAAGGAGCCTAGTGAGATCAAGAAATGGAGGCCCTCTTGAATGTCGACAGGAAGATTCTGGCAAAAATCCTTTTCTCTAGATTTGTCTGTTTGTCCCGGGCACTGTTGACAGGTGTAGTGCCCTAGAACAGGGAGTACTTTGACATTTGTGGACATTTGCCTATATTCCCTATGCAAAGTTAAAACTTCTTACTTTATTTCTCTTGAAAAGGATAACTTATACTATTTAATACTGTGTACCTGCACCTTATATGGGCTCCTGTGAACAAGGCAGACATAGCAGAGCTGGAGAGGGTTCAGAAGAGGGCAACTAAAGTAATAACTGGAATGGGGCAACTACAATGCCCTGAAAGGTTATCAAAATTAGGGTTATTCACTTTAGAAAAAAAGACGACTGAGGGGAAATCTAATATCTATGTATAAATATATCAGGGGTCAGTACAGAGATCTGTCCCATCATCTATTTATCCCCAGGACTGTGACTGTGATGAGGGGACATCCTCTGCGTCTGGAGGAAAGAAGGTTTCTGCACAAACATAGAAAAGGATTCTTCACTGTAAGAGCAGTGAGACTATGGAACTCTCTGCCTGAGGAGGTGGTGATGGTGAGTACAATAAAGGAATTCAAGAGGGGACTGGATGTATTTCTGGAGTGTAATAATATTACAGGCTACAGCTACTAGAGAGGGGTCGTTGATCCAGGGAGTTATTCTGATTGCCTTATTGGAGTCAGGAAGGAATTTTTTTCCCCTTAAGTGGGGAAAATTGGCTTCTACCTCACAGGGTTTTTTTCCCTTCCTCTGGATCAACTTGCAGGAAACAGGCCGAACTGGATAGACAAATGTCTTTTTCGGTCTTATATACTATGTTACTATGTTACTATGATACATATCGTGTTCATTATCACTGTATTTACATGGCTCTGTGAAAAGGGTTAATGAATACTAAGAGACTGTTAGGGCTTTGATTGAGAAGCTGGTAATTTTCCACAGTTGCCATAGGGTTTAAAGAATACCATGTTTTAGAGGGAAAAACCCAGATATGTTTATCACCAAAAGCAGACAGCCTGACCTTTTACATGTCTGGTTTTAGCTATGTTGTTATGTCTGGAAACTTGTTTTTGTCTGAAAAACCTGCTGTGTCATTGCCATTGAGTATCATTGAAGCTTTAATGTCTATACCAGACGGGAGCTGAAACATTGTACCTGTCTGTGCTGAGCTTCTCCACTCCACCCCTCCCACTAGAAGGTTCTAGTCTAGAACTGTATATAAGGAGAGCAGTCAGAGCCCCTAGTGTGCTGCAGTTAGGGACCAGTGCTTGGAGGGGAGACTTATGCCAGCCTGCAGGAGTGACCAGAAGAAGACACTGAGACGGGGATACGCTGCCACAGACCCTGGATCACCACCCTTGGACCAGGATACCAGCCTTCTGAAGAGAAAGAGGGACAGCTAGCTCAGTCCTTTCCTTAGCATCTAACCCTTCTTCTGCCAAGTTTGGGGTGGCCCCAACACTACGCTGGGTCCCCCGGACACCGTCGAGGTGTCAACATATGTTTCTGCTCTCCGGAAAGGATGGAAAGGCGTGGTGCACCCCAATGGGAAATAAGTCCAGAGAGTCAGGGTCTGCAGTAAAGCAGGGTGCTTCTTTACTAGAGGAATTCAGGTACACAACAGTACAGGAGATGCATAGCGCTGGCTTCTCCAGTCTCCTCCCTGCCAGAAGAAGGGTTTGATGCAGAGGAAAGGCCTGGGCTAGCTGTCCCTCTTTCTCTTCAGAAGGCTGGTACCCGGGTCCAAGGCTGGTGATCCAGGGTCTGTGGCAGCGTATCCCCGACTCAGCATCTTTTTCTGGTCACTCCGTAGATTGGCAAAATCTCCTCCCTGGCAGAAGAAGGGTTTGATGCTGAGGAAAGGCCTGGGCTAGCTGTCCCTCCCTCTCTCTCTCTCTCTCTCTCTCAGAAGGCTTCCATGAGCTGTTGATTGGATCATGTGACCCAGTGACGTCACTGAAGGTCCTTCATCCCCCTCCTGCTGAAGACAGAACAGAACACCGGCAGCTACGCGATCAAATGGAAGAGGTGAGTTTATTTTTTGATTGTTTTTAACTCTCTATTGCCCTTTTTACTTTGCATTCTCTATTGAGAATGCTAATATTTTCCTTTATAACTATGTTATAAGGGAAAATAATAAAATATACAGAATAATCAACCCGAAATCGGACTTCAGTGATGAAGTCCGGCTTCGGGTCTGGGTACCAAATATGCCGATTTTTCGCACCCACTTGCAAAGCGCATTAAAACGCTTTGCATTCTCGAGGAGAAATTGCGCATTTTCCCGCAACGCACCCGCCTCTTATCCGGGCGTCAAACGTGAGGCCCGTGTGAAAGAGGCCTAAATCTCCGGTCTTAGTACATGCCCCCTATGTTGTTATGTTGACGTCTTTTCTAGATCTGGCAGCTGCAAGGATGGGCTGCAATCATTGCTGTATGGATGACTGCTGACTCACAGCTGAGGGTTTGTTACATTTGTGTCCTGAACAGACAATCTTCTGTGATCTTAACGGTTGGAACTTCAGACGGATACATTTCACCTGCACTGGAACATTGTATCCAACTCTCAGGACAGGGAAGAGATTTTCACTCCAGATCTGGATTGTCAAGACTGGTTACAACTGTCACAAACCCTCAGCTGTCAGAAGTATTAGGTTTGTAGGTCTTTCAACATTCCTAGGGTGAGGAACTGAAGCATAAGGTAGTCCTGGCCGTCAGTGGTACTGCCGTGGAAGTGAACGCACTGCAGTACTGCTGATGACCACTAGCCAGTAGTGGAGCACAGGTCATTGGTCTTGGAACATGCCTTTAAATTGTTAGGGGGGGGTGGGGGTCACTAACTGGTGATGTAGGTAGGTATTTATAAATTGGAAAAAATATATAACTGATAACATTCAGTGAACGGAGCTTCAGCTCAGGACCAGACATACATGAAGGAGTGATAATAGATAGGACAGAACCATACACTTCATGGACCTTTGCTGTATATACTGTCAGATCTCACTTTGTGACCAGTAGGTGGCAGTAACGTGATGTTGTTTGGTGCCTGTACTAAGGGCTGACGCTTCATCCCAGGCTCTGATTAAGCAGCACAGTGGAGATTCTCTCTAAAACCTCAGCTCTGCTGTAAATCCCCCGCTACATGTATGATAACACCGCCATATACCTGCCGCAGCCACCGTGTGTATGAGTACTGCTAATATATATCTGTCCCAGTGTGGATAAGGTTAATACTGAAAACTGGAACAGCAATAAAACATCCAGAATTATGGCTGTATACCGTACATAAAGAGGGAGTGTCGGTATGACACCCCCACCTGTACATTATTACTGTATATTGGTTCTGTTACTATTCCTAAATCGTACTCACCATAAGACGGTACTAATGTCGCTCTATACACTGAAGCGATAAAAGCTGCTGTAAAGACTGTGCTGATTTTCTGCCACATACAGTGTGGTACATGGTTGTTTTTCAACACAGATTTTCGGAGGAATTCTCCATCCACATAAATTGTTCTGTATATTAGTGCAGCATCAACACCGCAATCCGGAGCATGGGAATTCATTTTTCAGGAAAAAGAATTATAGCAGTATTATAGTAGTTATATTCTTGTACATAGGAGCAGTATTATAGCAGTTATATTCCTGTACATAGGAGGCAGTGTTATAGTAGTTATATTCTTGTACATAAGAGACAGTATTATAGTAGTTATATTCTTGTACATAGAAGCAGTATTATAATAGTTATATTCTTGTACATAGGAGCAGTATTATAGTAGTTATATTCTTGTACATAAGAGACAGTATTATAGTAGTTATATTCTTGTACATAGGAGGCAGTATTATAGTAGTTATATTCTTGTACATAGGAGCAGTATTATAGTAGTTATATTCTTGTATATAGGAGCAGCATTATAGTAGTTATATTCTTGTACATAGGAGCAGTATTATAGTAGTTATATTCTTGTACATAGGAGCAGTATTATAGTAATTATATTCTTGTACATAAGAGCGAGTATTATAGTAGTTATATTCTTGTACATAGGAGCAGTATTATAGTAGTTATATTCTTGTACATAGGAGCAGTATTATAGTAGTTATATCCTTGTACATAGGAGCAGTATTATAGTAGTTATATTCTTGTACATAGAAGCAGTATTATAGTAGTTATATTCTTGTACATAGGAGCAGTATTATAGTAGTTATATTCTTGTACATAGGAGCAGTATTATAGTAGTTATATTCTTGTACATAGGAGCAGTATTATAGTAATTATATTCTTGTACATAAGAGCGAGTATTATAGTAATTATATTCTTGTACATAAGAGCGAGTATTGTAGTAATTATATTCTAGTACATAAGAGCAGTATTACAGTAGTTATATTCTTGTACATAGGAGGCAGTATTATAGTAGTTATATTCTTGTATATAGGAGCAGCATTATAGTAGTTATATTCTTGTACATAGGAGCACTATTATAGCAATTAAATTCTTGTACATAAGAGCGAGTATTATAGCAGTTATATTCTTGTACATAGGAGCAGTATTGTAGTAATTATATTCTTGTACATAGGAGGCAGTATTATAGTAGTTATTTTCTTGTACATAGGAGCAGTATTACAGTAGTTATATTCTTGTACATAGAAGCAGTATTATAGTAGTTATATTCTTGTACATAGGAGCAGTATTATAGTAGTTATATTCTTGTACATAGGAGAAGTATTATAGTAGTTATATCCTTGTACATAGAAGCAGTATTATAGTAGTTATATTCCTGTACATAGGAGGCAGTATTATAGTAGTTATATTCTTGTACATAGGAGGCAGTATTATAGTAGTTATATTCTTGTACACAGGAGGCAGTATTATAGTAGTTATATTCTTGTACATAGAAGCTGTCTTATAGTAGTTATATTCTTGTACATAGGAGCAGTATTATAGTAGTTATATTCTTGTACATAGGACAGGAGCAGTATTATAGTAGTTATATCCTTGTACATAGAAGCAGTATTATAGTAGTTATATTCCTGTACATAGGAGGCAGTATTATAGTAGTTATATTCTTGTACATAGGAGGCAGTATTATAGTCGTTATATTCTTGTACATAGGAACAGTATTATAGTAGTTATATTCCTGTACATAGGAGCAGTATTATAGTAGTTATATTCTTGTACACAGGAGGCAGTATTATAGTAGTTATATTCTTGTACATAGAAGCTGTCTTATAGTAGTTATATTCTTGTACATAGGAGGTGGTATTATAGTAGTTATATTCTTGTACATAGGAGGCAGTATTATAGTAGTTATATTCCTGTACATAGGAGCAGTATTATAGTAGTTATATTCTTGTACATAGAAGCTGTATTATAGTAGTTATATTCTTGTACATAGAAGCTGTATTATAGTAGTTATATCCTTTTACATAGAAGCAGTATTATAGTAGTTATATCCTTTTACATAGAAGCAGTATTATAGTAGTTATATTCCTGTACATAGGAGGCAGTATTATAGTTGTTATTTTCTTGTACATAGGAGGCAGTATTATAGTAGTTATATTCTTGTACATAGGAGGCAGTATTATAGTAGTTATATTCTTGTACATAGAAGGCAGTATTATAGTAGTTATATTCTTGTACATAGGAGGCAGTATTATAGTATTTATATTCTTGTACATAGGAGCAGTAATATAGTAGTTATATTCTTGTACATAGGAGGCAGTATTATAGTAGTTATATTTTTGTACATAGGAGCAGTATTATAGTAGTTATCGTTTTGTACCTTTCAGTAGAGTGTTGCAGGGTCAATGGTTTCTTGACAGTGGAAAGTGTTATGTGTCTGAACCTATTTACTACAATTTCTGTAACCCAAGACAAAGAAAAAAATAGCGCTGACATTCAGTCTCAAGAGGTCAACGCAATAATAAATGTCAGAGAATGAGTGCATGAAATAATTGCAATACATTAATTCTGGGCCCCTCGCCTCTCGTCTCCTCACAGCTGTTGTCACAGAATAGTGATAATAATTCACCACTTTATAATAAGCTTCCAGTGATAATAATATTTTGCTGCTACCATTGTGATTTATTTATAGAGTGTTTATTTTCAGTGATTACTGACTGTTATAATATTAATAATTATGAGTCTAACATGTTTTGGTGTTGATCAGGGCGGCTTCCCGAGGGCAGATTATAGGTGTTATTGCCCATGGGGATGCGGAGCAAAAACCCAAAGAGACCGAGTCTAAATGAATTAAACAGACAGAACGCAACAGACATCTCTGAAATCAGGGCATGTCAGCAAACCTACTGCTGACCCCTCCAGTATCCTAGACCACCAGGTATGCAGGTATTAGCCATTTCACTTGCCTATACATGTATGGGCACTGACATTAACCCTTCCGCTACACTAGGCCACTCTGGGAGCAGATGTAAAGGAGTTGACTACACTAGACTAGTACAAATGCAGTCATTAACCTACTCTTAGCTCTAGTTTCAAACCTTTTACTACTCTAGGCCACCCGGGAAGCAAATGTTAGGGACTGGACTACAGGAGACTACTGGGATTGCAGTCATTATTCCTCTCTTGGCTCTATTTGTAAACCTTCCACTACACCAAGCCATCAGGAAAGAAGACATTAAAGGGGTTGTCCATTAATTAATAATACAACAATAGCTGATCTCAGGGAGACCAGCTACAAAAAACACCGCGGAGCCTCACTTAAGAGTCTCAACACAGCAATCCGAAGTGCAAAGTTCCCTGGGAAACAGGAATATGCAAAATAAATGTGGAGCCCCAGTTATGGGTCTACAACACAATGAAAGCCAGATATCCCTCAAAGGAAGGAAAACCAAGCAAAGGGGTGTCTCCATTACAGAGATCACCAAATCCAACATATTAAGTGGCCCCTATGTCAAGATCCCACTTTTTTACAAGCTTTAAGGATGTGACAGGGAAAACCTAAGCTAGGTATCCATCCACAGACAGCTGTTTCAGGGTGTTGCCCCTCATCAGTGTGGAGTAGGATTCTGGCTAACCGGGAGCAATGCCTCGGAGACCACTCAAACACAACAATAGCTGATCTCAGGGAGACCAGCTACAAAAAACACCGCAAAGCCTCACTTAAGAGTCTCAACACAGCAATCCGAAGGGCAAAGTTTAATTAATAATGATGGATTTAGACTAATCTTCAGTGTATCTTACTTTGGTTGTAGTACTACAAGAGTTAATTCCCATGGTTTCTCTGTGTCCATCTACTGACTATTTAGCATATCAGCTATATATATATATACACTTACCTAAAGAATTATTAGGAACACCATACTAATATGGTGTTGGACCCCCTTTTGCCTTCAGAACTTCCTTAATTCTACGTGGCATTGATTCCACAAGGTGCTGATAGCATTCTTTAGAAATGTTGGCCCATGTTGATAGGATAGCATCTTGCAGTTGATGGAGATTTGAGGGATGCACATCCAGGGCACGAAGCTCCCGTTCCACCACATCCCAAAGATGCTCTATTGGGTTGAGATCTGGTGACTGTGGCGGCCATTTTAGTACAGTGAACTCATTGTCATGTTCAAGAAACCAATTTGAAATGATTCGAGCTTTGTGACATGGTGCATTATCCTGCTGGAAGTAGCCATCAGAGGATGGGTACATGGTGGTCATAAAGGGATGGACATGGTCAGAAACAATGCTCAGGTAGCCCGTGGCATTTAAACGATGGCCTATTGGCACTAAGGGACCTAATGTGTGCCCAGAAAACCTCCCCCACACCATTACACCACCAGCCTGCACAGTGGTAACAAGGCATGATGGATGGATGTTCTCATTCTGTTTACGCCAAATTCGGACTCTACCATTTGAATGTCTCAACAGAAATCGAGACTCATCAGACCAGGCAACATTTTTTTCAGTCTTCAACGGTCCAATTTTGGTGAGCTCATGCAAATTGTAGCCTCTTTTTCCTATTTGTAGTGGAGATGAGTGGTACCCGGTGGGGTCTTCTGCTGCTGTAGCCCATCCGCCTCAAGGTTGTGCGTGTTGTGGCTTCACAAATGCTTTGCTGCATACCTCGGTTGTGGTTATTTCAGTCAACGTTGCTCTTCTATCAGCTTGAATCAGTCGGCCCATTCTCCTCTGACCTCTAGCATCCACAAGGCATTTTCACCCACAGGACTGCCGCATACTGGAGGTTTTTCCCTTTTCACCCCATTCTTTGTAAACCCTAGAAATGGTTGTGCGTGAAAATCCCAGTAACTGAGCAGATTGTGAAATACTCAGACCGGCCCGTCTGGCACCAACAACCATGCCACGCTCAAAATTGCTTAAATCACCTTTCTTTCCCATTCTGACATTCAGTTTGGAGTTCAGGAGATTGTCTGGACCAGGACCACACCCCGAAATGCATTGAAGCAACGGCCATGTGATTGGTTGACAAGATAATTGCATTAATGAGAAATAGAACAGGTGTTCCTAATAATTCTTTAGGTGAGTGTATATATATATATCTAAATATAATGCTGGGCTCTTAGTTCCATCCCCTTGCCTGATCAATCAGGTTCTGTTAGCTTCTGCTAGACCTTGCAAAAGAGCTATACTCTGTTTGTCTACCGGTATACGGACCTCTGCCTCTTCACTGTCCTGATCCTGTGCCACCTGTCCTGACCTATGTATTGTTTTACAGATTCACACGAACTCTGCCCGCCCTGACCTCTGCCTGTTTCCTGACTCCTTGGTGCATTCACTCTGCTGTCTCTGATCCCCGTGAGTCAGCAGCCTTCCACATCAGTCGATGTGGCTGTCGATCCACACCCACAGTCATAACTATCTTCTTCCACACTAGACCTCCAGGGAGGCAGATATTAACCTCTCATACTCAAGACCACCAGGGCAGGAAACTTTAACTATCCTATCACCCTAGACCAGTTATGGCTAACATCCGGCACTCCAGCTGTGGTGAAACTACGACTCCTAGCATGCTCCATTCATTTCTATGAAGTTCTGAGAACAGCCAAGCAAGTGTACATATTGGGAGTTGTAGTTTTAGCACAGCTGGGGTGCCAGAGGTTTAACCATGATCTGCATAAAATTTCACGGCACACACGATTGCGTAGGTATGAGGATGAAATAGAAATTTTATTGAAAGCCACCACCAGATTTACAGGAAATCATAGACACAGTGCAGGGCCCAGAGGACCCAGAGGTTTAACCATCACAGCCCTAGACCACCACGTAAAAGGGCACTAACCTTTTCAATACTATAGGCATAGCAGATATTTTCCCCTCCACTACCCTAGACCACCAGAGAGACAGACAGTAACCCTATTATTAACCTAGACTACTGAGGGATTTTCTGGTGGCTCCGCTCACTGTTTAGTCTCCAGCAACTGTGTATTGCCCATTCACTTGATTGGTAGCTGAGCTGCCACGACCACTAAACAGTGGATGGGACCTTCACTGGTCTGAAACAGCTGATCGATCGGGATATCAGATCACTGATTTGATATCCATGACCTATCCTGAGCATAGGGAATCGATATCCAAGTATTGGAAAAGCCTTTAACACCTTCATTACCACAGACCAGCCAAGAATCTTGCATTAACCCCTCCATTACCCTGCTTCAACAGGGAAACAAACATCAAAAATGTAATATTGCCAACTTCTTTAGGGAATATTTCCCACCACCTTTGTGCCCTCAGCTGTTTTCATACCCCCGGTCATCTGTATGGAGGGGGTCAGTGTATTCTCGTCTTTTGGGCTCCTTCTTCTTGGCAACGATACGAACCCCAAAGGTCAAACCTCCTTCTAACTTATATTTATTACCAGTTTGGCCCCTTTTATTCCTGCAGTGTTCTTCAGGACACTCAGAAAGGTTTTTACAAATTTAAGACATTTGTCCACGCTTCAATACAATTCTAAAGCCACAGTAAAGACCGACACTCAAGCACATAGTGTTGTGAGTTTAAAATGGAACAATGTTACAACGTGGCTACATAGTAAAGTTGACTTATCAACAATTTAGTCTTTGTGGAAAGGTGGAAGACAAAATAGGGTCCATTGTAGGACTATATTCATCTCCTGCACTCTGGTTTACTGTATGAATAGAATGCTAAATCCTCAGTGAAGACTGACATTTACACAAGTGGTATAGTAGGAGAGATAGAGCAAGCACCTCCATATTTGCTGACAATGAAGATCCCTTGGAGAGAAGTGTCCTACACAGGGCAAAGGAGCAACCTGTCCAAGGTACCTGTACATCCAGAACGTTCTGGCTCATGAACGGAATGTCAAAAGTTCAGTTTAAACTGACACACAAGCGAAACTGAAGAAAAGGAATGAGACAGAGGAACATAACTGCACAATGGAGCTGACATAAGTTATTGAGAGTCCATAGGCCGCAGGGTGACAGCATAGTGGGATATTACGCGGCCTACGGTAAGTTCTGTCCTATATGACTTAAGATCCTTGTATCTGGACTGCTCCTTTAAATCATGATGAAGGAAACATCTCCCACCTTCTAGCAAATTGCATATTTGTCTTCATAAAGGATCATACAATTATGTGGCCCCTGAAGATATGTGATATAAATGATAATCTGGACTTGTAATAAGATGAAGGAGCGGTCAGCAGCGTGGGTGATAAATTATACATATGTGGGGGCAGACGTCCTCCGGTGATCCATTATTTATAACCTCCCCGGGTTGTAATAATGATATACACCCGTCCTCAGCAGTGAAATGACTGCACCTAGAAGGAAAAGTCAGGGAATTATGGAAATCACAGGATCGATAGACATGTAAATGGTATGCAGATTATGAAAAATGAAACATATTTAGAAGATCTTGATTTTGTCCTAAGAACTTTCTGCCATGCTGAATGCATTTGGGCACTCAAATCATCAAGATCTGCTGCTGGCAGCTCCCTTTACCATTTCCGACTAATGACGTCCCAGATGTGGTCAATGAGAGACAAGTCCAATGAAGTAGCCGTGGGCTGCTCAGCAATTTGCGTCCGGATGTTGTACTGTCGAAAAACGGCTCCTGGGACACTTTGGAGAATTGGCCGTACAACTGGTTCTCCGACCAAATCAATGTAACTCCGAGCTGTTAGTGTACCTGTCATGAAGGCTAGAGGGGTCCACACCATAAGAGTAGGACCGGTGTGACGTTCCCTTGTGAAGAACTCTTCATGCTATTGTCCACTTGGACTTCAGACCGATCTCCTGGTATTATTGCATCCGAGACAAAAGCAGGACTCATCACTGAAGAGGACAGACCTCTGTTCCAGCCTCCAGTGCACCATGATGGCCTCTGAGAGCGGTGGCCTGAGGTCATTGGAACACCTGTAGTTGGGCGTTTGGTTCATAGCCTAATGTTCTGCAGAAGTCTTCTGAAGGTTTGTGTCGACGCTGTTTGCCACCCCAGGCTTGAGACGTGACGTCCAATTTCATCTGCAGTACAAAATGGAAGTTCTCCTAATCAGACGATCCGTCCATGCAGAGGTTCTCCTCTGTGCACCTCTCGCTGTCATTCCAGGTCGTCCCAACCACCGGGACACACGACGTTGAACGGTGCTGACATCTCAGCCTAGGCGCATAGCGATCTGCCCGAGTGATAAACCAAGGCCTCTCAGCTGAAAGATTCTGTCCCTCTTGGTTTGTGACAAGCGGTGATAACTGGCACCTCAGCGGACAAGAGGCCTCGTTCTATCATCCCACAAGATTTTTTAGGTTACGTGCGGCTAAAAATTTTGTTTTCAATCTGGTTCTTCTGGCATACAGAAAATTGAAATTTTGGAGTATATTATTTTCGTGCAAAAATTTGTGAGCCATTTTTCAAGAAGCGGAAGGGGATTGAGGCTCCTGCAGCCCAACAGATTTACTATCATTTATTCCAGAAATTGGTCATACCTGGTAGATTTGCTTCTCGGTGTGTAAAAGACATCTGCGCCTCTTTATAAATGTCGTGCCTGCTTCTCCAGCGCATATGAAATGCCAGATCTCTCAGTATCCGGTCAGAGGTCTTGGACGGCTGTGGTTTGACTGTGATCAGTGAGTCTGTGTTCCTGGGATTGTTCACAGATACACTGCCGAGTAATGACGAGGGTCTGTAGGACAAGTTCATTTCTTTCATCATAAAGACGATCCCGTCAAGAGTCGCTGCCCTCATCCAGTCATCCTCAGCGGCGTCGGCTGCCCTCCAGATGATGAGCAGTTAGGTAGCTAAGCCCTGTGCATTGTGTAGAGGGAAGAAGAACGAAGCAGCAGATGAAATATTAACACCGCACAGCAAACATACCGTATGTATACAGATCACCCATCCCAGCAGTGGACCGTACAGTGTGCACAGTGTCATAGACACTGCTGGGCAGCACACAGTTAATACTGTGACACAATGGACGACTATTAGTGTCAGCATCTAATTATTAGAATATTACAGTTACTGAATAAGTGTCCTACAATACATCAATTATAGTGCCATACAGTACCTAGTGTCATACAGTACAAAAATAATAGTGCCATACAGTACCTAGTGTCATACAGTACATAAATAATAGTGCCATACAGTACCTAGTGTCATACGGTACATACATTATGGTGCCAGAGAGTACCTAGTGTCATACAGTACAAAAATAATAGTGCCATACAGTACCTAGTGTCATACGGTACATACATTATGGTGCCAGAGAGTACCTAGTGTCATACCGTACAAAAATAATAGTGCCATACAGTACATAAATAATAGTGTCATACAGTACAAAAATAATAGTGCCATACAGTACCTAGTGTCATACAGTACATAAATAATAGTGCCATACAGTACCTAGTGTCATACGGTACATACATTATGGTGCCAGAGAGTACCTAGTGTCATACAGTACAAAAATAATAGTGCCATACAGTACCTAGTGTCATACAGTACAAAAATAATAGTGCCATACAGTACCTAGTGTCATACAGTACAAAAATAATAGTGCCATACAGTACCTAGTGTCATACAGTACATAAATAATCAGGCCATACAGTACCTAGTGTCATACAGTACATAAATAATAGTGCCACACAGTACCTAGTGTCACACAGTACATAAATAATAGCGCCATACAGTACCTAGTGTCACACAGTACATAAATAATAGTGCCATACAGTACATAAATAATAATGCCATACAGTACCTAGTGTCACACAGTACATAAATAATAGTGCCATACAGTACATAAATAATAGTGCCATACAGTACCTAGTGTCATACAGTACATAAATAATAGTGCCATACAGTACATAAATAATAATGCCATACAGTACCTAGTGTCATACAGTACATAAATAATAGTGCCAGTACTTAGTGCATACAGTACCTAGTGCCATACAGTACATAAATAATAGTGCCATACAGTACCTAGTGTCATACAGTACATAAATAATAGTGCCATACAGTACCTAGTGTCATACAGTACATAAATAATAGTGCCATACAGTACATAAATAATAGTGCCGTACAGTAACTAGTGTCATACAGTACATAAATAATAGTGCCATACAGTACATAAATAATAGTGTCACACAGTACCTAGTGTCATACAGTGCATAAATAATAGTGCCATACAGTACCTAGTGTCATACAGTACATAAATAATAGTGCCATACAGTACCTAGTGTCATACAGTACATAAATAATAGTGCCATACAGTACCTAGTGTCATACAGTACATAAATAATAGTGCCATACAGTACCTAGTGTCATACAGTACATAAATAATAGTGCCATACAGTACCTAGTGTCATACAGTACATAAATAATAGTGCCATACAGTACCTAGTGTCATACAGTACATAAATAATAGTGCCATACAGTACCTAGTGTCATACAGTACATAAATAATAGTGCCATACAGTACCTAGTGTCATACAGTACATAAATAATAGTGCCATACAGTACCTAGTGTCATACAGTACATAAATAATAGTGCCATACAGTACCTAGTGTCATACAGTACATAAATAATAGTGCCATACAGTACCTAGTGTCATACAGTACATAAATAATAGTGCCATACAGTACCTAGTGTCATACAGTACATAAATAATAGTGCCATACAGTACCTAGTGTCATACAGTACAAATAATAGTGCCATACAGTACCTAGTGTCATACAGTACATAAATAATAGTGCCATACAGTACCTAGTGTCATACAGTACATAAATAATAGTGCCACACAGTACCTAGTGTCATACAGTACATAAATAATAGTGCCACACATACCTAGTGTCATACAGTACATAAATAATAGTGCCACACATACCTAGTGTCATACAGTACATAAATAATAGTGCCATACAGTACCTAGTGTCATACAGTACATAAATAATAGTGCCATACAGTACCTAGTGTCATACAGTACATAAATAATAGTGCCATACAGTACCTAGTGTCATACAGTACATAAATAATAGTGCCATACAGTACCTAGTGTCATACAGTACATAAATAATAGTGCCATACAGTACCTAGTGTCATACAGTACATAAATAATAGTGCCATACCTAGTGTCATACAGTACAAAATAATAGTGCCATACAGTACCTAGTGTCATACAGTACATAAATAATAGTGCCATACAGTACCTAGTGTCATACAGTACATAAATAATAGTGTCATACAGTACATAAATAATAGTGCCATACAGTACCTAAATAATAGTGTCATACAGTACATAAATAATAGTGCCATACAGTACATAAATAATAGTGTCATACAGTACCTAGTGCCATACAGTACATAAATAATAGTGCCATACAGTGCATAAATAATAGTGCCATACAGTGCATAAATAATAGTGCCATACAGTACCTAAATCGTGTCATACAGTACATAAATAATGGTGCCACACAGTACCTAGTGTCATACAGTACATAAATAATAGTGCCATACAGTCCATAAATAATAGTGCCATACAGTACATAAATAATAGTGCCATACAGTACATAAATAATAGTGCCATACAGTCCTAGTGTCCATACAGTGCATAAATAATAGTGCCACACAGTACCTAAATCGTGTCATACAGTACATAAATAATAGTGCCACACAGTACCTAGTGCCATACAGTGCATAAATAATAGTGCCATACAGTCCATAAATAATAGTGCCATACAGTACATAAATAATAGTGCCATACCATACATAAATGTCATACAGTGCATAAATAATAGTGCCATACAGTAACTAGTGTCATACAGTACATAAATAATAGTGCCATACCATACATAAATGTCATACAGTACAAAAATAATAGTGCCGTACAGTAACTAGTGTCATACAGTGCATAAATAATAGTGTCACACAGTACCTAGTGTCATACAGTGCATAAATAATAGTGCCATACAGTACCTAGTGTCATACAGTACATAAATAATAGTGCCATACAGTACCTAGTGTCATACAGTACATAAATAATAGTGCCATACAGTACCTAGTGTCATACGGTACATACATTATGGTGCCAGAGAGTACCTAGTGTCATACAGTACAAAAATAATAGTGCCATACAGTACCTAGTGTCATACAGTACAAAAATAATAGTGCCATACAGTACCTAGTGTCATACAGTACAAAAATAATAGTGCCATACAGTACCTAGTGTCATACAGTACATAAATAATAGTGCCATACAGTACCTAGTGTCATACAGTACAAAAATAATAGTGCCATACAGTACCTAGTGTCATTCAGTACATAAATAATAGTGCCATACAGTACCTAGTGTCATACAGTACATAAATAATAGTGCCATACAGTACATAAATAATAGTGCCACACAGTACCTAGTGTCATACAGTACATAAATAATAGTGTCATACAGTACATAAATAATAGTTCCATACAGTACCTAGTGTCATACAGTACATAAATAATGGTGCCACACAGTACCTAGTGTCATACAGTACATAAATAATAGTGCTGTACAGTACCTAGTGTCATACAGTACAAAAATAATAGTGCCATACAGTACCTAGTGTCATACAGTACATAAATAATAGTGCCATACAGTACCTAGTGTCATACAGTACATAAATAATAGTGCCATACAGTACATAAATAATAGTGCCACACATACCTAGTGTCATACAGTACATAAATAATAGTGCCGTACAGTAACTAGTGTCATACAGTACATAATTAATAGTGCCATACAGTACATAAATAATAGTGCCATACAGTACATAAATAATAGTGCCACACAGTACCTAGTGTCATACAGTACATAAATAATAGTGCCATACAGTACATAAATAATAGTGCCACACAGTACCTAGTGTCATACAGTACATAAATAATAGTGTCATACAGTACATAAATAATAGTTCCATACAGTACCTAGTGTCATACAGTACATAAATAATGGTGCCACACAGTACCTAGTGTCATACAGTACATAAATAATAGTGCTGTACAGTACCTAGTGTCATACAGTACAAAAATAATAGTGCCATACAGTACCTAGTGTCATACAGTACATAAATAATAGTGCCATACAGTACCTAGTGTCATACAGTACATAAATAATAGTGCCATACAGTACATAAATAATAGTGCCACACATACCTAGTGTCATACAGTACCTAGTGTCATACAGTACATAAATAATAGTGTCATACAGTACATAAATAATAGTTCCATACAGTACCTAGTGTCATACAGTACATAAATAATGGTGCCACACAGTACCTAGTGTCATACAGTACATAAATAATAGTGCTGTACAGTACCTAGTGTCATACAGTACATAAATAATAGTGCCATACAGTACCTAGTGTCATACAGTACATAAATAATAGTGCCATACAGTACCTAGTGTCATACAGTACATAAATAATAGTGCCGTACAGTACCTAGTGTCATACAGTACATAAATAATAGTGCCATACAGTACATAAATAATAGTGCCGTACAGTACCTAGTGTCATACAGTACATAAATAATAGTGCCATACAGTACCTAGTGTCATACAGTACATAAATAATAGTGCCATACAGTACATAAATAATAGTGCCACACAGTACCTAGTGTCATACAGTACATAATTAATAGTGTCATACAGTACATAAATAATAGTGCCGTACAGTACCTAGTGTCATACAGTACATAAATAATAGTGCCGTACAGTACCTAGTGTCATACAGTACATAAATAATAGTGCCATACAGTACATAAATAATAGTTCCATACAGTACCTAGTGTCATACAGTACATAAATAATAGTGCCACACAGTACCTAGTGTCATACAGTACATAAATAATAGTGCCACACAGTACCTAGTGTCATACAGTACATAAATAATAGTGCCATACAGTACCTAGTGTCACACAGTACATAAATAATAGTGCCATACAGTACATAAATAATAGTGTCATACAGTACCTAGTGTCATACAGTACATAAATAATAGTGCCATACAGTACATAAATAATAGTGTCATACAGTACCTAGTGTCACACAGTACATAAATAATAGTGCCATACAGTACATAAATGTCATACAGTATTGCCATATTATTCCTTGTTTCAGCAGCACAGCTAGATACTGTACATTTCACTCAGTAACATTGGGGGTCTCCCTTCCGTGAAATCTGCCAGCACTGTACTGCTGTGACGTCCTTTCCCTGGAACTCACAGAAGAGATGAGGAGGGAGAACTCACACTTAAAGGCTCCAGGCACATGATTGTATTTTGTTTCCGTGCCCGTTCCGTTGTTTTTGCGGATCCCTTGTAATAATGCCTTGTCAGACATACTGATGCGGACAGCACATGGTGTGCTGTCTGCATTTTTTGCGGACCCTTTGAAATGAATGGGTCCACATCCTATCCGCAAAAAAAACAACGGAGCGGACAAGGAAACTAAATACGGTCATGTGCATGAGGCCTAACAGAAAGGCTTGAGACTCCTGTGAATTCAGGAGCAGTGCAGAAGCAGCACTTTTATCAGACTCAGGTGCTCAGCTATCACTGACACGCCCCCACTTCCCCTCAGCCATCTTCTCAGCAGTCTTTGCATGCTGGGAGTTGTAGTTTTGCAACAGCTGGGGAGCCGCAGTTTGCCCATCACTGTACTAGGCGTATCCCAATCGCAGCGCTCACAGCCTGGGAGAAAATAAACCGCCCAGGGATAATAGTAAGCGCAGGGAGACCCCTAGTGATGTGACGGCTTTTTTTCAGGTGGATGCAGGTAGATTTTGTAAAATGAAGTGATTTAGAAACGTGTTAGTTACACCGTTCTCAATGAAATACACAGTGAAAAATGAAATCTATGAATAATGACACTGATGATTCAGTTCCCATGTTTGGGGGTCCGCACCCTCAGACTCCTCCATCCTCTCCCCCTCAGAGGGGCAGGTATTTACTGACCCCTGGCTCACCCACCCACTTGCTGGATCACTCCCTGTCCTCAGGATTACGAATTCTCATTGTGGGCGACTGACATCCCCCTTGACATCCCCACCTCCCCGTCTGCCTCTAACCTCCTCTCTTGGACTTTCTTACTCTCAGACGCATCAAGACGATAAGAGACTTGACCTGGTCTTTTTCCGGCTCTGCTCCCTTTCTGCCTTTACGGACTCTCCTCTCCGGCTCTCTGACCACAGCCTTCCGTCCTACACTGCCACCAGTCCTCACCCACCTCGGCTCAGTCCTACTCATCACACCTTCCTGCCATTGTAAGGAACTTACAGACTCTCTACAGTCATTACTGCCCCTAATCTCTTCCCTCTCCTGGCCAGAACTGACGGCAGGACTATAATGACCCCCTCAGAAGTGCTCTGAACGAGAACACCTCCAAACATAGATGAAAGCGACCCCGGTTTACACCTCAAACTCGCTTTCTCCAGCGATGCTCTGAACACCTATAGAAAAAAGAATCACACACCAGAAGATTTTCTCCATTAGAAATGTATACTCACAACTGATAACGCCAAACAGTGTTTCATGACCCTGTCCAATAATCCAAAGAAAACTTTGTGACACTTTTCTCTCCCTCCTCAATCCCAGGTGCAGGTGCCTAGTACAGACGTCTGTACTGAAGATCTGGCCACCGACTTAAAAGAAAAAAATTGATGATATTCAGCATGAAATTCTCTCCCAGCCTGTAAGCGTCATCGATCCCCTTCCCTACTTTATCTGCTCTGGTTCACATTCAAATTTTGACCAAGTCACAGAAAAAGAATTCTCCAGGCTCCTCTTTTCTTCTCGCCCTACCACATGCACTAGTGACCTTATTCCCTCACACCTCCTCCAGTCTCTCGCCCCGCTGTCACTACCCAACTAAAATCTTCATTCTCTTTCTCTCTTCTGGAATCTTTCCCTCTTCTTTCCAACATTTGTAGTGTACGGGAGTTGTGATGCCCGACACTACAGAAGGGTCACTAACGTGCGTACGTTCCCCTCATTTGTGGGGAGATTGGTGAATGTCATTTTCAGTAAATGCTATGTAATGTAACGCCTATTTATATATCCTATCACCCTGTTACTGCTATTATGTGCCATTGTGCAGGACTGCTAGGGGATGTCACCCCAGCTTTAGCCACTAGAGGGAGCTAGGGAGCCCTAGTTTATATAGGCCCAGTCAGGGGAAGTGAGGCAGTCTAGTCCAGGCCATGAGCCTGTGAGTGTAGTCCAGCCAGCCCAGGCCCTGCGGCCTGTGGGGGTCCAGCTCAGGAAGAGTCATTCCCTGGGAGGAGGAATCCAGACTGTAGGACTAGAGGAGAAGGAATCCCTCCTTAGTCAAGCTACAAATAAAATAAAGACACCAGCAGGATCATCACTGTAGCCAGCCTGAGTAGAGCTGAGGAAGGCAGAGAAAGCAAAGGATTTCTAAAGCAAGAGGTACTACAAATACCAGAGGAGGTACTCATTTCATATACCCAAGGATATAAGCCAGAGATAGGGCATTGGGGCCTTGGAGGATATTTTTCCCTGTCCAGGATCAGTCAGGAATAGAGTGCAAGCCGCCTGTACTGCAGCCGTCCTGTGTTAACCCTCTGTGTATCACCTTGCTGTACAAGTGCCTGCTATATTGGAACTGTAATCTGTAACCTGCTGAAAACCAATTGTTTTCTAAGGAACTGTCAAGAGAGTGTATGCTGTTTCTACTGTTCAGTAAAGTGAAGTTCTGGTTTACTATCCAAGCCTGCACCTCAATTATTCCTCTTGCAAATCAGTGTGCCACCGTTGCCGGCACTGGCGTCACGGACATCAGGGACACCCAGCCACAGGCACGTTAATCTACAAACACCAAGGGCACCTCACACTGCACCTGGCTGTGTCCCTCAAGAACCCAGAGAGTGCCCCAGAGGATCCACGTGCCAGCCTCTCCATCACTGGCATCCCCCAGGTCAGTCCCTCATACTCAAAACTCCTGGAGCGTCTGGTCTACTCTCGCCACATCCGTTATCTCTCCGCTCTCTCCTTGATCCATTACAATCTGGTGACAAACAACCTCCTGACAGCTAAGTAGAATGGTGACTACTCTTTACTAATTCTTCTCTATCTCTCTGCAGCATTTGACACTGTAGACCACCATCTACTCGTCACCACGATCCAATCTATCGGCCTTAAGGACACCGTTCTTTCTTGGTTTTCTTCTTGACTCTCTGGCTGCTCTTTCAGTGTATCATTCGCTGGCTCTACCTCCCCTCCTCTCCCTCTTGCTGTTAGGGTTCCTCAGGGTTCAGTCCTTGGTCCTCTTTTCTTTTGTCTCTACACAACCCCTATTGGACAGACTATCAGTAGACTTGGTTTTCAGTACCATCACTTCTTCCCGTGACATCACGCCTGCTATACTACAGAACACCAGCCGCTGTCTCTAACGTCATGTCCTCTCTCTATCTGAAACTGAATCTTTTAAAAACTGAACGCGTGTGGCACCATCATCACTTCTTAGCAGTATGTCCGCTGTCTCCATGGTATGTTTGACACTAATCTTTCCTTCACTCCTTATATTCAATCTCTCGCCTGCTCATGTTACCTGCACCTCAAAAACATCTCTAGAATTCGCCCCTTTCTCACTATGGAAACAACAAAAACTATCATTTTGACCCTGATCCATTCCCATCTCGATTCTGTAACACAATATTAATTGGCCTCCCCCTCACCAGACTTTCCCCTCTCCAATCTATCCTGGAGATAGCTGCCAGGCTCATCTATCTAACTGCCACTCTAATGCCTCCGCTCTGTGCCAGTCACTACTCCGATACCTCCACCCTGTGCCAGTCACTACTCCAATACCCCCGCCCTGTGCCAGTCATTACACCAATACCTCCGCCCTGTGCCAGTCACTACTCCTATGCCTCCGCCCTGTTCCAGTCACTACTCCAATTTCTCAGCCCTGTGCCAGTCATTACTCCAATACCTCCGCCCTGTGCCAGTCACTACTCCGATACCTCCGCCTTGTGCCAGTCACTACTCCAATGCCTCCGCCCTGTGCCAGTCACTACTCCTATGCCTCCGCCCTGTGCCAGTCACTACTCCAATACCTCCGCCCTGTGCCAGTCATTACTCCAATACCTCCGCCCTGTGCCAGTCACTACTCCGATACCTCCGCCCTGTGCCAGTCATTACTCCAATACCTCCGTCCTGTGCCAGTCATTACTCCAATACCTCCGTCCTGTGCCAGTCACTACTCCAATACCTCCGACCTGTGCCAGTCACTACACCAATACCTCCACCTGTGCCAGTCACTACTCCAATACCTCCGCCCTGTGCCAGTCACTACTCCAATACCTCCACCCTGTGCCAGTCACTACTCCAATACCTCCGCCCTGTGCCAGTCACTACTCCAATACCTCCGCCCTGTGCCAGTCACTACTCCAATACCTCCGACCTGTGCCAGTCATTACACCAATACCTCCACCTGTGCCAGTCACTACTCCAATACCTCCGCCCTGTGCCAGTCACTACTCCAATACCTCCGCCCTGTGCCAGTCACTACTCCAATACCTCCGCCCTGTGCCAGTCACTACTCCAATACCTCTGCCCTGTGCCAGTCAATACTCCAATACCTACGACCTGTGCCAGTCACTACACCAATACCTCCACCTGTGCTAGTCACTACTCCAATACCTCCGCCCTGTGCCAGTCATTACTCCAATACCTCCGCCCTGTGCCAGTCACTACTCCAATACCTCCGCCCTGTGCCAGTCACTACTCCAATACCTCCGCCCTGTGCAAGTCACTACACCAATACCTCCGCCCTGTGCCAGTCACTACTCAGATACCTCCGCCCTGTGCCAGTCACTACTCCGATACCTCCGCCCTGTGCCAGTCACTACTCCAATACCTCCGCCCTGTGCCAGTCACTACTCCAATACCTCCGCCCTGTGCCAGTCACTACTCCAATGCCTCCGCCCTGTGCCAGTCACTACTCAGATACCTCTACCCTGTGCCAGTCACTACTCAGATACCTCCGCCCTGTGCCAGTCACTACTCCAATACCTCCGCCCTGTGCCAGTCACTACTCCAATACCTCCGACCTGTGCCAGTCATTACACCAATACCTCCACCTGTGCCAGTCACTACTCCAATACCTCCGCCCTGTGCCAGTCACTACTCCAATACCTCCGCCCTGTGCCAGTCACTACTCCAATACCTCTGCCCTGTGCCAGTCAATACTCCAATACCTCCGACCTGTGCCAGTCACTACACCAATACCTCCACCTGTGCTAGTCACTACTCCAATACCTCCGCCCTGTGCCAGTCATTACTCCAATACCTCCGCCCTGTGCCAGTCACTACTCCAATACCTCCGCCCTGTGCCAGTCACTACTCCAATACCTCCGCCCTGTGCTAGTCACTACACCAATACCTCCGCCCTGTGCCAGTCACTACTCAGATACCTCCGCCCTGTGCCAGTCACTACTCAGATACCTCCGCCCTGTGCCAGTCACTACTCCGATACCTCCGCCCTGTGCCAGTCACTACTCCAATACCTCCGCCCTGTGCCAGTCACTACTCCAATACCTCCGCCCTGTGCCAGTCACTACTCAGATACCTCTACCCTGTGCCAGTCACTACTCAGATACCTCCGCCCTGTGCCAGTCACTACTCCAATACCTCCACCCTGTGCCAGTCACTACTCCAATACCTCCGCCCTATGCCAGTCACTACTCCAATACCTCCGCCCTGTGCCAGTCACTACTCCAATACCTCCGCCTGTGCCAGTCACTACTCCAATACCTCCGCCTCCAGTCACATCTACCTCCGCCCTGTGCCAGTCACTACTCCAATACCTCCGCCCTGTGCCAGTCACTACTCAATACCTCGCCCTGTGCCAGTCACTACTCCAATACCTCCGCCCTTTGCCAGTCACTACTCCAATACCTCCACCCTGTGCCAGTCACTACTCCAATACCTCCGCCCTGTGCCAGTCACTACTCCAATACCTCCGCCCTGTGCCAGTCACTACTCCAATACCTCCACCTGTGCTAGTCACTACTCCGATACCTCCACCCTGTGCCAGTCATTACTCCAATACCTCTGCCCTGTGCCAGTCACTACTCCAATACCTCCGCCCTGTGCCAGTCACTACTCCGATACCTCCGCCCTGTGCCAGTCACTACTCCAATACCTCCGCCCTGTGCCAGTCACTACTCCAATACCTCCGCCCTGTGCTAGTCACTACACCAATACCTCCGCCCTGTTCCAGTCACTACTCAGATACCTCCGCCCTGTGCCAGTCACTACTCAGATACCTCCGCCCTTTGCCAGTCACTACTCCAATACCTCCGCCCTGTGCCAGTCATTACTCCAATACCTCTGCCCTGTGCCAGTCACTACTCCAATACCTCCGCCCTATGCCAGTCCCTACTCCAATACCTCCGCCCTGTGCCGGTCATTGCACTGGTTGCCCATACAGTACAGGATTCAATTTAAACTGCTCATTCTCACCCACAAAGCTCTCCACAGTGCTGCACCCACTGCATCTCTTCCCTCATCTCTGTCTACCACCCTACCCGTGCCCTTCATTGAGCTAATGATTTACATCCACCATAATCCAAAGCTCTGGCTTCCATTTTCAAGACTGCTCCCGAGCTGCACCAGTTCTCTGGAATGCCCTATACCAAGCAATAAGGTTAATTCCCAACATCCACAGTTTTAGGTGCTCCCTAAAAACATATTTTTAGAGTGGGCTATCATCCCCTAAGGCTAGTTTTACACTAGCGGCATTCTTCTCCGGCAGGCTGTTCCGGTGCTGGAACAGCCTGCTGCTGCTAATGCACCGTGCCGCCGGAAGTCCGCTCCGGCCCCATTGACTACAATAAGGGCGGGCCTGAAGTCCTGCCGCAGCACCGCAAACATGCTGAGAGGCGGCAAGAATAAAACGACGACATGTTGCTGCGGGAGGACCTCTGGCCGTTCCCATTGACTATAGTCAATGAGGCCGGAGCGGACTTCCGGCGGCACGGTGCACTATCGGCAGCACGGATCCGGCACGCTGTTCCCTCGCCAGAGAAGGCTGCCCCTAATGTCAAAGTAGCCTTATCTAAGTCTTCTCCACCCTCCTTCTTCATCATTCTTCTGAATCTGATTCATAATCGATCACTAACCATCACACCCCATGCACTCGGAAACACTACAAATATCGTCTGGTGATGGCTCATGTAGCTTTATATCTACTCCCCTATTGTGTTAAGATCAGGGGTGGTGCCTTTCTGCTGCCTGAGGTGAAAACTGAAATAGCACTCCTCCCTTCCCAATGCCAATTTCTTAACCTAACCCCTTCCGTTCAGCCCATGGACCTTCGGCTGCCCCTCCGTTACCCCTACGAGGTGCCTCCCTCACCTGGCCTCATTGGTGGTGCATCCCTGGTTAAGATAATCGGACCATTGTGCTAATCAAGCAATTGTTACTTTCTGTCTCACCCCTATCTCCTCTTAGATTGTAAGCTCTTCTGACCGGTTTGTTGCTGTGTAAATTTTGACTCTGTTTGTATTATAACCCCCTGTACAGCGAAATATGTTGGCGCTGTATAAAGATTATTATATTATTATTAATAATAAAACTAAAATGTAAAAGATACATCTATAAATAATAATATTGACAGCAGCAATAATAAATACATCACATATAATAAAGTAGTCTATGTGTCATGAATAATATTACAATAAAAAATAAAGATAATGCTATTAAATCTAATAATAATTGGTGATTGTTTACGAATATCTTCATTGTGTGTGTTGAATATATTAGGTCTCATTTTTCGGATCTCATTGAGGAGCAGCTCTATGTGATCTCCTCTGGGTCTCTTCTGAGCACGAGTCACAGAGCAATATTTGCCAAGTAACGGTGTTAATTATTTATTACATCTCTAAAGCAGACACATAACACAATGCTTCTTGTATGGGAGGACTCTGGGGGCACAATTAGCATCAGCCCCCCCTGGGGACTCTACATCCTACAAAATTCCCCTCCCCAAAGACATAATTAACTTATCAGGACACAGAGTTACAGTTCTCTGAAAAAGGAAAAGGAAAGTGTACCCGTCAGACGACATGCTGGGCATATGGGCAATGGCTGCAAGGACTAAGTGTGACTGTAATGTATGGGACATGCGGAGAGCTATTGATTTCTTCTGCTTACTATGTAATTGCTAGACTGCGGCTCTAATGGACTTGAAGCTACACCGTAGTTCTATACCTGTTCTATACTTTATCAGATCGACAAATTCATAGGTATATTTTAAAGGGTCAAATTCAACCACAAAATTAAAATCATTTGAAGTTCACAAGAAATATAAAAAAGTCATAGTATAATATATATAATAGCAGATATGTACAAAGTGCTCCTATGTACAAGAATATAACTACTATAATACTGCTTCTATCTACTAGAATATAACTACTATAATACTGCTCCTATGTACAAGAATATAACTAGTATAATACTGCCTCCTATGTACAAGAATATAACTACTATAATACTGCTTCTATGTACTAAGAATATAACTACTATAATACTGCTCCTATGTACAAGAATATAACTAGTATAATACTGCTCCTATGTACAAGAATATAACTACTATAATACTGCCTCCTATGTACAAGAATATAACTACTATAATACTGCTCCTATGTACAAGAATAGAACTACTATAATACTGCTCCTATGTACAAGAATATAACTACTGTAATACTGCTCCTATGTACAAGAATATAACTACTATAATACTGCCTTCTATGTACCAGAATATAACTACTATAATACTGCCTCCTATGTACAAGAATATAACTACTATAATACTGCCCCTATGTACAAGAATATAACTATTATAATACTGCTCCTATGTACAAGAATATAACTACTATAATACTGCGCCTATGTACAAGAATATAACTACTATAATACTGCTCCTATTTAAAAGAACTACTATAATACTGCTCCTATGTACAAGAATATAACTGCTGTAATACTGCCCCTTATGTACAAGAATATAACTACTATAATACTGCTCCTATATACAAGAATATAACTACTATAATACTGCTCCTATGTACAAGAATATAACTACTATAATACTGCCTCCTATGTACAAGAATATAACTACTGTAATACTGCTCCTATGTACAAGAATATAACTACTATAATACTGGTCCTATGTACAATAATATAACTACTATAATACTGCCTCCTATGTACAGGAATATAACTACTATAATACCGCTCCTATGTACAAGAATATAACTACTATAATACTGCTCCTATGTACAAGAATATAACTACTATAATACGGCTCCTATGTACAATAATATAACTACTATAATACTGCTCTATGTACAAGAATATAACTACTATAATACTGCTCCTATGTACAAGAATATAACTACTATAATACTGCCTCCTATGTACAAGAATATAACTACTATAATACTGCTCCTATGTACAAGAATATAACTACTATAATACTGCTCCTATGTACAAGAATATAACTACTATAATACTGCTCCTATATACAAGAATATAACTGCTATAATACTGCTCCTATGTACAAGAATATAACTACTATAATACTGCTCCTATGTACAACAATATAACTACTATAATACTGCTCCTATGTACAACAATATAACTACTATAATACTGCTCCTATGTACAACAATATAACTACTATAATACTGCTCCTATGTACAAGAATATAACTACTATAATACTGCTCCTATGTA
The DNA here is from genome assembly GCA_033119425.1 of Bufotes viridis. Lineage (NCBI taxonomy): Eukaryota > Metazoa > Chordata > Amphibia > Anura > Bufonidae > Bufotes > Bufotes viridis. Next base: position 12,459,130 of record CM065592.1, on the reverse strand, counting down.
CAAAAATATAACTACTATAATACTGCCTCCTATGTACAAGAATATAACTACTATAATACTGATCCTATGTACAAGAATATAACCACTATAATACTGCTCCAATATACAAGAATATAACTGCTATAATACTGCTCCTATGTACAGGAATATAACTACTATAATACTGCCTCCTATGTACAAGAATATAACTACTATAATACGCCTCCTATGTACAGGAATATAACTACTATAATACTGCTCCTATATACACAAATATAACTACTATAATACTGCCCCTATGTACAAGAATATAACTACTATAATACTGCTCCTATGTACAAGGATAAAACTACTATAATACTGCCGCCTGTGTACAAGAATTTAACTACTATAATACTGCTCCTATATACAAGAATATAACTACTATAATACTCGCTCTTATGTACAAGAATATAACTACTATAATACTGCTCCTATGTACAAGAATATAACTACTATAATACTGCCTCCTATGTACAGGAATATAACTACTATAATACTGCTCCTATATACAAGAATATAACTACTATAATACTGCCCCTATGTACAAGAATATAACTACTATAATACTGTCTCCTGTGTACAAGAATATAACTACTATAATACTGCTCCTATGTACAAGAATATAACTACTATAATACTGCTCCTATGTACAAGAATATAACTACTATAATACTGCCCCTATGTACAAGAATATAACTACTATAATACTGTCTCCTGTGTACAAGAATACAACTACTGTAATACTGCTCCTATGTACAAGAATATAACTACTATAATACTGCCCCTATGTACAAGACTATAACTACTATAATACTGCCTCCTATGTACACGACTATAACTACTATAATACTGCCTCCTATGTACAAGAAGATAACTACTATAATACTGCTCATATCATATGTACAAGAATATAACTACTATAATACTGCCTCCTATGTAGAAGAATATAACTACTATATTACTGCTCCTATTTACAGGAATATAACTACTATAATACTGCTCCTATGTACAAGAATATAAATACTATAATACTGCCTCCTATGTACAAGAATATAAATACTATAATACTGCTCCTATGTACAAGAATATAAATACTATAATACTGCTCCTATGTACAAGAATATAATTACTATAATGCTGCCTCCTATGTACAAGAATATAAATACTATAATACTGCTCCTATGTACAAGAATTTAAATACTGTAATACTGCTCCTATGTACAGGAATATAACTACTATAATTAGGGATGAGCGAATTTCATATTTTATAATTCTCGTTCGGGTTCGGTTTGTGTTATAATCTGAATTGCATTATGGATCCCGTTACCACCACATTGTAAACTGGACGGATCCGTTATGCAGGCCATAGACTTCTATTATCACGGAATGAATAACGGAATGTCTCTAAAGGCATTCCGTTATGCATTCCATCATGGAATTGCGTTATGGTCCGTGGTAACGGAATCCATAACGCAATTCAGATTATACCATAACCCGAACCCGAATAGGAATTTCAAAATATGAAATCCGCTCATCCCTTACTATAATACTGCCTCCTTTGTATTGTTTTTGAAAAGTGGGCAGGGCTTATGCTAATTTTTTCTCTGGGTTGCATTGTGGGGATCCTCTTTTGGGCTGGATGGGTGATCAGCTTAAATCTTCCATTAACCCCCGGATGAGAGTTACCTGGTTTTTCGGCCATTGCTTCTGTGCTTATCTCCATGCCTTTCATTTATGGCGCGGTGTATGAAGGGGTTAAGTGACTATATCATAATAACTCCCTGTGATACATTGTATGCGAGTAGTTACCATATAGCGGGAGATTTATGTGTTCCCGGAGGGTCTGTGGCGTAAATTAGTGAGTTGGTAAGTGGGGTCAGAGGTGGAGGACACTTGACTTTGTGCCGTCTGCTTCGTCTCTCCATGTAATGTTTGGCGCTTCCGTATACAGAATAAGACCGCCAAGTAATGCACTTGAGCTTCATAAACACAGACATCCCCTTACACTAATAAACGGTGGAAAATTCACTTGGCTGTGTACACACTGATTATCATCCCATCTTCACATACAGCAGCCCCCCGCTCGCCCACCGGCGGCTCCACGCAGACCTCTCCGCAGCCCGGGCCGACCGACACTCGGAGGGATGTTTGGAACAGTTTATAGAAATGGTCTAAACACGCGGCGAGCTGTAGATTACTGGACGGTCCCAACGCCTTGGAAGACGCCAAGAGACGACTGCAGCAGGAATGTCTCCTCCAGACACCGGACGTTCCCCCAGTCTCCGGGGTCCATGCAGAAGAATGTAAATCCCTGCGAGAAAAAATGGTCGGAAGGTTACGCTGTGCAGTGTCAGGTGCGTGGAGGCAAAGCTCAGGATACATGTGTGCTGTAGGCTAGGCTAAATATCAATGTGTCAAACAGCACTAGCTGCTGCTGACACACAAAAAATCCGGCTCTTATCTCACCGAGGCCAGGAACCTCGGTGACACGTACCTTCCGTCGACGACGGAACCTTGCGCCCTCTTACAACACGTAAATACTGCAGTTTTTCGGATGGGTATGGGTGAGTAGTGCAGTTTTCAGGATGGTTACAGGTAAGTTCTACAGTTTTCAGGATGAGTACAGGTAAGTCCTGCAGTTTTTTGGTATGGTTACAGGTAAGTCCTGCAGTTTTCAGGATGAGTACAGGTAAGTCCTGCAGTTTTCAGGATGAGTACAGGTAAGGCCCTATTCACACATCCGCAATGTTGTCCGCATGTATTCCGCAATTTTGCGGAATACATGCGGACCCATTGACTGTGAATGGGGCTGGGAACAATGCGGAGAGCACACACTGTGCTCTCCGCATCCGATTTTGCGGAGCGCGCCGCCGATCTTCCGGTCCGCGGCTCCGCAAAAAAATAGAGCATGTCCTATTCTTGTCCGCAATTGCGGACAAGAAGAGGCCTTTTCTATGGAGTTCGGGCAATGTGCGGTCCGCAAAAATGCGGAATGCACATTGCCGGTGTGTCCGTGTTTTGCGGATCCGCGGCTCAGTGGATCCGCAAAACACTTGCGGATGTGTGAATAAGGCCTAAGTCCTGCTGTTTTCAGGATGAGTAGAGGTAAGTCCTGCCGTTTTCAGGATGAGTAGAGGTAAGTCCTGCCGTTTTCAGGATGAGTACAGGCAAGTCCTGAAGTTTTCAGGATGAGTACAGGTAAGTCCTGCAGTTTTCTGGATGAGTACAGGTAAGTCCTGCAGTTTTCAGGATGAGTACAGGTAAGTCCTGCAGTTTTCAGGATGAGTACAGGTAAGTCCTGCAGTTTTTAGGATGAGTACAGGTAAGTCCTGCAGTTTTCAGGATGAGTACAGGTAAGTCCTGCAGTTTTCCGGATGAGTACAGGTAAGTCCTGCAGTTTTCCGGATGAGTACAGGTAAGTCCTGCAGTTTTCAGGATGAGTACAGGAAAGTCCTGCCGTTTTCAGGATGAGTACAGGTAAGTCCTGCAGTTTTCCAGATGAGTACAGGTAAGTCCTGCAGTTTTCAGGATGAGTACAGGTAAGTCCTGCAGTTTTCAGGATGAGTACAGGTAAGTCCTGCAGTTTTCAGGATGAGTACAGGTAAGTCCTGCCGTTTTCAGGATGAGTACAGCCAGGTAAGTCCTGCCATTTTCAGGATGAGTACAGGTAGGTCCTGCAGTTTTCAGGATGGGTACAGGTAAGTACTGCAGTTTTCAGGATGAGTACAGGTAAGTCCTGCAGTTTTCAGGATGAGTACAGCCAGGTAAGTCCTGCCATTTTCAGGATGAGTACAGGTAGGTCCTGCAGTTTTCAGGATGGGTACAGGTAAGTACTGCAGTTTTCAGGATGAGTACAGGTAAGTCCTGCAGTTTTCAGGATGAGTACAGGCAAGTCCTGAAGTTTTCAGGATGAGTACAGGTAAGTCCTGCAGTTTTCTGGATGAGTACAGGTAAGTCCTGCAGTTTTCAGGATGAGTACAGGTAAGTCCTGCCATTTTCAGGATGAGTACAGGTAGGTCCTGCAGTTTTCAGGATGGGTACAGGTAAGTACTGCAGTTTTCAGGATGAGTACAGGTAAGTCCTGCAGTTTTCAGGATGAGTACAGGTAAGTCCTGAAGTTTTCAGGATGAGTACAGGTAAGTCCTGAAGTTTTCAGGATGAGTACAGGTAAGTCTTGCAGTTTTCCGGATGAGTACAGGTAAGTCCTGCAGTTTTCAGGATGAGTACAGGTAAGTCCTGCAGGTTTTTGGTATGGGTACAGGTAAGTCCTGCAGTTTTCAGGATGAGTACAGGTAAGTCCTGCAGTTTTCAGGATGGGTACAGGTAAGTCCTGCTGTTTTCAGGATGAGTAGAGGTAAGTCCTGCCGTTTTCAGGATGAGTACAGGTAAGTCCTGCTGTTTTCAGGATGAGTACAGGTAAGTCCTGCCGTTTTCAGGATGAGTACAGGTAAGTCCTGCCGTTTTCAGGATGAGTACAGGCAAGTCCTGAAGTTTTCAGGATGAGTACAGGTAAGTCCTGCAGTTTTCTGGATGAGTTCAGGTAAGTCCTGCCGTTTTCAGGATGGGTACAGGTAAGTCCTGCAGTTTTCAGGATGAGTACAGGTAAGTCCTGCAGTTTTTAGGATGAGTACAGGTAAGTCCTGCAGTTTTCAGGATGAGTACAGGTAAGTCCTGCAGTTTTCAGGATGAGTACAGCCAGGTAAGTCCTCCAGTTTTCAGGATGAGTACAGGTAAGTCCTGCAGTTTTCCGGATGAGTACAGGTAAGTCCTGCAGTTTTCAGGATGAGTACAGGTAAGTCCTGCAGTTTTCAGGATGAGTACAGGTAAGTTCTGCCGTTTTCAGGATGAGTACAGGTAAGTCCTGCAGTTTTCAGGATGAGTACAGGTAAGTCCTGCAGTTTTCAGGATGAGTACAGGTAAGTCCTGCAGTTTTCCGGATGAGTACAGGTAAGTCCTGCAGTTTTCAGCATGAGTACAGGTAATTCCTGCAGTTTTCAGGATGAGTACAGGTAAGTCCTGCAGTTTTCAGGATGAGTACAGGTAAGTCCTGCAGTTTTCCGGATGAGTACAGGTAAGTCCTGCAGTTTTCAGCATGAGTACAGGTAAGTCCTGCAGTTTTCAGGATGAGTACAGGTAAGTCCTGCAGTTTTCAGGATGAGTACAGGTAAGTCCTGCAGTTTTCAGGATGAGTACAGGTAAGTCCTGCAGTTTTCAGGATGGGTACAGGTAAGTCCTGCAGGTTTTTGGTATGGGTACAGGTAAGTCCTGCAGTTTTCAGGATGAGTACAGGTAAGTCTTGCAGTTTTCCGGATGAGTACAGGTAAGTCCTGCAGTTTTCAGGATGAGTACAGGTAAGTCTTGCAGTTTTCAGGATGAGTACAGGTAAGTCTTGCAGTTTTCCGGATGAGTACAGGTAAGTCCTGCAGTTTTCAGGATGGGTACAGGTAAGTCCTGCAGTTTTCAGGATGGGTACAGGTAAGTCCTGCAGTTTTCAGGATGAGTACAGGTAAGTCCTGCAGTTTTCAGGATGGGTACAGGTAAGTCCTGCAGGTTTTTGGTATGGGTACAGGTAAGTCCTGCAGTTTTCAGGATGGGTACAGGTAAGTCCTGCAGGTTTTTGGTATGGGTACAGGTAAGTTCTGCCGTTTTCAGGATGGGCACAGGCTGTGTGGTGATTTAGACCGCCTGTGGGCGATGTGCCCTGCTCATAGTCCCGCACAGTGTGTTCTGCAGCACTTTTCCTCCCTTCTATGATAATTGCCTTCTATTCACATTAGAACGTGTTTCCGTCCTGACGTTCTGCATTCCTCCCATCGGCCTCCATGGTAACAGCGATGCCTCCTGCTCAGGAGCGCTGCACACACCGCCGATGATGGATAGAAGATATAAGCGGAGCTCCTCACAGATCTCCGGTTTTCCACCGCCATTCCCTTCATTGTCTCTATTCACAGCAATCTTCTGTGAGCTCTGGACCCCAGACCGATACGTTTTACCTGCGCTGATACATTGTAACAATTTGTGCTGCGGTGTGTTTCATGTATTGAGCACGCACAGAATAGTCTGTCCTGGATACAAATGTTACAGACGTGGTAGTTCTGGATCTAATTAGGAATGTTTCCATTCACCGTCAGCAATCAGAGACCTTGAAATAGTTATAAACTGATGCACAAAGTGTATTAGAAATAGCAGAACTTGTTTTTTTCACTATGAAGCAGTGATGTTTTTCTTTCTTCATTTTAATTACTTTTTTTTTACTTTTTGCTGTTATTTTATGTTTTTATGTGTTTTTGAAACCTTTAACCAGTGATAGATTTAAATTCACCCCAAACACACCTAACATAGTTCTATAACTTGTCCTTGTTGCAATGTGCCATTACTGTAACATTATTTCATATAAATTCATCACAGTTTCTAAGATCTCTGCTTGCAGTCAGTGAATGGCAACCTTTATTGTTAACTTCCAGAAGTTTAAAGGCTGTGTTGATCATGGGATAGTCATGCAGGTGCATGGTGGGATACAGAACACAGGGCACGACCACGTGAACGCACGGCGCGGTCATGTTGCGGTTGCACTGCACGCAGCAGACTCTAATAAACTAATTAGGAACGTGCTGTTTACTATATGGTGCCCACAATACCCGCACAGAGACCGCTGTGGGGTCGACCGCGCAGGGGCCCCGTGTCACGCCCTCACCTTAGGGTCATCACTGCACTGTAACGAGTTGTACACCTCTGAGATGGTCCATGCTATGACCAGGACAGACTTGCAACCACTGGAAGTAAACAGTTAGGCCCCTTTCACACGGGCGAGTTTTCCACGCGGGTGCAATGCGTGAGGAGGACGCATTGCACCCGCACTGAATCCGGACCCATTCATTTCTATGGGGCTGTGCACATGAGCGGTGATTTTCACGCATCACTTCTGCATTGCGTGAAAATCGCAGCATGCTCTATATTGTGCGTTTTCACGCAACGCAGGCCCCATAGAAGTGAATGGGGCTGCGGGAAAATCGCAAGCATCTGCAAGCAAGTGCGGATGCAGTTGCGATTTTCCGCATGGTTGCTTAGCAACGGGACCCGATCTTTATTATTTTCCCTTATAACATGGTTATAAGGGAAAATAATAGCATTCTTAATAAAGAATGCTGTGTAAAATGAAGTGGAAGGGTTAAAAATAATAAAGTTAACTTACCTTAGCCACTTGATCGCGTAGTTGCGATCTGTCCTCTCTTTCCTGCATCAGCTAAGATCTACAGGACCTGTGATGACATCACATCACATGGTCCAATCACATGGTCCATCTTACCATGGTAGATGGACCATGTGATTGAACCATGTGATGTGACGTCATCACAGGTCCTGTAGATCTTAGCTGATGCAGGAAAGAGAGGAGAGATCGCAACTACGCGATCAAGTGGCTAAGGTAAGTTAACTTTTATTATTTTTAACCCCTTCCACTTCATTCTACTATGCATTCTTTATTAAGAATGCTATTATTTCCCCTTATAACCATGTTATAAGGGAAAATAATCAATTCTCCAGAAGACCCGAAACCGGACTTCAGTGATGAAGTCCGGCTTCGGGTCTGGGTACCAAACATGGCGATTTTTCTCACGCGCGTGCAAAACGGGTTACAAACGTTTGCACCCACGCGGGAAAAACGCGCATCTTCCAGCAACGCACCCGCCTCTTATCCGGGCGTCAAACATGACGCCCGTGTGAAAGAGGCCTAAGGATTGCCATTCACTAACAGCAAGCAGATCTTAAAACTGTGAGGGGATGTAATATCAAATAATAGAATGTTTTTAAAATAACTTCATTACACCATGCATAAAGGGAACGCGTCATCAGAAAATATTATTTATATATTATTGTTTAAAAACAGGGAGTGACTTAGCGGGAAGGGATGTGGCTTTAAGGCTATGTACACCTTCAGAGACAATTATTATTTTATGATTGCATTTGTGACTAAAAGTAATTTTTTCTATTGGTTTTCATTAAAAAATATTGAGCCTTTCTGCCCCAAAGGGTTAACTGTTTTTGTAACTGTGTGACTGGTGCTTTCACTTTGTGTCGGTCATCTAGTAACCCTTATCTCTAAACTACTAAAAGATCCTAAAAACTCATTTAAGCCACATTCTTATCAGTAAAATAAGAACTGAGCTATAATGAGTGTTTATAAGGTCTGAGAGCAGAGATAAGGAGAGGTCAGCTCCTGGTCTGACGGAAAAGACAGAAAATCCAAAGGGTGCTACAAGAGCATCTCAGCTCTGTACAGAAAAAAGGGCTCCATATTATTTTTTTATAAATTTAAAAAATATTTATAGCTCAAAATGAGTACAATGCAATAACAATAATAAAAAAATGACCCCCAAAGGTGTCCATAGCCTTTAGGGATAAAGGGGTCAGGTTTTTGGCACCTGCACACGCTGCAGAAAACTTGCAAGAAATCTGCACCAAAACCGCACAAAAAATGCTCTATTTATAGCTTTTTGTGCGTTTTTTTATGAGTTTCCTTGTGCAGATTTGATGCAGTTTTGGCACAAATCTCACCCTTGCTAGGGTGAAATCTGCACCACAAAAAAAAATAAAAATCCCAAAAAACTCCATAACAATGGACATGCTGCAGATTTCAAAATCTGCCATTTTCCACACCTAAGGAAAAAAGCTAAGTGTGCATGACATTTCTCTTATTTCCTAGAGTTTGCTGGTACTGTATTACGCTGCGGTTTTTGTACACAAATTTCTTGCGGAAAAACTGTACATAATCTGCATCATGTGCAGGTAGCCTTAAAAAGCAAAAAAAACTAAAAATACAACTCTTCACACCTTTTTTTGCAGTAAGTTAAGCCATCAAATAGGAGGAGTAACATTACACTAGACCAGGGATAGTCAACCTACGGCACTCCAGCTGTTGTGAAACTACAACTCCCAGCATGCATACTTCCTCTCCTCTTCTCAGAACTTTCATAGAAATGAATTGAGCATGCTGGGAATTGTAGTTTCACAACAGCTGGAGTGCCAAAGGTTGCAGACCTTTGCGTCTAAAGATCTTTCAGATAAATCTGGCCCACTTGAAGACTGTCTCAGTGTTTGACAGTATCAGTAAATCGACACCATTGTGATTTTTAGTATCCATATAAAAAAAAATCTAGAAAAATTGCAGTTCTCAGACTGTCCACTAGAGCAGCCACAATAGCCTGACGCCTCCTGGTTTCTTTAGCTTTGCCGTATAGACTGGAGCAAGTGAACAGAGTCATCTCATTATCATTAGAGGGGGGAAGGAGATAATGGCAGCTCTGTTGTACTGTTAGAGGGCTAGAAAAGACAGGAAAGCTATGCACACAGATGAGGCTCTGTACGCAGCTCCCCTCTGCTCCCAGGTCTTTCCTCCTGAAGACTACATTCATCTATGACAATTCTCTGTCCGTTGACTCCCATTCATTGCAGTTGTCATAAAGGGCACGCTCCCTACCCCATTGTTTATACAGAAATTACAGAAAGGAAGTGTGTGTCATCAGCGTGTCCACTCCCCAGGGAAGGGTTCTAATACATGACTAAAACATAAAAAACAGAAGAAATATATTCTTTGACTTCCACAGACCAAAATCTAAAAATTGTCACAAACATAACAAACAGAAGGTGTTCCCCTTAAGCTTCATATGCATCAGTATACCCCTTTAAATGCATGTCCATTTTCTTAAATGTTGTTGTATTCTTCATCTTTAACTCCGTCACTTCTACTTCTCAGTAAATTCGACATCTAAACTCCAAACAAATATTTAAATGGCGATAAATCCTCTGTCTTGGCTGGGACTGCTCGGTTCGGGGATTATAGAAGTTTTCTAGGAAATTTCCATGACATTTTCAGAGTCCAGGTGCTGAAAGGACTAATAATTCAGCAATTTCAATACAACTTCCTCTACGGCATAATATTCAGTCTGGAATGTGGGTCTACTAAGAATAGAGCGTCCTGTTACCGTGGCCGGCACAGACGTTGTGTTGGGCGTATGAAGCAGCTGCTGGTGTTTGAGTGTAGGGCGCAAATCTCAGCAATAAGTCATGTCTAAAGGAATTGTGGAATATTGCATGGGTTCCTTGAAGTAATGCATCAGACCACTCCTGTCACAGTCCTATATGTGTCAGACCACTCCTGCCCCAGTCCTATATGTGTCAGACCACTCCTGCCCCAGTCCTATATGTGTCAGACCACTCCTTCCCCAGTCATATATGTGTCAGACCACTCTTTCCGCAGCCCTATATGTGTCAGACCACTCCTTCCCCAGTCATATACAGTATGTGTCAGACCACTCCTTTCCCAGTCATATATGTATCAGACCACTCCTTCCCCAGTCCTCTATGTGTTAGACCACTCCTTTCCCAGTCCTCTGCGCCAGACCACTCCGTCCCCAGTCCTCTATTCGTCAGACCACTCCGTCCCCAGTCCTCTATGTGTCAGACCACTCCTTCCCCAGTCCTAAATGTGTCAGGCCACTCCTTCCCCAGTCCTATATGTGTCAGACCACTCCTTCCCCAGTCCTATATGTGTCAGACCACTTCTTCCCCAGTCCTATATGTGTCAGAACACTCCTGCTACTCCTGTGTCAGACCATTCCTTTTCAATCCTATATGTGTCAGACCACTCCTTCCCCAGTTCTGCTGTGTGCCTGACCACTCCTTCCCAGTCCGAAATGAGTCAGACCACTCCTTTGACAGTTTTACTGTATGTCAGACCACTCCTTCCCCAGTCCTTTATGTGTCAGACCACTCCTTCCCCAGTCGTATATGTGTCATACCACTCCTTCCCCAGTCCTCTATGTGTCAGACCACTCCTGCCCCAGTCCTATATGTGTCAGACTACTCCTTTCCCAGTCCTCTGTTTTAGACCACTCCTTCCCCAGTCCTTTATGCGTCAGACCACTCCTTCCCCAGTCCTCTATGTGTCAGACCACTCATTCCACAGTCCTCTATGTATCAGACCACTTCTTCCCCAGTCCTATATGTGTCAGACAACTCCTTTCCCAGTCCTATGTGTCAGACCACTCCTTTTTAAATCCTATATGTCAGACCACTTCTTCCCCAGTCCTGCTGTGTGCCTGACCACTCCTTCCCAGTCCTAAATGAGTCAGACCACTCCTTCGCCAGTCTTACTGTGTGTCAGACCACTCCTTCCCTAGTCTTACTATGGCCAGACCACTCCTTCCCCAGTCCTATATGTGTCAGACCATTCCTTCCTCAGTCCTATATGTGTCAGACCACTGCTTCGCCAGTCCTATTGTGGCCAGACCACTCCTTCCCCAGTCATATATGTGTCAGACCACTCCTTCCGCAGTCCTATATGTGTCAGACCACTCCTTCCCCAGTCCTACTGTGACATGACCACTCCTTCCCCAGTCATATTTCTTCCCCAGTCATATTTCTGCCAGACCACTCCTTCCCCATTCCTACTGTAGCCAGACCACTCCTACCCCAGTCCAGTATGTGTCAGGCCACTTTTTACCCAGTCCTATGTGTCAGACCACTCCTTCCCCAGTCCTAATGTGTCCAGACCACTCCTTACCCCAGTCCTATATGAGTCATACCACTCCTTCCTGAGTCCTATATGTGTCAGACCACTCCTTCCCCAGTCCTGTATGTGTCAGACCACTCATTCCACAGTCCTATATGTGTCAGACCACTCCTTCCCCAGACCTATATGTGTCAGACCACTCATTCCACAGTCCTATATGTGTCAGACTACTACTTCCCTAGACCTACTGTGGCCAGACCACTCCTTCCCCAGTCCTATATGTGTCAGACTACTCCTTCCCCAGTCCTACTGTGGCCAGACAACCTCTTTCTCAGTCCTATATGTGTCAGATCACTCCTTCCCCAGTCCTACTGTGGCCAGACCACTCCTTCCGCAGTCCTATATGTGTCAGACCACTCCTTCCCTAGTCCTATATGTGTCAGACCACTCCTTCCACAGTCCTATAGATCTCAGACCACTCCTTCCCCAGTCCTATATGTTTCAGACCACTCCTTCCACAGTCCTATACATCTCAGACCACTCCTTCCTGAGTCCTATATGTGTTAGACCACTCCTTCCCTAGTCCTATATGTGTCAGACCACTCCTTCCACAGTCCTATACATCTCAGACCACTCCTTCCCCAGTCCTATATGTTTCAGACCACTCCTTGCCACTGCAGGGAACCTAATTCATTACAATTGGCGTTTAAATTGTTGCCTGACATAAAGCCTTTTTTTCCAACAACAATGTGTTTTGTTTTCTTTTTTTTAAAATAAATTGGGGTACTATTTGCGCTTTCGCCTGAAATATTCAATTTGGCGGGTAGCCATAGTTTTTAATGGTCTTTAATAAAAGTGGTTTTTAAGCAGTTGTATTCAGGCATTAAAATTTAGCTACTTTTTTCAAAGCAAACCCCTATCGAATTTCAGTAAATCCTAAATTGGGGTAGACCCCAAGACATTGGGAAATATAATAAAGAAAACAAAGTGTAAGTGCACGGTAGTATAACAATGGTTGGGTGAGGCCGGTATACATGTCTATTCTGCTTAAGGTATAAACAAGTCCTCTGGGATCCATGCCTGGTTCTTTTTAATGAACGGAAGATTGTCCATGTTGGCTGTGGACAGGCGGCTGCACTTGTCTGTGATAAAGTCCCCAGCCATGCTAAACACACGTTCAGACAATACACTGGCTGCAGGGCAGGCCAGCACCTCCAAGGCGTAAAGGAAAAGCTCAGGCCATGTCCCCAATTTGGAGACCCAGAAGTTGAATGGGGCAGACCCAGTGGCGTAGCTAGAAATGACTTGGCCCAACAGCAAATTTTTGAATTAGGCCCCCCCTCCCCCAGTAAATTTTTCGCAACCCCTTCCTTTCATGCCGCCCCCTTTCCTGTGGCTAGTAAAGATCGCTCTCTCAGACCAGGCAGCTGTTCCATCCGTTTCCAACACTGTCTATACTGCCACTGTATATCATTTCATTGTATAATACTGTTGAGGGGGCCCTGACACAGTCTTTTAGTCCTCCTCCCCTTGGATAGGGCCCTTCTGGGTCAAGGCCCCAAAGCAGCTGCTTTCCCTGCTTCCCCTGTAGCTACGACCCTGGCCAGACCCATCAGTCAGTACGTGTAGTCGTGTGCACAGATACTATTCCACCATTCTGCTGAAATGCTGCCTCTTTCTAAGACGTTCCATATCTGCTGGTTGTTGTGGCGCGGTGACAAAGCTTTTCCCCATTTCGGCCATGCTAACCCTGCCTTCTGAGGTGCGGGCAGTGACCCAGCTGCGTTGGTGACTTCTTCCTCCTCCTCTGCTTTAGCCTTGTGCTTCCACTGAGCCCCCGGTGTCAGGTGTGAATGCCATCAGCAGCGCGTCTACCAGCGTTGGCTTCTTCCGATCACGCTTCAGTGACGGAATTAAGGACGGCACGTTTTCCTTGTAACAGGGATCCAGCAGGGTAGCCACCCAGTAATCTGCACAAGTTAGAATGTGGGCAATCGTTGCATGTAGTCGCTCATGTATGCTAGGCTGCCCAGAGGCAACGACAAGCTATCATCCGTGGGAGGTGTATCATCCGTGTCCTCCGTATCCTCCCAGCCACAGTGATGGCCATGAGCTGCTTTGCGTGCCATACTGCTGTGAACACAGTTTCTTCTCCTCCTTCCCATATGTCTACTTCATGTTTGGATCATTTTTTAAATTACATTTTCTTTTTTTTGGGGGGATGTTTGAAGGCTTAGAAGTTTAAAAGCAAATCTTAAAATTTTTTAGAACATTTCTAAAAGCTACTTTTTAAGGACCAGTTCAGTTTCTAAAATGGGGCCATTTATGGGTGATTTCTATTATGTAAATGACTTCCACTTACATAATACAAATCACCCATAAATGGCCCTATCTAGAAACTAAATCACTCAAGGTATTCAAAACTGATTTTACAAACTTTGTTAACCCTTTAGGTGTTCCACAAGAATTAAAGGAAAATGTAGATGAAATTTCAGAATTTTACTTTTTGGCAGATTTTCCATTTTAATCAATTTTTTCCAGTAACAAAGCAAGGGTTAACAGCCAAACAAAACTCAATATTAATTGCGCTGATTCTGTAGTTTAAAGAAACACCCAATATGTTGTTGTAAACTGCTGTACGGGCACATGGAAGGGCGCAGAAGGAAAGGAACGCCATATGGAGGGCGGGTTTCACTGGGATAATTTTAAGTTGCCTTGTCACATTTGAAGACCCCCTGATGCACCCCTAGAGTAGAAACTCCAAAAAAAGACCCCATTTTGGAAACTACGGGATAAGTTCACAGTTTTGTTGGTACTCTTTTAGGGTACATATAATTTTTGTTTGCTCTATATTACACTTTTTGTGAGGCTAAGTAACAAAAAATAGCTGTTTTGGCACAGTTTATATTTTTTGCTATTTACAGTATTCATCTGACAGGTTAGATAATGTGGTATTTTTATAGAGCAGGTTGTTACGGATGCGACAATACCAAATATGACAACTTTTTTTGGTTGGTTGTTTCAGTTTTACATAATAAAGCATTTTTGAAATAAATTATTTTTAGTGTCTCCATATTCTGAAAGCCATATTTATTATTTTTTTTGGGTGACTGTCTTATGTAGGGGCTAATTTTTTTCGGGATGAGATGGCGGTTTGATTGGTACTATTTTAATGTGCATAGGACTTTTTGATCTCCTTGGTATTACACTTTTTGTGATGTAAGACGACAAAACATTGGCTTTTTTTACATCGTTTTTTTTTTATTTTTTTTACGGTGCTTACCAGAGGGGTTAGGTCATGTGATATTCTTATCGAGCAGGTCCTTACGGACGTGGCAATACTTAATATGTATACTTTTATTTATTTATTTAAGTTTTACATAATAATATCATTTTTGAAACAAAAAAAAATCATGTGTTAGTGTCTCTAGAGTCTGAGAGCCATAGTTATTTTTTTGTCTTGGGTGATTGTCTTAGGTAGGGCATAATTTTTGCGGGATGAGATGACAATTTGATTGGCACTATTTTGGGGTGCGTATGACTTTTTGATCGCTTGCTATTGCACTTTTTGTGACTTCGTTTTTATTTTATCTTTTTTACGGTGTTCTCCTGAGGGGTTAGGTCATGTGGTATTTTTATAGAGCAGGTTGTTACTGACGCGGCGATACATAATATGTTTACTTTGATTAAATTTTTTTACATTTAAAAGCATTTTTGAAGCAAAAAAAATCACGTTTTAGTGTCTACATAGTCTGAGAGACTTTTTTTTTTTTGGGGCGATTGTCTTAGGTAGGGGCTCATTTTTTTTTAGATTAGTACTATTTTGGAGGCATACGCCTTTTTGATCGCTTGGTGTTGAACTTTTACCCTAGGTACACACCTAAGCGTTTTTCAGCGCATTCAAACGCACTGTAAAACGCACAACATGTGGAAAGCTATGCTTCCCTATGGGCATGGTTCACAGTTGGGCGTTTTACAGCGCGTTTGAACGCGCTGAAAAACGCCAAACCCTGTTGCTTCAGCTTGAGCTTCTTTTGGGCGTTTTAACGCGCCTATGGACCATGCTGAAATAGGGGAGAATCACTGAATCGCGCGTATGATGCGCGTTTTTTAGTTACGAAAACGCGCATCCAAAAACGGGCGTAAAACGCGCGTCATATGCGCGATTCAGAAACGCTTAGGTGTGTTCCCAGCCTTAGTGATGTAAGGTGACAAAAAAATGTTTTTTTAGCACAGTTTTTATTTTATGGGGTTAGAGCATGTGATATTTTTATAGAGCTGGTCGATATGGACGCGGCGATACATCATATGTCTACTTTTCTTTCCCTATTTTTTACAATTTTTTCACTTTATTTTGGGAAAAGGTTGCTTTTTTTTTTTACTTGAAACTTTTAATTTTTTTTAAAAACTTTCTTTTTTTAACTTCTTTTTTTTTTCACTTTATTTTTTGTTCCAACTCTAGGACTTCAACTTTTGGGGGTCTGATCCCCTTTACAAAGCATTACAAAGTGATGCATTGGCTGTAAGTGTACACTGAGTAATACACTTACAGCTTCCTGCCTGTAAGATCTCACAGGCTCTCCCGGAAGGCAGCCACGATGCCTAAAGAAGGCATCAGGCTGCCTTCCCTGCCTTCAGGTCCCCTTCACAGCAGCGCGGTGACCCGATGGCCACCCTGCAGAATCCTGCACGTGCCACTGTCAGCGCTGACAGCGGCAGTGCGAGGGTTAATGCGTCTGCATCAGTGTTGTCACTGATGCCGAGGCATACAGCAGGGGTCCGGCTATCAGTGACTGTCGGACCACTGCCGCTGATCGGACAGGTGCAGCTCCTGCACCCGCCTGATCAGACTGACGTACATGTATGTCAAGGGTCCTTAAGGGTTTAAAGCAAAGAAGTGGAATATTCTTGAATGGCCAAGTCAGTCACCTAAACTGACCCAATAGAGCATTTCACTTGTTAGCGACTAAACTTCAGACAGAAAGTCCACAAACAAACAGCAACTGAAAAGGCCGAGTGTTAAAAAGGAGAAAACAGCGTCTGTACTCCTTCTCTAGACTGAGTTTAACTTTCCATACTGTACATCAGTGGAATAGATATAAATTTTATATATGAACATATAATATTAGAACCAGTTGTCGCGGTCCCTGTTAACGTGCTGGCAGCTATAGTAAATGACGCCGGTAACAGTGGTGGTTGATATAAATCTCGTTTTTACAGGCTGCCATAATCACGTAAAATATTCATGCTGGTTGATCAATATTTTACACTTGGCTCCGAAGAAAGGCGAGATGAATTGTTTGGTGTCTTTGTAAGAGTTTGCCAAGTTCCTGAAAACTTTCAGTAAGTCTGTAAGCCGAGGGATAGAGCGGATTGCGACCATTATCTCCTGAAGAGGATGAAGCTGCAGATGCAGCCAGAGCCGCACACGTCTGACTGATTGGCAAGGTAATGAATGGAGACTGTGCAGCTGCCGGACTTACAAATATCGCTGCCGGGAAGAAAGAAGCCACAGTACTTTTATTGTCTCACCAGTAGCTTCAGCAAGAGGCAATAACCCTTCTCCTACTGCTGTCCATGGTAATAACCCTTCCCATACTGCTGTCTGCGGTAATAACCCTTCTCCTACTGCTGTCCATGGTAATAACCCTTCTCCTACTGCTATCCATGGTAATAACCCTTCTCCTACTGCTGTCCATGGTAATAACCCTTCTCCTACTGCTATCCATGGTAATAACCCTTCTCCTACTGCTGTCCATGGTAATAACCCTTCTCATACTGCTGTCCATGGTAATAACCCTTCCCATACTGCTGTCCGCGGTAATAACCCTTCCCGTACTCCCGTCCATGGTAATAACCCTTCCTGTACAGCTGTCCATGGTAATAACCCTTCCCGTACTGCTGTCCATGGTAATAACCCTTCCCATATTGCTGTCTGCGGTAATAACCCTTCCCGTACTGCTGTCCATGATAATAACCCTTCCCGTACTGCTGTCTGCGGTAATAAGCCTTCCCATACTGCTGTCCATGGTAATAACCCTTCCTGTACAGCTGTCCATGATAATAACCCTTCCCGTACTGCTGTCTATGGTAATAATCCTTTCTATACTGCTGTCTGTGGTAATAACCCTTCCCGTACTGCTGTCCACGGTAATAACCCTTCCCATACTGCTGTCCATGGTAATAACCCTTCCCGTACTGCTGTCTGCGGTAATAACCCTTCCCGTACTGCTGTCTGCGGTAATAACCCTTCCCGTACTGCTGTCTGCGGTAATAACCCTTCCCGCACTGCTGTCTGCGGTAATAACCCTTCCCATACTGCTGTCCATGGTTTTAACCCTTCCCGTACTGCTGTCTACAGCAATAACCCTTCCCGTACTGCTGTCTGCAGACATAACCCTGGTACCAGAAACTGCAAAACTAAACATCTGGCACCAGGGGCCGGGAAACTGAACACCTGGCACCAGGGACTGGGAAAATTACCTGGCCCTAGGTGCTGGGAAATATAGCTACTTACTTCCCTGACCCCAGGAAACTACAGTATATCTCTGCACACCAAGGACTAGGGCACTAATTAACCAGGCGCCTGGGAATAAATCACTGAGCACTCGAGACTGATATCTAAATCACTGAGCACCTGGGACTGTAAAACTAAATCACTGGGTGCCAGGGACTGTAAAACTAAATCACTGGGCACCAGGGACTGTAAAACTAAATCACTGGGTGCCAGGGACTGTAAAACTAAATCACTGGGTGCCAGGGACTGTAAAACTAAATCACTGGGTGCCAGGGACTGTAAAACTAAATCACTGGGAGCCAGGGACTGTAAATCTAAATCACTGGGTGCCAAGGACTGTAAAACTAAATCACCTGGTGCCGGGGACTGTAAAACTAAATCAACTGGTGCCAGGTACTATAAAACTAAATAACTGGGCGCCGGGGAATGTAAAACTAAATCACTGGACACCAGAGACTGTAAAACTAAATCACGGGGCGCCAGGGACTGTAAAACTAAATCACTGGATTCCAGGGACTGTAAAACTAAATCACTGGGCGCCAGGGACTGTAAAACTGAATAACTGGGCGCCAGGGACTGTAAAACTGAATAACTGGGCGCCAGGGACTGTAAAACTAAATCACTGGGCGCCAGGGACTGTAAAACTAAATCACTGGGCGCCAGGGACTGTAAAACCAAATCACTGGGTGCCAGGGACTGTAAAACCAAATCACTGGGTGCCAGGGACTGTAAAACTAAATCACTGGGCGCCAGGGACTGTAAAACTAAATCACTGGGTGCCAGGGACTGTAAATCTAAATCACTGGGTACCAGGGATTGTAAAATTAAATCACTGGGCACCAGGGACTGTAAAACTAAATCACTGGACGCCAGAGACTTTAAAACTAAATCACTGGGGCGCCAGGGACTGTAAAACTAAATAAATGGGCGCCAGGGACTGTAAAACTAAATTACTGGGTGCCAGGGACTGTCAAATTAAATCACTGGGCGCCAGGGACTGTAAAACTAAATCACTGGGTGCCAGGGACTGTAAATCTAAATCACTGGGCGCCAGGGACTGTAAATCTAAATCACTGGGTACCAGGGATTGTAGAACTAAATCACTGGGCACCAGGGACTGTAAAACTAAATCACTGGACGCCAGAGACTATAAGACTAAATTACTGGGGCGCCAGGGACTGTAAAACTAAATAACTGGGCGCCAGGGACTGTAAAACTAAATCACTGGGTGCCAGGGACTGTCAAATTAAATCACTGGGCACCAGGGACTGTAAAACTAAATCACTGGGCACCTGGAACCACGGTACTAAAATACTTGACATTACTGACTATGGCTCTAAGTGCAAACCAAAGAATGGTCAATAAACCACTGGATGTCAATGGCTGAGGCATTACTACAGTGTACATAAAACAACGGACACCAAAGACAATATCACAAAACCACTGGACACCAGGGACATGAGCATTAAATCTTGTAGACGGATCTTGTAGTCCGAGTAAGTGAAGCTGAACCACTGGACACCAGGGACATGAGCGTCAAATCTTGTAGATTGGATAGCTAAGACTGAACCATCAAAAACTAGGGAAATGGGTATCAAATCTTGTGGACTGGGTAATGGAAACTGAGCCATTAGGAACCAGGGACATGAGAGTCAAATCTTGTGAACTGGGTAATGGAAATTGATCCACTGAGCACCAGGGACATAAGCATCAAATCTTGTGGACTGAGCAACTAAACGGAACCACTAGACAGTAGGAACTGGGGTGCAAACCGATGGACACGAGGGGCTAAGATACAAAACCACAAAAAAACAGGGAATGGCTCTCTAAACCACTAGACACCAGGGACATGAGCTCCAAACCTTGTAGAGCACAGGGACTGTGGTGTTGAACTATTGGACTGAGTAAACCAATGAATATTAGATACTGGAGAACCAAACTAAGAATATGAATGTAGAGGCACCATGGGCTAGAACTCTGTACTGGTTGGCACATCGGGATGTTAGGTTTTAAATGCTTTGTCTTGGTGCCAATGACTAAATTTGTGCCAATGTGTGTCGTTCTTTAATTTTATCCCAGGCATCCACTATGACCTTGGGCCCCCCAGAGGAAGAAATTCTGGGACCACCCCCATATCTATTCATTGTGCATAAGGCATACTATCAATTAGGACCAAGTCACCCATGGGAAATGACTCCTAAAGGCAAATGATTGGCTCCAAACTGACCTCCAATGGTGTCTTCTGCTGGAGCTTGGTATTATTTTTGTTTCAGAACTTGCGCCCAACAGGATAATTCTAAACCCCTTAGATGCCGCGGTCAATAGTGACATCAAAGCTGGGGTAATGTGATTGTAAAGTGCAGATGGGCATGGTGATGGCAGCAGGAGGCCTTCTGAAGGTCCCAGGTCAGCCAGAGGCGTAAAACACTGCAGAAGTACAAGTATAATATATGTGACCTAGTAATACTACAAGAAAAGTAAAAGAAGTTAATCAAATATTAAAAAGTATAAAAATCTGTAATAAAAAAAAAGTAAAAAAAATTCTCAAAAAATACGTTATTATTATATTCAAAAGTAGCATAATAAAAAAACACACAAGTACCAGAGCTATAAAATCATCATGTTATTTAACCCGCATTGTGAAAGCCGTGGAGTTGCTCTTTTTGACTTCCAAAAAAACTAATAATAAATGATCAAACAATTGTATATACTCCAAAAATGAACCCATAAAAAAATCAACTCATCCAGCCTTCAAATCGAGCCCTCAAATCCCAATAGTTTTAGAGTGTTTTTGGTGTTTTACCCTCCAAAAATACTAAGAGTTTTTAAATATACATACTCCAAAATAGTAAGAATTACATTTTCATGGCCTATCCTAAGACACTTTAAAGGGGTACTCTGAAACCCCCTTATTAATGGCTTCTTCATAGGTATTAGTCGGGGTCCTACTCCTAGCACCCCCACGCTGATCAGCTGAATAAAAGGGTCTTTAAAGCCTCATTTTATTTCAGATACAGCACCACACATTTATTGTGGCTGTATCTGGAACTGTGTCCTTTCTGTATTCTACCTATTCCTTCACGTTTCCACCTCTACAATCGGACGAGATCTCCAGATCCTAAATTCTAAATATGAAATAAAAAAAAATGTAAAAAAATTTACAAAGTGCCATGAAAGTATTACCGTCTCGGCTTGCTGGAGCGGCGGTGGTCAGTATCCAGAGTAGATGCATTAATTACCGTATCGGCTTGCTGGAGTGGCGGTGGTCAGTATCCAGAGTAGATGCATTAATTACCGTATCGGCTTGCTGGAGGGGCGGCGGTCAGTATTCGGAGTAGATGCATTAATTACCGTATCGGCTTGCTGGAGTGGCGGTGGTCAGTATCCAGAGTAGATGCTTTAATTACCGTATCGGCTTGCTGGAGTGGCGGCGGTCAGTATCCAGAGTAGATGCATTAATTACCGTATCGGCTTGCTGGAGTGGCGGTGGTCAGTATCTGGAGTAGATGCTTTAATTACCGTATCGGCTTGCTGGAGCGGCAGCGGTCAGTATTCGGAGTAGATGCATTAATTACCGTATCGGCTTGCTGGAGCGGCGGCGTTCAGTATCTGGAGTAGATGCTTTAATTACCGTATCGGCTTGCTGGAGCGGCGGCGGTCAGTATTCGGAGTAGATGCATTAATTACCGTATTGGCTTGCTGGAGCGGCGGCGTTCAGTATCTGGAGTAGATGCATTAATTACCGTATCGGCTTGCTGGAGCGGTGGCGGTCAGTATCCAGAGTAGATGCATTAATTACCCTATCGGCTTGCTGGAGCGGCGGCGGTCAGTATCCAGAGTAGATGCATTAATTACTGTATCGGCTTGCTGGAGCAGCTGCGGTCAGTATCCAGACTAGATCCATTAATTACCGTATTGGCTTGCTGGAGTGGCAGCGGTCAGTATCCAGAGTAGATGCATTAATTACCATTTCGTCTGGCTGGAGCGGCGGCGGTCAGTATCCAGAGTAGATGCATTAATTACCGTATCGGATGGCTGGAGCGGCGGCGGTCAGTATCCGGAGTAGATTCATTAATTACTGTATCGGCTAGCTGGAGCGGCGGCTGTCAGTATCCAGACTAGATCCATTAATTACCGTATCGGCTAGCTGGAGCGGCGGCGGTCAGTATCCAGAAAAGATTCATTAATTACCGTATCGGCTTGCTGGAGCGGCGGCGGTCAGTATCCAGAGTAGATGCATTAATTACCCTATCGGCTTGCTGGAGCGGCGGCGGTCAGTATCCAGAGTAGATGCATTAATTACCCTATCGGCTTGCTGGAGCGGCGGCGGTCAGTGTCCAGAGTAGATGCATTAATTACCGTATCGGCTAGCTGGAGCAGCTGCGGTCAGTGTCCAGAGTAGATGCATTAATTACCGTATTGGCTGGCTGGAGCGGCGGCTGTCAGTATCCAGAGTAGATACATTAATTACCGTATCGGATGGCTGGAGCGGCGGCGGTCAGTATCCGGAGTAGACACATTAATTACCGTATCGGCTTGCTGGTGCGGCGGCGGTCAGTTTACGGAGTAGACACATTAATTACCGTATCGGCTTGCTGGAGCGGCATCGGTCAGTATCCGGAGTAGACACATTAATTACCGTATCGGTTTGCTGGAGCAGCGGCGGTCAGTACCCGGAGTAGATGCATTAATTACCGTATCGGATGGCTGGAGGGGCGGCGGTCAGTATCCGGAGTAGATCCATTAATTACCGTATCGGCTTGCTGGAGCAGCGGCGCTCAGTATCCAGAGTAGATTCATTAATTACCGTATTGGCTTGCTGGAGCGGCGGCGGTCAGTATCCAGAGTAGATACATTAATTACCGTATCGGCTTGCTGGAGCGGCGGCGCTCAGTATCCAGAGTAGATACATTAATTACCGTATCGGCTTGCTGGAGCGGCGGCGGTCAGTATCCGGAGTAGATGCATTTATTACCGTATCGGATGACTGGAGCAGTGGCGGTCAGTATCCAGAGTAGATACATTAATTACCGTATCGGCTTGCTGGTGCGGCGGCGGTCAGTATCCGGAGTAGATACCATGTATCTCTGGAAAACCTAATTAGTGGAATTCATATCTTCCTATTTGCGTAATTGTGTCAGACAGTCGGTCTGAGCAAACACCTCGCAGAATAAAACAAGAAATCCGCCATATGCTGTAAAAGCTAATTAAATGTATCTCTACTTCTCCATGTAAACACTGGGATCAGAAATACCTAACCAGCCCTTAAAGGGATAGCGCTTCATTCTGACAATTATATTTAACCCTTTAAGCCCATAAAAGGTTACCTGCACCAAGGAGGTTGTTGCCCCAGTCCCCCCTCATTACAGGCTGCACAGTATTTTTTTAATTCCCTGGTCTGGAGGAGCTCCATAGCATGCCACAGTATGTCAGTAGTGGTTTGGGAACACAATGCAAAAATTAGAGTGAAGACTGACACAGACAGAGCAATATATGTTATATTCTAATGGAAGTCATGCAGACACCATAGAACTCCACCACATCCTCAGTGCCGCACACTTGGTTTGGCTCCTGCTTCCTACCTCATATCACTATTCTTCTCATCAGCTCTGATGTTATGGCACCTGCAGCAGCCATGGCGCTGAGTCACAGTCCCTATTCTATGCAAGTCCCAGAGCAAAACAAATCATAAAAACCATTTCCACCAGCAGCAAAATAAAAGTCCTCCACTATGATACAGTATATACAGCAGGACAACAGGGAGAGAGTCAAAGTGATCGAGTAAAGGTTAACTATAAAAGATCTAGGACTACAAGGAGTGCAAATCACTAATCAGTATTATACGTGTACATAGGAGCAGTAGTATAGAAGTTATATCCTAGTACATAGGAGCAGTATTATAGCAGTTATATTCTTGTACATAGGAGCAGTATTATAGTAGTAATATTCTTGTACACAGGAGGCATTATTATAGTAATTATATTCTTGTACATAGGAGCAGTATTATAGTAGTTATAGTCTTGTACATAGGAGCAGTATTATAGTAGTTATATTCTTGTACATAGGAGGCAGTATTATAGTAGTTATATTCTTGTACATAGGAGCAGTATTATAGTAGTTATATTCTTGTACATAGGAGGCAGTATTATAGTAGTTATATTCTTGTACATAGGAGGCAGTATTATAGTAGTTATATTCTTATACATAGGAGCAGTATTATAGTAGTTATATTCCTGTACATAGGAGCAGTATTATAGTAGTTATATTCTTGTACATAGGAGGCAGTATTATAGTAGTTATATTCCTGTACATAGGAGCAGTATTATAGTAGTTATATTCTTGTACATAGGAGCAGTATTATAGTAGTTATATTCTTGTACATAGGAGCAGTATTATAGTAGTTATATTCTTGTACATAGGGACAGTAATATAGTAGTTATATTCTTGTACATAGGAGCGGTATTATAGTAGTTATATTCTTGTACCTAGGAGCAGTATTATAGTAGTTATATTCTTGTACATAGGAGGCAGTATTATAGTAGTTATATTCCTGTACATAGGAGCAGTATTATAGTAGTTATATTCTTGTACATAGGAGCAGTATTATAGTAGTTATATTCTTGTACATAGGAGCAGTATAATAGTAGTTAAAATCTTGTACATAAGAGCAGTATTATAGTAGTTATATTCTTGTACATAGGAGCAGTATTATAGTAGTTAAAATCTTGTACATAAGAGCAGTATTATAGTAGTTATATTCTTATACATAGTAGCAGTATTATAGTAGTTATATTCTTGTACATAGGAGCAGTTTTATAGCAGTTATATTCCTGTACATAGGAGCAGTTTTATAGCAGTTATATTCATGCACATAGGAACAGTTTTATAGTAGTTATATTCCTGTACATAGGAGGCAATATTATATTAGTTATATTCTTGTTCATAGGAGCAGTATTATAGTAGTTATATTCTTGTTCATAGGAGGCAATATTATATTAGTTATATTCTTGTTCATAGGAGCAGTATTATAGCAGTTATAAATGGTTGGTAAAATATATTTTTGATGGATATTTTGCTTTGTGTCTTTAGCATTCACTCTGATGTTACTCACATTAGTTATTCATGTGCCTGTGCAGGGGATAAGTGACAGTCCCCCGATAGTTTTCTTAGGTATCATGTATTGCTGCCACGTTGAGAAAGAGAAACAAGTTCCGAGATTAATGGATTTCAATATTTTCTTGAATAATTTATTTTTTTATGGTAATGATTCCTTCAAGCCCGGTTTATCTCATGGCAAGAATGATGAGTAGAAGGTTTGAGACACAGGTAGCTATCAGCAGATGATGATTCTTCAGCAACCTCACACTGTTTTTAAAAGTATAAAATATCAGTCCTGGATGATGAGGGTAGTAGATATGCTTTTTTTTAATGCATTAGCCCATACTGTACATTAAAACTTTGTAACACAGGGTTTTGGGATCCAGCGATATTTCGGGAACATGGTCCATATGATAGTATTTTATTGGGCACAATGTGTAAGGGTGCTTTCGCATTTGAGTTTTTACTTTCCGGCATAGAGTTCTGTCGTCGGGTCTCTACACCGGAAAGAAACTGATCAGGATTATCCTAATGCATTCTGAATGGAGAGAAATCTGTTCAGGATGCACTGGGATGTCTTCCGTTCAGTATTGTAATGTTTTTTGGACGTTGAAAAAACCGCAGCATGCTGCGAATTTGTCTACGTCCAAAAATACGGAAGACTTGCCGTAACGCCGGATCCAGAATTAATGCCCATTGAAGTGCATTAATCCAGATCCGGAATTAGGCTAAACGTCGTTTTGGCGCATTGCCGGATCTGACTTTCAGCTCTGCGCATGCGCTGCAGCAGTTCCGATCGGGGCCCCAGTGTAAGCTGTGCCTCCGATCGGTTACCCTGGCAGCCAGGACGCTACTGAAGTCCTGGCTACCATGGTAAGTACTCCGCAGCAGTGTACTTACCTGCGCTGCGGCCCCCGGGCGCTCCTTCATGGCGTCACAGGTCCCGGCGCCGTGGGGACCTTTGACGTCATGAAGGAGTGCCCTGCGGCCGCAGCGCAGGCAAGTACACTGCTGTGGAGTACCATGGCAGCCAGGACTTCAGTAGCGTCCTGGCTGCCATGGTAACCTGAAAGCATTTTGAAGACTAATCAGGATCCTGATCAGTCTTCAAATGCTTTCAGGCGGCTTGCGTTCTGATGGATCTGGCGGGCCGGAAGTGCCTGCCGGATCCTCAGAGCGCAAGTGTGACAGCACCCTTACACAGTTTTGGTGGACCCTGTATGTAGCAATGTTTTTAGGGCATTATGTGCAGACTTATTTTTGGTTGCACTACTATTTTGGGAGAAGTTCCAAAGGTGGTATTGAGTTGCCCAATCATTTTTTGCTCAAGGGTCTTTACGAGCTTTAACCTGTCCCGGACTACAGGAGTGAGACAAAAAAGAGATGCAGAAGCAGCATCTGCACCACACGTTGAGCAGCCTTTTAAGTCCTTGAGAATTTGTGCTAAAGACCAATTAAGGAAATAATCAATGTATTTTCTTCATGTTTCAAAGTGAGTAGAAGGTGGGGGATGAGGGTTTCATTATCCTCATACATTGCAAGCTGTTGGCAGAGGATGGACAGTTTTTGCATCTCATGGAAGTGAATCAATCTCCTGCATTTTCCAATGTGCAGGATTCTTGTCTGTTAAGGTATACTAGACTTCAGAGCTGACAAATGACTGGATTTTTCTGGGATGGCAGCTTCTAGGCTCATCCTCCTCTAAATCTCCTGCATAGTCAGAGAGCCACACACTATAATTCTTCCTGCCTGCTGCCACCATTAGGGGGAGCTCATAAGCTTAGTTCATACAGATATATACAGCCACCACTAGAGGGAGCTCGGGAGATTACTGCATACAGATATATACAGCCACCACTAGAGGAAGCTCAGGAGATTACTGTATACACCTATATACAGCCACCACTAGAGGGAGCTCAGGAGATTACTACATACAGATATATACAGCCACCACTAGAGGGAGCTCAGGGGATTACTGCATGCAGATATATACAGCCACCACTAGAGGGAGCTCAGGAGATTACTACATACAGATATACAGCCTCCACTAGAGGGAGCTCAGGAGATTACTACATACAGATATATACAGCCTCCACTAGAGGGAGCTCAGGAGATTACTGAATACAGATATATACAGCAACCACTAGAGGAAGCTCAGGAGATGATTGCATACAGATATATACAGCCATCACTAGGGGGCGCTCAGGAGATTACAGCATACCGATATATACAGCCACCACTAGAGGGAGCTCAGGAGATGATTGCATACAGATATATACAGCCATCACTAGGGGGCGCTCAGGAGATTACAGCATACCGATATATTCAGCCACCACTAGAGGGAGCTCAGGAGATTACTGCATACAGATATATACAGCCACCACTAGAGAGAGCTCAGGAGAATACTGTATACAGATATATACAGCCACCACTAAAGGGAGCTCAGGAGAATACTGTATACAGATATATACAGACACCACTAGAGTGAGCTCAGGAGATTACCACATACAGATATATACAGCCACCACTAGAGGGAGCTCAGGAGATTACTCCATACAGATATATACAGCCACCACTAGAGGGAGCTCAGGAGATTACTGCATACAGATATATACAGCCACCACTAGAGGGAGCTCAGGAGATTACTGCATACAGATATATACAGCCACCACTAGAGGGAGCTCAGGAGATTACTGCATACAGATATATACAGCCACCACTAGAGGGAGCTCAGGAGATTACTGCATACAGATATATACAGACACCACTAGAGTGAGCTCAGGAGATTACTGCATACAGATAGATACAGACACCACTAAAGGGAGCTCAGGAGATTACTCCATACAGATATATACAGCCACCACTAGAGGGAGCTCAGGAGATTACTACATACAGATATATACAGCCACCACTAGAGGGAGCTCAGGAGATTACTGCATACAGATATATACAGCCACCTCTAGAGGGAGCTCAGGAGATTACTGCATACAGATATATACAACCACCACTAGAAGGAGCTCAGGAGATTACTCCATACAGATATATACAGCCACCACTAGAGGGAGCTAACAAGATTACTGCATACAGATATATACAGCCACCACTAGAGGGAGCTCAGGAGATTACTGCATACAGATATATACAGCCACCACTAGAGGGAGCTCAGGAGATTACTACATACAGATATATACAGCCACCACTAGAGGGAGCTAAGGAGATTACTGCATACAGATATATACAGCCTCCACTAGAGGAAGCTCAGGAGATTACTGCATACAGATATAAACAGCCTCCGCTAGAGGGGGCTCAGGAGATTACTGCATACAGATATATACAGCCACCACTAGAGGGAGCTCAGGAGATTACTGCATACAGATATATACAGCCACCACTAGAGGGAGCTCAGGAGATTACTGCATACAGATATATACAGCCACCACTAATAGGAGCTCAGGAGATTACTGCATACAGATATATACAGCCACCACTAGAGGGAGCTCAGGAGATTACTGCATACAGATATAAACAGCCTCCGCTAGAGGGAGCTCAAGAGATTACTGCATACAGATATATACAGCCACCACTAGAGGGAGCTCAGGAGATTACTACATACAGATATATACAGCCACCACTAGAGGGAGCTCAGGAGATTACTGCATACAGATATAAACAGCCTCCGCTAGAGGGAGCTCAGGAGATTACTGTATACAGATATATACAGCCACCTCTAGAGGGAGCTCAGGAGATTACTGTATACAGATATATACAGCCACCACTATAGGGAGCTCAGGAGATTACTGTATACAGATATATACAGCCACCACTAGGGGGAGCTCAGGAGATTACTGCATACAGATATATACAGCCACCACTAGAGGGAGCTCAGGAGATTACTGCATACAGATATATACAGCCACCACTAGAGGGAGCTCAGGAGATTACTGCATACATACAGATATATACAGCCACCACTAGAGGGAGCTCAGGAGATTACTGCATACAGATATATACAGCCACCACTAATAGGAGCTCAGGAGATTACTGCATACAGATATATACAGCCACCACTAGAGGGAGCTCAGGAGATTACTACATACAGATATATACAGCACCACCAAAGGGAGCTCTGAATGTTACTGTATACAGATATATACAGCGACCACTAGAGTAAGAACAGAAGCTTAATGCATACAGCTATATACATCCTGCACTACAGGCAGCCGAGGAGCTTACTTCATGCAGACAGATACTACCATCACTAGAGTGACCTCAGGTATAGCAAGCTCTGATTGATAAGAAAGGTGATAACATGAAAAAAGTTACTGTATCCAACCTGTGAGGCTTTAACAGTAAAAAGCTGTATATGGTAAGAAGGGTGATACGAGGAATACAAAGTTCCTGTATTTTTCCTGATGTGAATGGACTCCCCCTCCCCTAAGTCGCTGTATCTCCTCCCTACAACTGGGGTCACTGGTGACTGTATAGAGGGACATATCGTACTAACCGGCTGTAATTGGTAAGATGTGTGATAACATGAAGAAAAGTGCCTCTATTGCCTCATTCCTCCAGGGTGCACTGAAGGATGTACAGATGAAAGGATGACGGCTTTAATTGGAAAGATTGGTGATAACACAAAGAGAGGTTCCTGTATAACTTCCTAAATCTTGGGTTTACTGTTGTATGTACAGATCAAGGGATAACAGTAACAGGCTGTGATTGGTAAGAGAGTTGATAACATAAAGAAAAGTATCTCTATCTCCTCCCTACCACTGGGGTCTCTAGTGACTGTACAGAGGAAAGGATGACAGTATCAGGCTGTGATTGGTAAGAGAGGTGATAACATGAAGAAAAGTATCTCTATCTCCTCCCTACCACTGAAGTCTCTAGTGACTGTACAGAGGAAAGGATGACAGTAACAGGCTGTGATTGTTGAAGAGTGATATGATGAAGAAAAGTTCCTGTTTCTACTCCCTACCACTGGGGTCTCTAGTGACTGTACAGAGGCAAGGATGACAGTAACAGGCTGTGATTGATGAGGAGTGATAACATGAAGAAAAGTTCCTGTTTCTACTCCCTACCACTGGGGTCTCTAGTGACTGTACAGAGGCAAGGATGACAGTAACAGGCTGTGATTGATGAGGAGTGATAACATGAAGAAAAGTTCCTGTATCTCCTCCCTACCACTGGGGTCTCTAGTGGCTGTAGAGGCAAGGATGACTGTAACAGGCTGTGATTGATGAGGAGTGATAACATGAAGAAAAGTATCCCTATCTCCTCCCTACCACTGGGGTCTCTAGTGACTGTACAGAGGGAAGGATGACAGTAACAGGCTGTGATTGGTAAGAGAGGTGATAACAGAGAGAAAAGTATCTCTATCTCCTCCCTACCACTGGGGTCTCTAGTGACTGTACAGAGGAAAGGATGATAGTAACAGGCTGTGATTGATGAAGAGTGATATGATGAAAAAAAGTTCCTGTATCTCCTCCCTACCACTGGGGTCTCTAGTGACTGTACAGAGACAAGGATGACAGTAACAGGCTGTCATTGGTAAGAGAGGTAATAACAGAGAGAAAAGTATCTCTATCTCCTCCCTACCACTGGGGTATCTAGTGACTGTACAGAGGAAAGGATGACAGTACCAGGCTGTGATTGCTGAGTGATATGATGAAGAAAAGTTCCTGTTTCTACTCCCCACCACTGGGGTCTCTAGTGACTGTACAGAGGGAAGGATGACAGAAACAGGCTGTGATTGATGAGGAGTGATAACACGAAGACAAGTTCCTGCATCACCTCCTCACTCCTGGGGTTACTAGAGGATGTACTGTACACAGAACCTGAAGGTAAAGCGTCATCCAGCTCCTGACTTCTAATCAGGGCTGCGTCCTGAATATTGACTCGTGTTATTAGAAAGCCAAGGTTCCTCAATCTAATGCTATGATTCTTTTTTTTCTAGGGTCTTGGTGAATTACATACATTCTTGACAGCGAAAGGATTTAAAAAAAAATCTAAATGGCGTTCAAGATACTGTAAATACTGACTACTCTACAAATTGATGTTTTTTTTTTCATCCATCAGAAGTATTACTCTAAATGTGAATAGAATGCGAGCCATCAAATGCAATTTCTAGTTCCCAGCCTCCCAAGGGATTAGAAGGATTACATATAGCATCATGATTAAAAGTATGGCAGAAATACAATGTTATTAAATGAGTTTCAACCCGAGATTAGACGCGGGAGGTTTAGCCATAAAAGTAATCAGTGTGGTCGTAATGCAGGATGGTGGCAGCGGCACATTAGGGTCTTGTAAATAGCATAGGGCACAGTATAAACTCCCAAGTCTAGGGGGCTGAGGAAAATTTACATTGTATGCCATGTTCTGTTTATCTCCATTACAACCAGGCCATAAAAATTTGTGCAGCTCCCATAAACGGGATCCTGAGAATTTCACCGCTCATATTGTACAGGCACAATCGCCTGCTTAGCGGCAGATGGATAATCTCAGGGTCATAAATGTGTCACATCCTCCAATGCAAGAAGGTAGTAAAACAGGCTGCAGCCTGTCTGCTGTGTATAATAATACTTATTTGTACGGGGCACAGGAGAACAGATTGTTGGGGGCAGGATTTGGGGGCAAACAGATCTGTGTTCAGTGACTCTGCGTTCTCACTCTGGTGGTCAATGTCCTATCTGCTCAGTTTGTCCTTTATATTGGATCACGTGCAGCAATGGAAGCAGACACAACACAGTTCAAGGGAAAAGAACTTCATTCTGGCTGGGGCACAGAGTGTAATAGTTGCAGATAACGGCACTTAGCTTGGCGGTTACAGTCCCAGATGGGTACGCAGTTTGGTGGTTTTAAGTAATATCATAGAGCTTGGCGGTTACAGTCCCAGATGGATAAACAACTTGGTGGTTATAAGTAATGGCACACAGCTTGATGGTTGCAGTTCAGATGTGAACAGAGCTTGATAGTTACAAGTCTCAGCTGGGTACCCAATTTGGTGGTTAGAACTAATGGAACACAGCTTGGCAGTTATGGTCTCAGATGGGTATACAGCTTGATGATTATAATTAAAGGCACACAGCTAGGTGGTTCTAGTGTTAGAGGGGAACAAAACATGGTGCTTACAGTCTTAGATGTGTACACAACTTGGTGGTTATAAGTAATGACACACAACTTGATGATTACAGTTCAGATGTGTACACAACTTGGTGGTTATAAGTAATGGCACATAGCTTGATGGTTGCAGTTAAGATGGCAACAGAGCTTGACCGTTACAGTCTCAGCTGGGTTGGAATATTTTGTAATAACTAATGGCACATAGCTTGGCAGTTATAGTCTTCCATGGGTATACAGCTTGATGATTCTAAGTAATGGCACACAGCTTGATGGTTACAGTCTTAGGGGGGATCAGAACTTGGTGGTTAAAGTCTTAGATGTGTACACAACTTGCTGGTTCAAAGCAATGGCATATAGCTTTGTGGTTACTGACTTAGATGGGTTCATAGCTTCGTGTTACAGTCAAATATGGTCCACAGCTTGGTAGCTATAAGCAATAGCACAAAGCTTGGCAATTCAGTCTTAAAGGGCATCTGTCAGCAGATTTATACCTATGACACCGGCAGACCTGTTACATGTGCGCTTAGCAGCTAAAGGCATCTGTGTTGGTCCCATGTTCATATGTGTCTGCATTGCTCAGAAAAATGATGTTATAAAATATGCAAATGAGTCTCTAGAAGCAACGGGGGCGTTACCATTACACCTACAGACTATGCTTTTTCTGCAACTGCTCCGCCCTCTACAAATGATTGACAGGGACAGATGTGATGATGTTTTCACTGCCTGGAACAACTATTTTTCATCTGATTCCACATTGATATAATTGCCTAAAAAAAAAAGGGGGGGGGGGAGAATCTGAATTTTAACTTCTTCCTTCACACTCTAAACCCTAGCCATAAGACTTTCAGTCTTTCTGATGGAGAACAGGAATACACTCATATGAAAAACTGAAGAAAAACATATTAGCGTCTAGAAGGTAACAAATTATGATCACTTTCTCTTCGGGTATCTTTCCTTGATCTATGACTCTTACTGCTTTGTCCTGTCGGCATTGATCTGGGTGGGGAAGAACTTTGTTCCTTACACAACAAGAAACAATTGGTTTCCAATAGTGGTGTTTCTAATTGGCTATTGAACATTTGTGATAGATTCGAAGGCCCAATGTGTCGGAGCTCTGAAGAGTCAAGTGAACTGGTTGCCGTCATTGGTACTGACTTTAATGACTTATTGTCTAAAAGAATTAATTCATCAAGATACCAACACCCTCAATGGGGAAGCAAACCCATTAAACGAACAACAAAGAAATGATGCAAACTCGAACAAGTAACTAAAATTAAAGGAGTGTGGGGTGGGGTTTCTCCCATCCACAAGCTACTGAGCCTTCTACCTAATGAGTCCACCTAAGCTAAATGGAATACATTGGGGATGATCTTGCAGGGATGACCTCAGTAACTCTGATGAATCCAGTTCCTACCATGCAATATAGGAGCTAACGGGGTGAGATTTTGGATTGGGCCCCCTCCCCTATACCTGGTCTGGTATTTCCACAACATTAAGTTCTGTAGGACCTCTCCATGTTTGTCTTTCAGTTGGAGGACATGTGCATTGTACAGCGAATCCCTCCCCTTTAAATGCTCCGATTTGCCTGTGGACTGGTGATTTGTGCTTGCGTTTTGGCCAGTGGGCCCGATGTTGCATGGCTGTTTTGGAACTTTTAAGCATGTAAGTAAAATGTTTTCAATTTTAGCTTTTGACGCCTTTCTGTGACTTCTGTTATATGAGTTTAGAGCAACATGGCTTCCAAAAGCCCCACACTTGGCCATGGGTTGTGTCTGATGTTGCAGCTAAGCTCCTTTGAACTCTGGACACAGGTGATATTGTTTTGGGATGAAAGCGGACTTTTTTTTTCTAAAAATAGTCATCCCTTTAAATATCCTGTGTAAAGTTGTAAAAATGGTGGTCCATGAACATTTTTGGCAGGTATCAAATTCAGACCATTAGATTTGTTGGTTATTCTGCCGAAGCTATCTTGGTTTTCTTGAAGTGTAGTTTTGGGTGAGCAGTATATGCACCACACAACAATTTCATGGGTGAATCGGCCTTCTTGGAGAATGGACTATGGACTCCATTCTGTGTAAAGAAGACATTAGACATTTTATTTTACAAGTTGGATACTTTACTTCTGTATTACTAGTACCTTCCAAAGTCCTAAATGGATTTATAGAGGGTAATACACCGTCAAGTCCCATTATTCTGACCACCAGCTAATAGCCAGAGTACCCTCCGTGTGTAGCACGGACATTAGCTAGACAGGCCTGGAGTGACTCCATAAGGTCCTGGTAGGTTGTCACAGGTATATAAAACCATGCTGACAGCATTGCATCTCACAGCTGCTGGAGGGGACATGGGGGGGAGAGGCAGGGATCCATATGGCAAATACAACCATCGAGGTGGTTCTACAGATGCTTAATTGTGTTCAAGTCTGGAGAATTAGGGGGCCAGGGTAGTACTTACAAGTCCTGGTCATGTTCTTCAGACATTTCTTGAAAAAGGCCAATGTATGGCCGAAACGTTGCATTTACTGGATCACTACTTGTGGATTAAAGACTGCCCTTCTTCCTTATCTTGTGACATATTGAATTGACTTGTTGGAAGATCCCATCTTCCCCAGGGAAGACAAATCAGTATGTATAGGTGTACGTGATCTGCAAGAATGTGACCATAACGCTGCCACCACCAGCTTGTATTTTTCCAGCAATGGCTGCTGTTTTTGTTCTCTGATGTTTCTCGCCTGACATGCCAATGTCCAGCTGTTCAATGAAGTAGAAATTATGACACATCGGAGAAGGCAAGCCTTTTCTGCTAATGCAACTTCATTATCAGAGATGATCATCCGGCTTTGGAGCCCCATACGCAGTAGTTTTCTCTGAACTGTTATTGTAGACCCACGTCTGGTCACCCCCTGGTTCATTTTGGCGGTGAAGTGCTGCACTGTAGTGCCGGTCTGCCCAAGCATACCTCTGTAGCCAGTACATAGAGAAGTAAGGGCCCAATAGCAAGGATCAAACCAAGACCCCCACACAGGACAGAAGGGTATCCACCTAAACCCCTTTCAATGACCATTGGGCCATTTTTTCCACTGCCTTATTTGCTAAAAGTGGTTCCTTTAGAGGGTGGAGACCAGTAGAATAGACGATGATCCCAACTGGGCCCCCTCTTGCCCTGGGCCCCATAGCAGTCGCATGGTCTGCCGCTACGGTAGTTACGCCCCAGTCTGTAGCCAATGTCCACCTCTCACATCAATGGCATGTGGTGCTCCACAGTTTCCACATCACTTATTCACAATAGTGTCATTTGTCCTCTCACCATCCACTTTCACCACTGTAGCACAAGAACTGTTCACACTGCGCAGGTTCAGAAAAACTGCCACCCGGAGCCGAAAGCCAATAATCATCCCTTTTTGCATATCTGATAAATTGCCCATTTTACCCATGACAGCAATGAGGGATATGTGAGCAGACAGCCTATCACACACCGTATATACCCACCGAGCCAGCTCAGCTCACGAGACGTCCTTCATGAGCTACACGCTTGCCAATGTCGAAAGTAGGAGGTGGTCAGAATAATGTGGCTCAACTGTGTGTTGAAGTATGTGCTTTTATCTCTTTTAGGGTCCATTCACACGTTCTTAGTGTATTGCAGATCCGCAATACACCTGGCCGGCACCCCCATAGAACTGCCTAACGCATCCATTCCTACCCCATAGAGAATGAATGGGTCCGTACCCATTCCGCATAGTTGTGGAATGGGTGCGGACACATTTACGGACGTGTGAATGGACCCTTAGTACAGTATACTGTAAATTTAGTTTGCTTCTGTGGCAGCTGCTTGGCATTGAGCACTGCTGCTTAGTTTACTTGCAATCAATATACCAAAGTCCTTCTCCTGATGGATCCCCGAAATGAACAGGGAGCAAGATGTCCATGTGCGGCCACCCTCCATAATGGTGAATAGAAAGGTGTCCGCACTGTGTTTACTTTGGGGCCCCATTCTGGAGATAGGAGCGGTTCTCAAAGGTGGAACCTGCACCTATTCAACAATCTATCAACAATCTATCAATATGCCATAAATGCCCCCGATGGCACAACTGCATTAGCACCTCCAAATTAAAAAACTGAGAAGGAGAAACCATCTTGGTATAAGGCCTAATTTCTTTTACGATGGTTACGTAAATTTCCTGGGGTGGGAATTAGCCAGAATCAGCAGGATTATGCACGGCCCTTAATATTAGTGTGTGCTTTTGATTTATGTGGTCTTTATGCTTAGGTACTAGGATAGAGTTTGGACAGGGCTCAGGATTGACTACTCTACAATGGATCTCATCATCCCCTTTGGGACTGTTGACAATGTGCAGATTTTCTCGAATTATCTACTTTTATGAAGCTCTTCGCTCCAGAAATACAATACCATATAAATACTAATTCCTTGCAGATATACAGACCATAAAACCGTAGGACTTGCGTCTTTGACCTAACAGCTGAGCAGCTCTGGTAGTTATCATAAAGAAAACAGTCACCATATTATGATTATTATGTTGTGTTGACATTTTTATGGACTTTTCTTCAGTATTTTTTCCATTTCGTGCCACTGGTCTGTGAATTTTTTTTTTATTTGTTTTTAATTCTGGGCACACTAAGATCAAGCATCTACTCTAGTGTCAGAAGGTATCGTCATTGGGATTTGGAACATTTTTCCGCCTAGTCCTTAAGAGCTGCTTTTTTTATTTCTTTCAAAAATTTACATTTTGAGCCAACTCTTGCAATAAAAATAATTTGTGTTGAGCTTGATGCCAGAAAGGTGTAATTGCAGTATTTTGTGTATTATGATTACTCTTGAATTCCCATTGGTTTCCCATAAAAATCCAGTTAGCATGGCAAGTTCTCATGCCTGAACTTCCACCGGCCCTTTCGTATTTTTGTCATAATAATTGGTCTATGACTCTGATCCGTAAGTGGTGAGCTTCTACATTCTGAGCATTCCAGCATAGCGTGGGAGATACATCTATGACCTAGTCCCTTCTAAATCCAGCTTGAATGTTGGATTTGCTCGAATGACGAACCTCCACTGCTCACATCCCCGAGGAGATGATAAGAAGCCATTGTCCTGTGAATTTCTACGCTCGGAACAGCTGTTATGCAGCAAGGGATCAGATCCGTGCCAGATCATAATGGGAATGGGGCCAGGTTGTGGAAAGGGACCTCGGCACTCTCTTTCTCTCCTTCTTAGGGTTTTCTTACTAGTTTGTAGGTCAAAGTCACAGACTACATCATGTTCTCATCAAGAAAATGTGACAAAAGGTTGTAATTTGCACAAGCAAAAAAAAAAAAAAAAAACAAAAACATTTTACGCCATTACTTACATGGAAATAGAGGATGACGTTGGGCAGGTCACATGCTTCCTGAATTTAATTTGACTTGATTTTATCAAGATCCCATGAAAAGGTCAATAGATGACTATTCTACAGTCTACTTATGACTGTATACATACTGTTGTATTGTATCCCATTGGAAGTTAAGACTTTTGTGTCCCATGGGAGAAGGGTCAATGGGGGCAACCAGGTAGGTCTAGATACTTTAAGTGATGTAGTGTATCCCACTTTTGTGTCCCATGGGAGAATGGCCAACAGATGGCACCCAGGTAGGTCTTGATACTTGAAGTGATGTACTGTATTCCATTGGAAGTTAAGACTTATGCCACCCGCCCCATGTAACTGCCATCTGCCCCATGTAACTGGTAATATACCCAAAGGGGAATTGGTCAGGGCGAGACGCAACTGCTCCAATGATGCAACAGAAGCAAATAATATACTCCAGAGATTGACTAGGAGACAGTATCCAAGAAAAGCCATAGAGCGATCCATTGGTGCAGTTCCTCCCATCAGCAGGAAGGATTTCATTTTTTCTAGTAAAAAATCAGGAGGTCAGTGAACTCCGATACCACACCCCCGGTTACGTTCAGCACACAGTATAGCACGGAATATCGGGATATTTGCAAAATTGTTAATAAATATTTGCCCGTGCTGCACTGTGATAAGGACTGGTCTCCAGTCTTGGCCGGAGGAGTGCGCTGCGTTGCACGTAGGGCCCCCACCCTGGGTAACCGCTTGAGCCCTAGTCTTTTTATCAGTCAGGGAGACAGAAAACCGACTTGGCTGACAAATGTAGGAAATTATCGATGTGGGCACACCAAGTGTATATGCTGCAGTTATATGCAAATAACCAAACACTTTAAGTCCAATGTTAGTGGGAGTGAACATGCAATTCGTTCCTATGTAAACTGCAATACCAAACATGTCATTTATTTGGTTACTTGCATCCCTTGCAATATCCAATATGTTGGCTGTACCACCAACACTCTGAAAACAAGAATCAGAAAGCATCTCTCTGATATACCACATCATGAGAAACGCACTGTCTCTGCAGTGACTCTACATTGTGCGGTTGTGCATGGTGGAAATACCAGACAGCTTTCCATTCAGGGCATTGAAAAGGTTACTGCCTCTCACAGGGGTGGAGATCACAGACGCAAGCTTCTGAACAGAGAAGCCTTCTGGATTTTCCAATTAGAAACCAGAGAGCCCAAAGGTTTGAATAAGAGACAGGACCTCATCTTACAGTTTTGAAATTGGTATTCTGTATATGCTATATTGCCTGTTGTTTGTATGTGTAACGTCTAGCGATGTGTTTAATCATTCTCTCCACTGTTTTATGTGGGCACCGGTGTTGTTTTAAGCAGACTTATTTTGCCATGGAGCATTATGGGTACTCAGGGGCTCTTTATAAGTCAGTCTTGCTGTGTATGTATTCATGTCATGATTAAGGACCAACATGTAAAGGTCCGAAACGCGTAGACCAAGTTTTTTTTACCTGCACTGGAAAAGCTATACGCTTCAATAAATCAATTTTGTACTGCACCGTTAAAGCTGGAACCTTTTCTTCATTTCCTAAATTTTCTGCTATCAATTCAGCTATTTCCAGAGGCTGTTCAGCTGGTTCCGTGCTCACGGCAAAGCAGGAAGGTGAGAGCTGCCTTGCATCTGCTAATCTTTTGTTGTTAAGACTTTTGTGTCCCATGGGAGAATGGCCAACAGATGGCACCCAGGTAGGTCTTGATACTTGAAGTGATGTACTGTATTCCATTGGAAGTAAAGACTTATGTGTCCCATGGGACAAACAGGTAGGTCTAGATACTTGAAGTGATGTAGTATATCCCATTGTGTTACAAATCAGCGGGTTTGAACCCACTGTGCCATGTTTCCTACCTCCTCTAAGGGCATAGTCTAAGTGAACCTCTCGATCTTCACAGTACCCCTGATGGTCAGAATAGACTTTCCCGGGGAACACCAGGTCACTACCTCTTGAGAAGGATTGGCACACGAGGCAGCTGCTCCAGGTGGACTAGGAGATACCTGAAAAAGGTACCAGAGGTATAGGCATTGTCAGCAGGCGTAGCCAGGAGCAACAGTGCAGGACCTGAAGGATGAGGCAAAGGCGAAGTCAAACAGGCAATAGGTCAGGGCAGGCGGTACAGGTACAGGTCAGGTCGGGGTCAGCAACAGGAGCGTCAAGGCAAGCAGGCAGGGATCAAACAGGTAGCAGAGTCCAGGAATACAAGTACGAGTCAGGAACACAAGCAGATATCAGGAACCTTAGCAGGACACAAGGACCTTGACACTAAGGCATCTGGGAAGGGGGCTGAGCCACTTGTATATGTGCAGGAGGGATAGGATTGGTCAACGAGGTCACATGATCCAACCCATAAAGCACAGGGAGTGACGAACGCCGACCCTTAAGGAAACAAGCAGCAAGCTTGCTGTGGCCCAGGCTCAAAGGAAACACTGGTAGCAGATCACCGCTGAACACGGCGCCCGGGACCGCGGCGGTAAGCAGCAGAACACATTGGAAGTAAAGACTCATGTTTCTCATGGGAGAATGGCCAATAGATGGCACCCAGGTAGGTCTTGATACTTGAAGTGATCTACTGTATCCCATTGAAGTATTAGACTCACTATATTCATCTAGGTGAGTGTTTTGAGTCAAGTTTCCCCCTTCTCAAACAAATTACATTAAAGTACCTCCATGATTATGATGCAACCACTTTATCTGAAATTGTAATGGGAGTACAGCTCTTGATTCAGAAATACAACCCAAAGGGGTCTAAGAGCCATTACATTTACATATTTACAAGCCCTATCCTATGGGAATACTACATTTATATCCAGATAAGTATGATATTCCACTCACTCCATCTTTTTAGGTGGATAATTGTAACGGACCGTTGCTGCAGACAAGGGGTAAAAACCGTTTAGGCGATCGGCCCCCTTTACAGAGATATAGGCACAGCTACTGCAGAACACCAAACTCCCGAACTGGATACAAAATAGCACTCCAACTCCCGTACTGGAACCTCCCAAATAGCTGCTAGCAGACGAACAGGAAAAGCAGACAATCAGCTTACACTCCTGGCAATCAGTCTCTAACAGCATACAGTGAATCCCCCCAAGAACGAGACGAGGCTCCGTATTGATGGTAAACAGGAATTCTAACCTTTATTAACGGCTACCTGCCTGGTATTTATCCAGGTCTCCCACCTGGTGGACACTCCCCTAGAGGACCAGAAGGAAGACTGCGACACGGGATACAGCAGCCAATCACACACATTGGGACAATACAGACACCCCCAGCATATCCCTTCCCTCTGCCTGTGATACCATCACCCTACATGGGTAATGCAATCATCACAGGCAGACGAATACACAATGTCTTCTGTCCTGAGACAATTGAGGAGTCATTCAATTATCTCTCAGGACAAAGGGAAATCGCCAATACACATGTGGGGACAATAGGACAGACATCACTATTCAATATACAATGTCCCACCCTTTACAATACACACAGACATTTCAGAGACAAGACTCCATTATGCACATGGGGACACAGAACAAGCATTACTGTTAAAATACACCAGGTAAGACACATTACATTAAAACTATACATTTAACATATCCCCAGATAGCTCAGGTCTGAGCGCACATTATTAAGTGAATGGCGCTCAGACCACACGAATACAGTTTAATCGCCATGGAGCCAAAGTCTTTACAGTCAGTTTCATACGAATGGGCTCCATGGGATTCCTATCTGGGGTATAACACATTCAACCAAAACTATCGAACCCCAGGCAGAAAAGCACGAATTAAGCTTTTCTGCAGGTAAAAAGATGTCTTTTAACAGGGGGCCATAGTCCAAAGGCAGCAGGCGAGCAACCAGGTTTCTCCAATGCAATGTGGCGAGATTGGTCTCGTCACATCTCTCCCTTTTTCCAAACAGACTAACAGGGTATCTGACCTCCTGCCGGTCAGTGCCCTTGTTAGTCCAGCAGCCCACCCACAAAACACAATCAACAGCACAGCCCACCCACAATAAATAGTTACTGCAACTGGGTAGAGGAGAAGCTTGTCCATGTCCAGGTGCCTCACCACGGCTGTGCTGGGTACGGGTACGCTGACTTGGTGGGGTGCTGCATGGGCAGAGACCCGCGTCACTCTGCCCTGTTGCCAGCGCTACTGGGAGGGTAGCCTGGTTGAAGCCTGGTTGTTGGAGGGGAGACCGACTGTCTCCCCTTTAGATATACAGTCCTGCTGCTGGAGACCGACTGTCTCCCCTTTAGATATACAGTCCTGCTGCTGGAGACCGACTGTCTCCCCTTTGGTTACACAGCTCTGCTGCTGGAGTCCGACTGTCTCCCCTTTGGTTACACAGCTCTGCTGCTGGGGAAAGGAGACTGAGCTCTCTATTCCCTGCCCATTAATGATCCGCCGCTGGGGAGAGGTGGTAGTAAGCTCTTCTCCCATACATACCTTCCTCCTCAGTGGAGGGAGACCGACTGTCTCTCCTCCCAATACAGAGTCCTGCTGCTGGAGAAAGGAGACTGGGCTCTCTATTCCCTGCTGGTTACTCTGCCGCTGGGGACTGGAGACCGGGCTCCCAATTCCCAACAAATAATACTGCCGCTGGGGAATGGAGACCGGGCTCCCAATTCCCGAAAAATCACGCTGCTGATGTGGGGCAGGAACAACTACCTCTGCCCCTGTAGCTCAGCCTGCCGCTGGGGAATGGAGCTCAGGCTCCCAATTCCCTGTAATATCTCCCGCTGGGGAATGGAGCTCAGGCTCCCAATTCCCTGCAATATCTCCCGCTGGGGAATGGAGCTCAGGCTCCCAATCCCTGCAATATCTCCCGCTGGGGAATGGAGCTCAGGCTCCCAATTCCCTGCAATATCTCCCGCTGGGGAATGGAGCTCAGGCTCCCAATTCCCTGCAATATCGGTGGAGAGACCTCGGTCCCATCTCCACCTGCCGCCTGGGGTTCCTCCCAGTAAATTTCAATAATGTCTTCCCAGCGGAATGGGTCTGGAACTGGATCTGTCACCTTGCTGTCCTGCTGAGCCTTCCCAATGGAGTGGAAGAGATCTCGGTAGTCCTGCTCCAGTTCCCACTCCAGGGTTGCTAGGTGAGCCAGGTCTTGCTCTACCTCATGGGGGTCATCCCCGTCATGCCTAGCCTCCCTCTCGTAGAAAATGTCCTGAAGTCTGTTCTGCGCAGGACTCCCGAAGTCAGGCTCTGCAAAGGACTCCCATAACAAGCCAGAACCATCAAACTCCTCTCCCTCTGGCTTGTCATGCTCGGCTGTCCAGGGTATATACTGTGCCATATACCACCAGAGCGCCTGGTAGGCATCCTCCAGCCATAGCTCCTGCCATACCCGGTGCTCTAGTTCCTTCACCCATTCATCAAGGGGCTGCTCTCCCAGAAAGGGCATCCGCAGGGCCACTTGCTTCTGCCACCGCTGCTCTTCACTGGGGAGACTCTCACCCCGCTGGTATTGTACATTGTCCAGGGCCTGGTACCAGATGCCTTTCCTTAATGCATCCCGGCCATCCAGGTCCTCCTCCTCGTATGACACTGCTGGTTCCATTCTGGTGCTTTTAGGGTCGCTGTACTGGGACATGCGTTGCCCCCACTTGTAAATCCAAGGAAATGGTGTCTCCTGTAGCTGTCCTTCTGGCTGTAGGAACGATCCCGCTGCTCGCCACCAATTGTAACGGACCGTTGCTGCAGACAAGGGGTAAAAACCGTTTAGGCGATCGGTCCCTTTACAGAGATATAGGCACAGCTACTGCAGAACACCAAACTCCCGAACTGGATACAAAATAGCACTCCAACTCCCGTACTGGAACCTCCCAAATAGCTGCTAGCAGACGAACAGGAAAAGCAGACAATCAGCTTACACTCCTGGCAATCAGTCTCTAACAGCATACAGTGAATCCCCCCAAGAACGAGACGAGGCTCCGTATTGATGGTAAACAGGAATTCTAACCTTTATTAACGGCTACCTGCCTGGTATTTATCCAGGTCTCCCACCTGGTGGACACTCCCTAGAGGACCAGAAGGAAGACTGCGACACGGGATACAGCAGCCAATCACACACATTGGGACAATACAGACACCCCCAGCATATCCCTCCCCTCTGCCTGTGATACCATCACCCTACATGGGTAATGCAATCATCACAGGCAGACGAATACACAATGTCTTCTGTCCTGGAGACAATTGAGGAGTCATTCAATTATCTCTCAGGACAAAGGGAAATCGCCAATACACATTGGGGACAATAGGACAGACATCACTATTCAATACACAATGTCCCACCCTTTACAATACACACAGACATTTCAGAGACAAGACTCCATTATGCACATGGGGACACAGAACAAGCATTACTGTTAAAATACACCAGGTAAGACACATTACATTAAAACTATACATTTAACATATCCCCAGATAGCTCAGGTCTGAGCGCACATTATTAAGTGAATGGCGCTCAGACCACACGAATACAGTTTAATCGCCATGGAGCCAAAGTCTTTACAGTCAGTTTCATACGAATGGGCTCCATGGGATTCCTATCTGGGGTATAACACATTCAACCAAAACTACCGAACCCCAGGCAGAAAAGCACGAATTAAGCTTTTCTGCAGGTAAAAAAGATGTC
Source organism: Bufotes viridis (assembly GCA_033119425.1). NCBI lineage: Eukaryota > Metazoa > Chordata > Amphibia > Anura > Bufonidae > Bufotes > Bufotes viridis. Next base: position 12,414,816 of record CM065592.1, on the reverse strand, counting down.
TTTTAACAGGGGGCCATAGTCCAAAGGCAGCAGGCGAGCAACCAGGTTTCTCCAATGCAATGTGGCGAGATTGGTCTCGTCACAATAATATATTCCAAGTACTTGGAATACATCACTCATTCCAAAGAAATACACCCTATAGAAAGACCATATTCATCCCATTCTCCCGCATAATCCATATGCCCCATATTTGTCATCCATATGGGAAGTTATGACTCATCTGGAAAGTTCCCAGTCTGCTGCCAACTGATTTACCCAGAGGGAAAATATGGCCCAATAGTGTTGGTTGCGAATATTCTAATTGCGAATTTATCAGCACTTAGCAACATCCCTAGCAACCAATAGGAAAGTTGCCTACCCCTTAGTGTTGATTTTTGCAATCAAGTAAATAATGACTGGAGATCACGAATTCTCGAATTTGCTAATTTATGGCGAATATTTGGCCAAAAATTCACAAAATATTCGGGAATTCGAGTATTGCCTATGCCGCTCATCACTAGTACTGGGAGCAGCGTTTATTTCATTGGTGTAAGACCAAACTTATTCCACTCTTGGAGCTCAGCTCAGTCATGTATCCTATCGGAAGACTAGACTTATCCCTTCAAAACACCACACAAAATCCAATTTAAATGGAGAAAAAATAATCCATTACATAGTAGACTTCGGAATTGGACGATTCCATAATTCATTAATCCGAATAAGTATAATGCCCTAGGGATGCACCAGGCTTCTTCTATGAATCTAGATCAGGGCCAGTGTAATCCATTGGGGGGCCCAGTGCAGAAATGTCATGAGTGGGCACCCCTTTACAAACAGCAGTTATGCCATGTTAGTGCCCCAGCATAGTATTTATGCCCCCATTAGTGCCCTCACACAGTATTTATACCCCTTAGTGCCCTCACACAGTATTTATACCCCTTAGTGCCCTCACACAGTATTTATGCCCCCATTAGTGCCCTCACACAGTATTTATACACCTTAGAGCCCTCACACAGTAGTTATACCACCTTAGTGCCCTCACACAGTAGTTATACCACTTAGTGCCCTCACACAGTAGTTATACCCCTTAGAGCCCTCACACAGGAGTTATACCACCTTAGTGCCCTCACACAGTAGTTATACCACTTAGTGCCCTCACACAGTAGTTATACCCCTTAGAGCCCTCACACAGGAGTTATACCCATTAGTGCCCTCACACAGTAGTTATACCCCTTAGAGCCCTCACACAGTAGTTATACCCCTTAGTGCCCTCACACAGGAGTTATACCACCTTAGTGCCCTCACACAGTAGTTATACCACTTAGTGCCCTCACACAGTAGTTATACCCCTTAGTGCCCTCACACAGGAGTTATACCACCTTAGTCCTCCCAAACAGTAGTTTTGCCCCCTGAGTGCCCCCTCACAGTAATTATGCCCCATTTATGATACCTTACTGCCATTCAAAATATTTATGACCCCTTAGTTGCCCATCACAATGGTTATGCCCCCAAGTACTCCCCTTAAAATTTTGTTGCCGCTTTAGGGTCCTTTTACAATAGTTTTCCCCATTAATGCCCCCTTACTGCTCCAGTAGTGAAGACCCTGTAGTTTGAATAAAACATAAAAAAGCACTACTCACCTAGCCCTGCTCCCAGGATGAACAGAGCATATTCTTTCTTGTGTTCTTTCCCACTGCGTGTAGCAGGCGCCAGGATGTCACTTCATTGTGTCTGCAGTTGGGGAGCGCACGGGTAGGGCAATGGTAAGCAGGGAGCTGACAGCTTCCTGTTCCACCGTTGTATTCAATGGTATATGAATCCTTGGGATGCAGATACAATTGAAAGTGGGAGATGCTACATCCTCCCAACTATCACAATGAATACTTCAGGATGGTTGGGATACATGATTCATGATAGCCCCGGCTGGTGGGCCCAGTGCAGCAGCACCGTTAGCCCTTTGGTTCAAGTGGACCTGATCTGGATAACATTTGAATTCCATGTTGAAGAAATCCCAATGTTTTTACATAACAATCTAAAACCTTTTATCATATGTAGCGTGTAAACACCACTTTGCACTCTGAAGGCATTAGAGCAGAGCTTACAGGACTATGGCCGGTGGTGACCCACGGCTCTTTAGTCACTTAAAGGTTCCAAGTTACAATATATCTTTACGGCATGTCTGGTGGTGGCCATCCAAGGTAACACATGTATAATGTGTCTTATGAGAAGCCTGCATCAGTATAAGGTCTGTAGTTATAAGAGGTGTAGAACAGGCACAGATAGTACTGCATCCCTGTAAATAAAGAAGGGACAGATAGAACTGCCTCTCTGTCTTCACCAGTAAATAATGTATGTTCAGATAGTACTGCCTCCCTGTCTCTCCCTGTAAATGAAGTAAGTACAGATAGTACTGCATCCCTGTAAAAAATGAAGGTACAGATAGTACTGCCTCTCTGTCTTCACCAGTAAATGATGTATGTACAGATAGTACAGCCACTCTGTCTCTCCCTGTAAATAGTGAAGGTACAGATACTGCGGCCACCCTGTCTCTCCCTGTAAATTATGTAGGTACAGATAGTACTGCCTCCCTGTCTCTCCCTGTAAATGAAGTAAGTACAGATAGTACTGCATCCCTGTAAATAATGAAGGTACAGATAGTACTGCCTCTCTGTCTTCACCGGTAAATGATGTATGTACAGATAGTACAGCCACCCTGTCTCTACTTGTAAATGAAGTAAGTACAGATAGTACTGCATCCCTGTAAATAATGAAGGTACAGATAGTACTGCCACTCTGTCTCTACTTGTAAATAGTGAAGGTACAGATATGGTAGTACTACCTCTCTGTATCTCCCTGTAAATAATGAATGTACATATACTTCTGCCTCCTGTCTCTCCCTGTAAATGATATAGGTACAGATTGTACTGCCTCCCTGTCTCTCCCTGTAAATGATATAGGTACAGATTGTACTGCCTCCCTGTCTCTCCTGTAAATCATGTAGGCACAGATAGTGCTGCCTCCCTGTATATCTATGAAATAGTGAAGGTACAGATGGTACTGCCTCCCTGTATCTCCCTGAAATAGTAAAGGTACAGATCGTACTGCCTCCCTGTCTCTCCCTGTAAATAATGAAGGTACAGATAATTCTGTCTCCCTGTCTCTCCATGTAAATGATGTAGGTACAGTCTGTACAGATAATGCTGTTTCTCTGTCTCTCCCTCTAAATAATGATGGTACTGATAGTACTGCCTCCCTGTCACTGCCTGTAAATATTTTATAGGCACAGATAGTACTGCCTCCCTGTCACCTTGTGTAAGTTATATAGGCACAGATAGTACTGTCTTCCTGTCTCTGCCTGTAAATGATATTAGTACAGATAGTACTGCCTCCCTGTCTCATCCTGTAAATGATGTAGGTACAGATAGCACTGCCTCCCTGTGTCTCCTTGTAAATTATGTAGCTACAGATAATACTGCCTTCCTGTCTCTTCCTGTAAATGATGTAGGTACAGATAGTAAAACCTCCCTGTCTCTCCTTGTAAATGATGTAGGTAAATATAGTACTGCCTCCCTGTAGATGATGTAGGTGCAGATAGTATTGCCTCCCTTTCTCTCCCTACAAATGATGTACGTACAGATATAACTGCCTCCCTGTCTATCCCTGTAAATAATGTAGGAACAGATAGTACTACCTCCCTGTCTCTCCCTGTAAATGATGTAGGTACAGATAGTACTGCCTCCCTGTAAATGATGTACGTGCAGATAGTACTGCCTCCCTTTCTCTCCCTCTCCCTCCCTCCCTCCCTCTAGGTGATTTAGTTACAGGTAATACTGCCTCCCTGTGTCTCCCTGTAAATGCTGTAGGTACAGATAGTACGATCTCCCTGTCTCATCCTGTAAATTATTTTGGTACAGATAGTACTACTGCCCTGTCTCTCCCTGTAGATATTGAAGGTACAGATTGTACTGCCTCTCTGTAAATGATGTAGGTACAGATAATACTGCCTCCCTGAAAATTATGTAGGTACAGATAATACTGCCTCCCAGTCTCTCCCTCTAGGTGATTTAGGTACAGGTAATACTGCCTCCCTGTAGATGATGTAGGTACAGATAGTACTGCCTCCCTGTAAATGATGTAGGCACAGATAATACTGCCTCCTTGTCTCTCCCTGTAAATGATGTAGGCACAGATAGTACTGCCTCCCTGTGTCTCCCTCTAGGTGATTTAGCTACAGGTAATACTGCCTCCCTGTAGATGATGTAGGTACAGATAGTACTGCCTCCCTGTAAATGATGTAGGCACAGATAGTACTGCCTCCTTGTCTCTCCTGTAAATGATGTAGGCACAGATAGTACTGCCTCCCTGTGTCTCCCTCTAGGTGATTTAGCTACAGGTAATACTGCCTCCCTGTAGATGATGTAGGTACAGATAGTACTGCCTCCCTGTAAATGATGTAGGCACAGATAGTACTGCCTCCCTGTGTCTCCCTCTAGGTGATTTAGCTACAGGTAATACTGCCTCCCTGTAGATGATGTGGGTACAGATAGTACTGCCTCCCTGTAAATTATGTAGGCACAGATAGTACTGCCTCCCTGTCTCTCCCTGTAGATGATGTAGGTACAGATAGTACTGCCTCCCTGTAAATTATGTAGGCACAGATAGTACTGCCTCCCTGTCTCTCCCTGTAGATGATGTAGGTACAGATAGTACTGCCTCCCTGTAAATGATGTAGGTCCAGGTAATACTGCCTCCTTGTCTCTCCCTGTAAATGCTGTAGGTCTAGATAGTATTGCATCCTTTTCTTCCCCGGTAAATGATGCAAGCACAGATGTTGCTGCCTTCCTCTCAGTCACACCAATCCCTGGTGCCTCAGTAATATCCTACCTCTCATATAAGTAGATAGCAGGGCAATAAATGATATGATAGTTGTAGATTTTACTTTGAGGATCAGGGGCATAAACAAAAATCCAGGTTTCCTTTCAGAATGAGTGCCAGTGGGTATGAGTTGGAATACCAGGTGTGACCACTGGGTAAGAGTGGCGCACTAATCCTGGAAAGCCTCCTTCAATTTTCTTATTGGACAGGAATAGTTTATTTTCCTTTGAATCTCCTTTTCTACTTATTTAAAACCACTTAATACATATAAATGTGAATCCATGGCCCGGGGTCATCCTTGCCTTTGATGCCGCTGTTTACATTAACGTATCTAGCACTTATCTTTACCCCAGGGCCCCAGAAATCTGCATCTTGTGTTTAAAGCACCAGCATTTGAGTTCTTGTCTAGAAGGATCTGTTTCAAAGCTGCTTGGAAGGTCCAGTGACTCCTTCATGACGTCTTCGAGCACTCGTCCCCATACTATAGCTTCATCATGTTGGAGATGTTACGGAGACGCAGCTCTCGGTAATCCTGGATGTCGACATGCTTGAAATTCTGATCCTGCTGCCAAAGATTTCCGTTGGGACTGTGGTTTTCAGAACAGTGAAAATGAACATGACAGCCGGAAAATGATGGTTCATTCTTCATCTCCCACAAGGACAATTTCATCGGAGATGTGTCCTGACAAAAGGACAGGGGGACGTCAAAGGCAGAAACTCGGCTCCTGTACAAGAGGCAAAATGACCCAGCATCTTTAAAGGGCCAGCAAACTGTCTGAAGGGTAGACTATAAAGATAATTTTTAGGAAATGTTTTTTTCATATTATAAACTAACCTTTCCCCATGTACATGTATAGGGTGCCATCTTTATTAAAATGATGGATATAGAATGAGATTGTTGCATAGTAACAGCCTATGCAAAAGCAAGGTCACCTCCATCAACAGTATGTGCTTAGGTTCAGTTCATGTAGGTACAGATAGTACTGCCTCCCTGTCTCTCCCTGTAAGTGATGTAGGTACAGATAGTACTGCCTCCCTGCCTCATCCTGTAAATGATGTAGGTACACATAGTACTGCCTCCCTGCCTCATCCTGTAAATGATGTAGGTACATATAGTGCTGCCTCCCTGTATATCCCTGTAAGTGATGTAGGTACATAGAGTACTCCTCCCTGCCTCATCCTGTAAATGATGTAGGTACACATAGTACTACCTCCCTGTCTCTTCCTGTAAATTATGTAGGTACAGATAGTACTGCCTCCCTGTCTCTTCCTGTAAATTATGCAGGTACAGATGGTGCTGCCTCCTTGTATATACCTGTAAGTAATGTAGGTACATATAGTACTGCCTCCCTGCCTCATCCTGTAAATGATGTAGGTACACATAGTACTGCCTCCCTGCCTCATCCTGTAAATGATGTAGGTACATATAGTACTGCCTCCCTGCCTCATCCTGTAAATGATGTAGGTACAGATAGTACTGCCTCCCTGTCTCTTCCTGTAAATTATGTAGGTACAGATGATGCTGCCTCCCTGTATATCCCTGTAAGTGATGTAGGTACATATAGTACTGCCTCCCTGCCTCATCCTGTAAATGATGTAGGTACACATACTGTAGTACTGCCTCCCTGTCTCTCCCTGTAAGTGATGTAGGTACAGATAGTACTGCCTCCCTGTTTCATCCTGTAAATGATGTAGGTACAGATAGTACTGCCTCCCTGTCTCATTCTGTAAATGATGTAGGTACAGATAGTACTGTCTTCCTGTCTCATCCTGTAAATGATGTAGGTACATATAGTACTGCCTCCCTGTCTCATCCTGTAAATGATGTAGGTACACATAGTACTGCCTCCCTGTCTCATCCTGTAGATGATGTATATACAGATAGTACTGCCTCCCTTTCTCTCCCTGTAAATGATGTAGGTACAGATGGCATTACCTCCCTGTCTCTTCCTGTAAATGATGTAGGAACAGATAGTACTGCCTCCTTGTCTCATCCTTTAAATGATGTAGCTACTGATAGTACTGCCTCCCTGTAGATTATGTAGGTACAGATAGTACTGCCTCTCTGTCTCATCTGGTAAATGATGTAGGTAAAGATAATGCTGCCTCCCTGTAGATGATGTAGGTACAGAGAGTACTGCCTCCCTGTCTCTCCCTGTAAATGACATAGGTACAGATGGTACTGCTTCCCTGTCTTATCCTGTAAATCATGTAGGTACATATAATACTGCCTCCCTGTAGATGATGTAGGTACAGATAGTACTGCCTCGCTGTCTCTCAGTAAATGATGGAGGTTCAGATAATACTGCCTTCCTGTCTCTCTCTGTAAATGATGGAGGTACAGATAGTACTACTTCTTTTTTTCATCCTGTAATTGATGTAGGATGCAGATAACATTGCCTCCCTGTGAATGATTTAGGTACTAATAGTACTGCCTCCCATTCTTTCTCTGTTAATGATGTAGGTACAGATAGTACTGCCTCCCTGTATCTCCCTGTAGATGATGTAGGTACAGATAGTACTGCCTCTCTGTCTCTCAGTGAATAATGTAGGTACAGATACAGGTACTGCCTCCCTGTCTCTACCTGTAGATGATGTAGGTATAGATAGTACTGCCTCCCTGTCTCTACCTGTAGATGATGTAGGTACAGATAGTACTGCCTCCCTGTCTCTACCTGTAGATGATGTAGGTACAGATAGTACTGCCTCCCTGTCTCTACCTGTAGATGATGTAGGTACAGATAGTACATCCTTCCTATCACTCAGTAAATGATGTAGGTACAGATAGTACTTCCTCCCTGTCTCATCCTGTAAATGTTGCAGGTACAGATAGTACTGCCTCCCTGTCTCTACCTGTAGATGATGTAGGTACAGATAGTACTGCCTCCCTGTCTCTCAGTAAATGATGTAGGTACAGATAGTACTTCCTACCTGCCTCATCCTGTAAATGTTGCTGGTACAGATTGTAATGCCTCCCTGTCTCTACCTGTAAATGTTGCAGGTACAGATAATACTGCCTCCCTTTCTCTCCCTGTACATGATGTAGGTATAGATAGCACTGCCTCCCTGTCTCTACCTGTATATGATGTAGGTACAGATAGCACTGCCTCCCTGTCTCTACCTGTAGATGATGTAGGTATAGATAGTACTGCCTCCCTGTCTCTACCTGTAGATGATGTAGGTACAGATAGTACTGCCTCCCTGTCTCTCAGTAAATTATGTAGGTACAGATAGTACTGCCTCCCTGTCTCTACCTATAGCTGATGTAGGTAAAGATAGTACTGCCTCCCTTTCTCTCAGTAAATGATGTATGCACAGATAGTACTGCCTCCCTTTCTCTCAGTAAATGATGTATGCACAGATAGTACTGCCTCCCTGTCTCATCCTGTAAATGTTGCAGGTACAGATAGTACTGCCTCCCTGCCTTTCTCTGTAATTATTTTTTTACATACAGATGAACAGTCATTTCATACAAGCATAATATTCCTCGTTTTAGGGTTCAATAGTCATCCGTGGGAGTCTGGATGTTGCGTTCATAACACAGACCCTGAAATATGCCTATATAACCCACAAATAAAATCAGCTTTGCTGTAATGTGCAGTTGCTCATTGAAGATGTGTGGTGATTCCACAAAACATGGTTCCCCAAAAAGACGTTCACATAGTGGACCTACATGGGCAGAGGAACCCACCACCAATCCGATGGCTGGGGCCATGGATCTTCATGGAGCATCCTTTGGTGACATGCGCAGAACAAGACACATGAATAATTATATCCAAACAGTAATAAATGGGAATGTGGTGCCCAGATATGTTCTTCAGCCATAAATCACTGCCCGGCGGGATCACTCGAGGATTTACTAGACTGCAGTAACTTTTCTTAGAAGTTGCTACTAATCCCATAGAACAGAAGAACTTGTATGACGCCCGATTATTTCTGGCTCCTTACGCATTGCATTCTTATAAGATTTGGCAGCGACTTTCTGTCAATATTTGACTTCTCGGGATTACAGTTATCAGAGGCTCCCGAGCTACGCTGCCAAATTTATCTGCACCTCCCCTCCCCCGACCGTCATGTAGGATCTCCGTACATTATAACAGGGATGTCATCATTATATAGTAACATCCATATTACAGTGTAGTGCAATTGTAATGATACTCCCATCTCTGCGCTGCCTCTGCATAGGACTAAAGGGGTCTCTATGTACTTAGGGGGGCTGCGTACCCCACATAGCTCTACTACTATATGGGTACACTGGCCTCCCGGCATCCTCCTTCTCAAGTTGGGGGTCAAGTTGAAAACTGTAAAAATCCCTTAAACTCCACCTGGTATTTTAGCCCTAGCAAAATCTAGTAGTGTCTAAGTGGGTCTATGCTCCTGTCCTGACCGTGTCATTATCTGTGCATTCACAATTCTGTGGCTTCAGAGCTGAAATCTCATCCAGGCATTCACAGTTCTGCAGCTTTAGAATGGAAAATTTGCGTAATAATTCACAATTCTGCAACTTCAGAGCCAAAATCTCCCCTTTGCATTCAACATTCTGCAGCTTCAGTGCTGAAATCTCGCCCATGCATTTACAATTCTGCAGCTTCAGAGCTGAAATCTCGCCCATGCATTTACAATTCTGCAGCTTTAGAGCTGAAATATCGACTATGCATTCAAAATTCTAAAGATCAGACCTGAAATCTTGACTATGCATTCACATTTTGGCAGCTTTCGTGGTGAAATCTGGCCTTTGCATTCACAATTCTGCACCTTCACAGCGAAAGTTTCCCCTATGCATTCACGATTCCGCAGCTACAGAGCTTAAATCTTGCGTTTGCATTCACAATTCTGAAGCTTCAGAGCAGAAATCTCGACTATGCATTCAAAATTCTACAGCTCAGAGCTGAAATCTTGCCTTATTCATTCACAATTTGGCAGCTTCAGAGCTGAAATCTCACCTATGCATTCACAATTTTGGACCTTCAAAGCCAAAGTGTCGCCTATGCATTCACAATTCTGGAGCTTCAGAGCAGAAATCTCAATGCTTTCACATTTCTGCAGCTTCAGAGCTGAAATCTCACCTATGCATTCAGAAGTCTGCAGCTTGTTCTAGTGATGCACATTCTTGGAAGTGATATCTTTATACCAGGCTGTATACAAACACATCATATAAGAGAAAGTATTTGCTCCCCCCCCATATGTGAATCTCTCCATCTAGCAGACATGAGTTTTTTAGCAGATGTAGTTGTGCCGAATTTGACATAGTAGAAGAGCTGATATATAGTAGAGATGGGTGTGACAGATGTTGCAAAGCTCAATGTGACATCTGTAGCAGAGGTGAGTTTGCCAAATTTAGCAGGGCCAAGCGTAAAACTTAGCAGAAATGAGTTTCTTAGATGTAGCAGAGCTTAGTTTGGCAGATGTAGTAAAGCAACAGAAGTAGTTTGAGTCTACTAGTAAGTATGATACAACTAGCCCAGCTGGGTTTCTTAGATATAGCAGAGATGAGTGTGACAGAAGTATCAGGGTTCTTTCCCTTAGGGGTTAGTCTGACAGAAGTAGCACAGCTGTTCTTCTACGATATAGCAGAGCTGAATGTGATGAATGCAGTAAAGCTCAATGTGACAGCTGTACAAAGATGAGTTTGTCAATTATAGCAGAGCTGACTGTGACAGATGTAGGAGAGCAGAGGTTCTTGGGCTCCATTCACACTAGCACCATGGCTTCCGTTTATAACAGATCCTCTGCTCGATCGGTCGTTCAGTGGGGATCACCGGTGCCCAGCGGACCCCGCTGACTTATAATTAGTCCTGAGCAGAAGAATAGCCATGCATTCAGTCCGCGCTATACTTCCACATTTCCTGAGATTGATGCTCTGAATGAGAGCTCTATTGTTTAGATGTAGCAGAGCTGAGTGTGACAGATGAAGCAGATGAGGTAGCCAGCAGACAGCTGACTTCCATACTTGGTAATATCATGCTGTTATCTGTCACCTTACTTAATAGGATCGCCAACCAACCCACTATATCATAACTATTGAAGATAGAAGGAAATAAATGACAGGTTTAGCTCTGCTACATCTGTATCTCCTCTGTGTCTGTAGAAAGATACATTATCTTATTGTTCCATGTATCAATTTCACAGCAAACAATTATATTTATCACTGGCTCTTAGCTTTAAGGACAAGGGGCTTACTAGTTGGCAGTGGGTTAGTTAAAGGGGTATTCTGGTTTTAAATTTTTTATTTCCTTATATAATAGGACACTATATCATTTTCTAATACACGTATTTAAAATTTTGCTTAAATCCCCTTCTTATATCAAGTTGTTCTTCCCAATCTGCACAGTAGAATGGTATAGCCCATGAATCCGTCAGCCCTGCCTAATGTATCCATGGCCTAACTGAAATATGGCATCAGTCATGTGACACCTCGCTGACATTCAGAAAGCAACATTGTGACACTTCCAACAACTTCACTGTCTATGTGCTTATATGGCTGCCTGTTTTCGGGTGATTTGTAAAAGGGCTGCCTGTTTTTAGGAGATGTTGTCATGTTGTTAATAAAGTTAACTGTACAAAAAAAATGAAAAACATAAAATGTTAGATGCTGCCTGCAGTAATGCTGTATACATTGTATACATAGGTTCTGCACCTCAATAAATTCACCTTGTAGATATCTGGATAGTTAAAGGGTAACTGTCATTTTTTTTTTTATTTGCTTGGCATGTATTCCTGAGTTAGTCTGTCAATGATTGTCAAAAGATCTGTAATTACCTTATAATAACAGCTTTCAGTAATGTCCTCTATCCCTTTCCACTGCTTCCTTAAAAGACCGTTGCTAGGGATTGTCTGTCTTCCTGTTAGTATAAACAGAAAAACCAGAAGAGTACGTGCCAGAGCGAGGCGACGTGTATACCAGAAGGGCGCACAATGACAACCGGGTCCTCTCAAGCAAAAATAAGAAACCCTTTATTGGCAAAGACTACGCGTTTCGGGGTTCTTGCGACCCCTTTTTCAAGTCTGAGTAGATGGGTTTGATCCAACGTACGGTGAGGTGTACGAGGAATTTCTATTTTGCTTGCTGTGTGGAGCAGTCCTGATGCACGTGGGACGCTCTCACTACCTATAAACAGAAGACAGAGGGGCCGTCCTTCACACTGCATGGCTGCATTAGGCTTCAGAGTGAGGAGGCGTGTCTCTCAGTAATCCAATCTGATTGGCTGGCAGGGAGCTGTTGGCCACAGCAAGTGTGTATGGGAAGTGAGGGAAAGCAGTTTTGGCCTCAGAGAACTGGCAGAGGAGCCATCTTGAGAAGGTCCTCATATTGTAAATGTTAAAACAGCTGTAACTAAGGGAAAAACTCAAGGAAAACAGTGGTATGTGAAGAAACTAAAGGTTGCATCACCGCCAGTCACAGACATTAGTGCCGGGAGACTGCTCTATAAAACAGCAGATGTTCAGTGGCCATGGCACCAGTTGCACGCTCCTGCAGGCGCCATTTTTAAATGAGGTAAATTTTGTTGGCAATCGGGAAAGGGTTAACTTCCAAGCATATACAATGAGATAGGGCCTCAAAGTGGGAAGAATATGATTAGGCCGACTTTTATGGGCTTTGTTTTTACAGTGTTTTCTAGGCGGTAAAACTGACCTGTTATCTTCATTCTCGGGTCAGTAAAATTACAACGATACCACATATGTATAGTTTATTTGTGTTTTAACCACTTGAAGATCACAGGTTTATACCCCCCTAGTGACCAGGCCCTTTTTTACAATTCTGCACTACACTACTTTCACCGTTTATTGCTCCGTCATGCAACTTACGACCCAAATGAATTTTACCTCCTTTTCTTCTCACTAATACAGCTTTCATTTGGTGGTATTTCATTGTTGCTGACATTTTAACTTTTTTTGCTATTAATAAAAATTTAACGACATTTTTGCAAAAAAATGACATTTTTCACTTTCTGTTGTAATTTTTTTTTTTAAAAACTACATTTCTATATAAATTTTTCTCTAAATGTATTGTTCTACATGTCTTTGATAAAAAAAAAGTCCAATAAGTGTATATTTATTGGTTTGGGTAAAAGTTATAGCGTTTACAAACTATGGTGCAAAAAGTGAATTTCGGCATTTTGAAGCAGCTCTGACTTTCTGAGCACCTGTCATGTTTCTTCAGGTGCTAGAATGCCAGGATAGTATAAATACCCCCAAATGACACCATTTTAGAAAGAGACACCCCAAAGTATTCGCAGGGGGCATGGTGAGTTCATGTATCATTTGATTTTTTCACAAGTTAGCGGAAAATGACACTTTCTGAGGAAAAAAATAATAATAAAGTTTCCATTTCTGCTAACTTCTGGCAAAAAAAAAAATCTCATACGGACTCACTATGCCCTCAGTGAATACTGCTAGGGTGTCTACTTCCGAAATGGGGTCATTTGTGGGGTGTTTGTACTGTTCTGGCCGTTTGGAGTGAGACAGCCATGTAAAAGCTAAAGGTACTCATTGGTTTTAGGGCCCTTTGCGGACCCAGGCTGCAAAAAGTGGCACTCATGTGGTATCGCCGTACTCAGGAGAAGTAGGGCAATGTGTTTTGGGGTGTATTTTTACATATACCCATGTTGGGTGAGAGAAATATCTCTGTAAACTGACAACTTTGTATAAAAAAATTTAAAAATTGTCGTTTACAGAGATATTTCTCACACCAACAGGAGTATATATAAATACACCCCAAGCACATTGCTACTCTCTGAGTGCAATACACATGTGTGACACTTTTGCAGCCTGGAGCAAAGAACCCTAATCCAATGAGTACCTTTAGGATTTCATAGGGCATTTTTACGCATTTGGATTCCAGACTTCTTCTCACGCTTTAGGGGCCCTAAAATGCCAGGACAGTATAAATACCCCACAAGTGACCCCATTTTAGAAAGAAGACACCCCAAGGTATTCCGTGATGGGTATGGTGAGTTCATGTAAAATTTTATTTTTTGTCACAAGTTAGTGGAATATGAGACTTTGTAAAAAACAAAATTTAAAAAAAATATATATCAATTTCTGCTAACTTGTGCCAAAAAATGAAAATTCTGTGAACTCGCCATGCCCCTCAGCGAATACCTTAGGGTGTCTTCTTTCCAAAATGGGGTCACATGTGGGGTATTTATACTGCCCTGGCATTTTAGGGAACCTAAAGCGTGAGAATCCAAATGCGTAAAAATGGCCTGTGAAATCCTAAAGGTCCTCATTGGTTTTAGGGCCCCTTTGCGCATCTTGGCTGCAAAAAAGTGTCACTCATGTGGTATCGCCGTACTCAGGAGAAGTAGGGCAATGTGTTTTGGGGTGTATTTTTACATATACCCATGCTGCGTGTGAGAAATATCGCTGTAAACGACAACTTTTTAAATTTTTTTATACAAAGTTGTCAGTTTACAGAGATATGTCTCACACCCAGCATGGGTATATGTAAAAATACACCCCAAAACTCATTGCCCTACTTCTCCTGAGTACGGCGATACCTATGAGTGCACTTCTGCAGCCAAGATCAAGAAGGCCCTAAACCAATGAGGACTTTAGGATTTCACAGGCCATTTTTACGCATTTGGATTCTCACGCTTAGGTTCCCTAAAATGCCAGGGCAGTATAAATACCCCACATGTGACCCCATTTTGGAAGAAGACACCCCAAGGTATTCCATGAGGGGCATGGCGAGTTCATAGAAAAAAAATTTTTGGGCACAAGTTAGTGGAAATTGATTTTTTATTGTTTTTTCTCACAAAGTCTCCCTTTCCGCTAACTTTTGACAAAAAGTTTAATTTTTCATGGACTCACTATGCCCCTCAGCGAATACCTTGGGGTGTCTTCTTTCCAAAATGGGGTCACATGTGAGGTATTTATACTGCCCTGGCATTTTAGGGGCCCTAAAGCGTGAGAAGAAAAATGCGTAAAAATGGCCTGTGAAATCCTAAAGGTACTCATTGAATTTAGGCCCTTTAGCATCTTGGCTGCAAAAAGTGTCACTCATGTGGTATCGCCGTACTCAGGAGAAGTAGGGCAATGTGTTTTGGGGTGTATTTTACATATACCCATACTGGGTGAGAGAAATATCTCTGTAAATTGCCAACTTTGAATAAAAAATTTAAAAAGTTGTCGTTTACAGCGATATTTCTCTACCCAGCATGGGAATATATAAAAATACACCCTAAAACACATTGCCCTACTTCTCCTGAGTACGGCGATACCACATGTGTGACACTTTTGCAGCCAAGATGCAAAGGCCCTAAAACAATGAGTACCTTTAGGATTTCACAGGGCATTTTTACGTATTTGGATTCTCACGCTTTAGGACCCCTAAAATGCCAGGGCAGTATAAATACCCCACATGTGACCCCATTGTGGAAAGAAGACACCCTAAGGTATTCTGTGAGGGGCATGGCGAGTTCACATAAAAAAAAAATTTTGACACAAGTTAGTGGAAATTGATATATATATATTTTTTTTTTTACAAAGTCTCATATTCCACTAACTTGTGACAAAAATTAAATTTTACATGAACTCGCCATACCCCTCACGGAATACCTTAGGGTGTCTTCTTTCTAAAATGGGGTCACATGTGAGGTGTTTGTACTGCTCTGGCATTTGAGGGTCTCCGCAATCATTACACGTATGGCCAGCATTAGGAGTTTCTGCGATTCTCCTTATATTGAGCATACGGGTAATGAGATTTTTTTCCGTTCAGCCTCTGCGCTGAAAAAAAAAAAAATGAAGCAGCACAGATTTTTCATTCGCATCGGTCAATGTGGATGAAAAAATCTCTGCCAAATCAGTGACTGCTGGTGCGGTGGGCGCTAGCTAACTAACAAGTAGCTAACTAACTGGCGGTGATAAGGGACCCTTATGCCCCATTCACACGTCCGAAATTCTGTTTGCGAGCGGAATTGCGGACCCATTCATTCTATGGGGACAGACTTTGTCCCGCTCGGATCCGGAATTACGGATCCGCGCTTCGAGTCTGCACTTCCGTTCGCAAAAATATAGAACATGTCCTATTCTTGTCCGCAATTGCGGACAAGAAGCATTTTCTATATAGTTCTGTGCGGATCTGCAAAATGCGGAAAGCGCATTGCCGGTGTCCGTATTTTGCGGATCCACAGATCCATGGATCCGCAGATCCATGGATCCATAAAACACATACGGACGTCTGAATGAGCCTGTAGGGGGTGATTAGTGACAGGGGGTGACAGGGGTGATCAGGGGGTGACATGGGTGATCAGGGGGTGACATGGGTGATCAGGGGTTAATCAGTGATGGGGGTGGGGGGTGTGTGTGTAGTGATTGGTGCACTTTTCCTATTTTCCTCTGGTGGTCCCAAACAAAGGGACCACCAGACAGCAGACATTAGGCATATCAGACGCTGTTTAAAAAACAGCGTCTGATATGCGATTTAAATGCGGTTTTTTCCGCATCTACAGCCTGCCAGCGCATGATCAGCGCTGGCAGGCTGTAGTTTCAGTTGTCCCGGCTCCGATCACATGAACGCGCGCGCACGCCGTGTGCGCGTTCATGTGAAATCTCAGGTCTCACGAGATGACGCCGATAGGCGTGACTGAGACCTGACAGAGCCGCCGCGCTGACGCCCATCGGCGTTAGCGTGGCGGCAAGAGGTTAATAGTGAAAAGAAAAAAACTTTGGAAAAAACGGTTTGTTTCTTTGCATTACCATATTCTTCGGGCTCTTTCACACTTGCGCTTTTGCTTTCTGGCATAGAGTTCCGTCGTCGGGGCTCTATGCCGAAAAATCCTGATCAGGATTATCCCAATGCATTCTGAATGGAGAGAAATCCGTTCAGGATGCATCAGGATGTCTTCAGTTCAGGACCGGAACGTTGTTTGGCCGGAGAAAATACCGCAGCATGCTGCGCTTTTTGCTCCGGCCAAAAATCCTGAACACTTGCCTCGAGGCCGGATCCGGAATTAATGCCCATTGAAAGGCATTAATCCGGATCCGGCCTTAAGCTAAACGTCGTTTCGGCGCATCGCCGGATCCGACGCTTAGCTTATTCTGAATGGTTACCATGGCAGCCAGGACGCTAAAGTCCTGGTTGCCATGGTAAAGTGTAGTGGGAAGCGGAGGAGCAGTATACTTACCGCCCGTGCGGCTCCCGGGGCGCTCCAGGGTGACATCAGGGCACCCCACGCGCATGGATCACGTAATCCATGCGCATGGGGCGCTCTGACGTCATTCTGGAGCGCCCCGGGAGCCGCACAGGCGGTAAGTATACTGCTCCCCCGCTCCCCACTACACTTTACCATGGCAACCAGGACTTTAGCGTCCTGGCTGCCATGGTAACACTGAAAGCATTTTGAAGACTGATCAGTCTTCAAATGCTTTCAGGTCACTTGCGTTGTTACGGATCCGGCAGGCAACTGAAGTGCACGCCGGATCCTAACAACGCAAGTGTGAAAGAGGCCTTACCCCCTTAACTTTTTTACTTTTATGTGTGTGGGGTGTGTATGACTTTTTGATCACTTTTTATTCAATTTTTTGTGGGAGGTGAAGGGACCAAAAATGGCTAATTGCCCATTTTCACTTTTTCTCGTTTTGCCATTTGCTTTATGGGATAAATATTTTTATGTTCTAATAGTACGAGCGGTTTCCGCACATGTTGATGCCCATGATGTTTATATTTGTAATTGTTTATGTATTATTAATTTCATTTTTGGATAAAGGGGTGATTTTAATTTATATATATATATATATACTAGCAGAAGGACCCATCTTTGCATGGGTATATTTCATCTATTTCATTTAATGTTTCTGTGTGTCGTTAAAAAATATCGACAGTATCGACTATAACAGTGACATCTACAGTAACCCGCCCCTTTAACAGTGATCTCCACAGTGGCCTGCCCCCTTAACAGTAACATCCACAGCGGCCGCCCCTTTATTAGTGACCACTACAGTACCCCGTCTCGTTAACAGTGATTTCCCCAATAGCCTGCCCTCTTAACAGTGACCTCTACAGCACCCTGCTCATTAACACTGACCTGCATAGCGGACCGTTCCCTTAACTGTGACCTCCACAGTTCCCGTTTCTGGGTGAGTGGAGAGTTAGTGGGTTAGGGTGAGTTGTAGGTTAGGTTTACTGGGTTAGTAGAGACTGGAGTTATTGGATTGAGTTTAGGTCTAGTGAGTTAGTGAAGAGTTAGTAGGTTAGCATTACTTGTGGCTTAGGGCTAGTGGATTAGTAGATATTTAGTAGGTTAGGGTAAATTATGGATTTGGGCATAATAGGGTAGTAGAGAGTTAGTGGACTAGGGTTAGTAGTGGGTTAAATAGACAGAGGGTTAGGGTTAGGTCTACTGGCTTAGTAGAGAGTTTGCAGGTTAGGGTTAGTTTAGAGTTAGGGGTAGTGGATTAGTAGATATTTAGTAGTTTAGGGTGAGTTGTGGCTTAGGTCTACAGGGTTAGTAGAGGTGGGTTAGGGTGAGATGGAGGTTAGGGGTAGTGGATTAGTAGATATTTAGTAGTTTAGGGTGAGTTGTGGCTTAGGTCTACAGGGTTAGTAGAGGTGGGTTAGGGTGAGTTGGAGGTTAGGGGTAGTGGATTAGTAGAGAGTTAATAGGTTAGGGTGAGTTGCAGGTTAGGAGTAGTAGATAAGAGGATATTTAGCAGGTTATGGTAAGTTGTAGGTTAGGTCTACTGGATTTGTAGAGAGTTAGTGGGTTATGGTGAGTTGTGGGTTAGGAGTAGTAGATTGGTAGACAGTAGGTTGGGGCGAGGTGTGAGATAGGGGAAGTGTATTAATAAAGTGTTAGAGGATAAGGGTTAGGTGTGGGTTAGGTCTACTGGGTTGGCAAAGAGTTAGTGGATTAGGGTGAGTTGTGGGTTATGGGTAGTGGATTAGTAGAACATTAGTAGGTTCGGGTGGGGTAAGAATTAGGACTAGTGTGGTTGTATAAAATGTGTTGGATAGTATTAGTAGAGGGTATAGTATTAGTTGCTCTTTAGTATAGTATTAGTTGCTCTTTCAGAAGCATTAAGCACATGGACTTGTAATTAGCAGATAATCCAACCAAATCGCTTTCACACTCACAGGACTCTAGGAGGATGAGCTACAGGGTCATGTTTGGAAGGTTCCTCACTCAGAAAAGTGCACTGAAGACCCTGAAAACCTGACACAAATGCAGTGAGTCAGACGTCATGTTCTTTTCTGATCCCTCCAGCAATAGACAGAAAGATAACTCAGACAAAGCATTGAGGTAGGGGGACTTCTTCTACAGCCAGTTGCCTTACAGCCAGAGCCAGGTCTGGTCTGCGGTTGAACATGCAGTCTGCTCTGCCAGAGAGCAGGACAAGCTGAGCAGATTGATAGGGATTTGTATTGACAAAACAACCCGTATAGCGGTTTGTACGGCATACTGACCTCTGGGTGTGAATACTTTTGCAAAGAGTCATCCTGTGTTTGCAATGATTGCAATATATGTTTAGCAGTTTGCATATTCAAGCACATAAATATGTTATAAGGACATTATTGTGATCACAGCTCCACTGCATCCTTCAAAGACTACATAACCGCACAATGAAGATCTTGGAGGCTTCGGGGTATTCGTGACCGCCGCGGCTGAGTCACTTCATGCTGTAACAGGTTGATGACAAGGTCGTCTGAGTCTTTTCCATGATGTTTGTGAGAGCAGAAATAAAGTGACTGCTCAGTTATCCAGCGCCCCCGACCATAATACCAGTCACCATGGAAGGCTCCATTATAATTTCTATAAGAAAGTGACTGAGACCGGGTGGAGAAGACGATGGGAGTCATAGCTGAATGAATAGAGCCGAGTACTGAGACCTGGGGTAACACAAGAAATGTGGTACATAGGAGCAGTATTATAGTAGTTATATTCTTGTACATAGGAGCAGTATGATAGTAGTTATATTCTTGTACATAGGAGCAGTATTATAGTAGTTATATTCTTGTACATAGGAACAGTATTATAGTAGTTATATTCTTGTACATAGGAGTAGTATTATAGTAGTTATATTCTTGTACATAGGAGCAGTATTATAGTAGTTATATTCTTGTACATAGGAGCAGTATTATAGTAGTTATATTCTTGTACATAGGAGCAGTATTATAGTAGTTATATTCTTGTACATAGGAGCAGTATTATAGTAGTTATATTCTTGTACATAGGAGCAGTATTATAGTAGTTATATTCTTGTACATAGGAGGCAGTATTATAGTAGTTATAGTCTTGTATATAGGAGACAGTATTATAGTAGTTATATTCTTGTACATAGGAGCAGTATTATAGTAGTTATATTCTTGTACATAGGAGGCAGTATTATAGTAGTTATAGTCTTGTACATAGGAGCAGTATTATAGTAGTTATATTCTTGTACATAGGAGCAGTATTATAGTAGTTATATTCTTGTACATAGGAGCAGTATTATAGTAGTTATATTCTTGTACATAGGAGCAGTATTATAGTAGCTATATTCTTGTACATAGGAGCAGTATTATAGTAGTTATATTCTTGTACATAGGAGCAGTATTATAGTAGTTATATTCTTGTACATAGGAGGCAGTATTATAGTAGTTATATTCTTGTACATAGGGTTAGTATTATAGTAGTTATGATCTTGTACCTAGGAGCAGTATTATAGTAGTTATATTCTTGTACAAAGAAGCAGTATTATAGTAGTTATATTCTTGTACATAGGGGCAGTATTATAGTAGTTATGATTCTTGTACATAGGAGCAGTATTATGGTAGTTCTATTCTCGTATATAGGAGACATAGACAGGGAGAGCAGAGCGTAGGAAGGAAAAGACAGTGTCGTGAGCGATTTTCACAGTTTTTATACTGAGAAAGCTTTTCCAAGACCCAAAAGCCCTTTTAAGGACTACTGTGTGTGTGTTTTAGATCAGCAATCTATTTACCTCCTGCAGTCTCAGTGACAGTGCTTCGGAAGGGACAGGTAGAGACGTTTGCTGTTTTTACTACCAAAAGCTTTTCAAAGACCCCAATGTCCTTTAAAGGACTCCTTTGTGTGTTTGACAGCAGCAATATATTTTTATTTTAAACCTATTAGTAACATACTGTATACTGTACATCATCCGTAGACTGTGTCTTTAATAATCTGGGCCACATCTAGTGTCCATGGTGTGTGGCTTTGTGTAAACAATACTGAACAACATCTGAAAACAGTGTCTGTATTACAAATTCCAATAATCTGGGCCTAATATAGTGTACATATTCTGTGGTGTTCTGTAACCAATACTGTCCTGCATCCAAAAACTGTGTATTTAGTGGACAGTAAAACAATCTGCGCCACATCTAGTGACAAAACCATTAATATGAAGAAGGCGAGCACTAATGGAGGGGGAAGTGGGCGTGATGCTGATGGTGCACGCAGAGGCCATGGCCCTGGGCGCAATGAAACTGTGCCAGTGCACCAAAAAAAAAAAAAACATCCACCGTACCCAGCTTCATGTCCAACTTAGCTGGGTAGAGCAGGACAACATTGTCCAAGTCGGACCAGTGCGAACAGTTTGTCAGCTGGATTGCTCAAGATAATGCTTCCAGTCGGTTACGCACCACCCTCTCTTCTACCAGGTCCAGTCTCTGTAGTCTGTGTATGATGCCCTCCTTTATGTGATACAAAGGTTGTATCGAAATGCCTCTTGCTTGTTATTTTTGGCAGCACTTGCACGTTATATACAATTGAATATACAGGAAAGAATCTTTCCTAACAATTTTTCCTGAGAAATTGATTTTTTTTTGGGGGGTGGTTAGTGTGTATTCTGTAAAAGTACTCTGTAAAAGTGGCATACAACTTGGACAACATGGTTCCCATCAACGACCTGGGAGTCCAAGAGGCATCCAGACATCCTCTCCATGCTGTTCCCGATCCATTTCGGTGGTGTTTTCATCAATTTCTTACCTTTTCCAATGGACCGGGCACCCTCCCCTCTTCAGAGCACTGGGTGCCTGGTTGTCTCCCATTGACTTCCACTATACTCGGGTGCTCGGCCAAGCACACGAATATAGCAATGTGTTCGGGCCAAACACCCAAATACTTTGGTGCTCGATCATCACTATTTAGACAGTATTATATTTGTCATATTCTTACATAGTTTTATGGTAGTCATATTTTTTACATAGGAGCAGTATTATATCATGAAGTGTAGAGCTTGATATATCCTCCACTCTTTGTTGGGTAGAAGGAATAATCAGAAGAAAAAATAATTGAAAAAAACTAAAGGATTACTCTTCTACATGTGTGTTTACTTTGAATGACACCGCACTATAATACCAGACACATCCTGTGGACAAGGGTGGCGCTGTGTTTGGACCACTCCATTGAGCAGTGCACATTATTTCTGATCGTCCTTATGTTCCCCTTTTCTGTCTCTGTCCTTCGCCTGCTGTCAATGTGTATATATTACTAGTCTTACTACATTTACACATTTTTCATATATTATGTGAGCTCTGCCTTGCAAGCGGTAATCTATCATTGATACATATTTATGATATGTTTAGGCTGTTTTGAAGGGTAGAAGGCCATAAAGCACAGTTTAATGGGTTGAGAATCTGGATCTGGTGACTACTTATTTAATGTAAACACAGAACATTCTCTCTGGTTCTGACGAAGGACATAGGACGTGTGGTGACTGGGAGAAGAAAGTGCAGGGCCGATTGATTGTTAGCATAATTCAATACAAAATGCAAACTTCATTTGGTCAGTCCAAGTGCCACTATTCTTTATCGGATCTTATGCACTTAGTCAAAATAGATCTCCATAGACTACCATGGGTCTATACTCAGTGGACCTCCAATTTGCATGCCCCCTTGAAGCATGTAGGCTCTATTTGGCGGTGTCTTCTGTCTCTATAGCTTCATGTGCTCCCTGGAACATTACTATGACATGGTAACATGGTACTTTTTGTATTCTCTATTGTATGGTATTCCCCCTTCAAACATTTTCTTCTAAGGGATATCACTGGAATTAGTAAGAGTGTTTAGAAAAAATAATTATCACATGAAAAGGGACATTGCCTTGGCTTGGTAAGATGCTGCCTCCATTGGTATTCTCTCTTTCTAATGGTGCATTAGGGATCCTATCAGGCCATCAGGAGCAATATTACTTGCAGGGTAGAATTTACCATAATATGCTTGGGTGGACCTTAGTTGACCTTGGAGGTATCAGTTCAAAAAGAACTTGAGGCCATAGATTTGGTAGTGAAGGTCATGGTAGATCTTGGTATTCCTGCCAATGAGCAGACGATGATCTGAAAAAAAAAAAATCCCAGTCTCAAAAGAGTTGTCACTGGTTAAACCAGGTGGCAAAGTCATGGCCTAAAACCCCTTCCCTAGGACATCCTAGGCCTAACCAAGATCTGTAGATGCAATGCTTGGCAGATCTTCATGGCCCCTTCAGTCAGCTGTTTGGCATGGGTGACAAAAGTCAACCTCCCCTAAGACTCAGGCAAGCCCTTTAACACTACTACACCCTACGTGAACCAAGGGGACTTACTGCTTTGTTGCCCACATCTCCTTTCAGTGAAGATTTGGTAGTGAGGGTCATGTTAGATCTTGGTATTTCTGCCAATGAGCAGACGATGATCTGAAAAAAAAAAAAAACAATCCCAGTCTCAAAAGAGTTGTCACTGGTTAAAACAGGTGGCAAAGTCATGGCCTAAAACCCCTTCCCTAGGACATCCTAGGCCTAACCAAGATCTTTAGATGCAATGCTTGGCAGATCTTCATGGCCCCTTCAGTCAGCTGTTTGGCATGGGTGCCAAAAGTCAACCTCCCCTGAGACTCAGACAAGCCCTTTAACACTACTACACCCCATGTAAACCAAGGGGACTTACTGCTTTGTTGCCTCACATCTCCTTTCAGTGATCCTTGGTCTGACTCCTCCACCCTTTTTTGTAAAAAAAATTTAAGGACCGATAGAGGTTTTTTGATCAACTTGCTTGGGACACCTCAACTCAATTATAGGCCCCAATTCAGATGGATGAGTGCCATAGCCCTTTCCAGTGTTGAGCAAATCAAAGTATCTGAAGTGGACTTCGATCCGAATTTCAGGAAAAATTAGATTTGTCGCAAAGTCGAATTTTCTCGTGCTTCATGGTAATGAATCAATTTTAGCTGAAATGGTGATAAAAAAAAACCAAAACACTTATTTACCACATCCATTAGCGCGCAAAGGAAACCACCGCAGCCATCTTGACTGAAGATCCTGTGTGAAATCTCGTTCACGGTGACGTATGACTTCACCACGGCGGCCAGATAATGTCATCACACACCGCACAAGATTTTGCTCGGCGTCTTTAATCAAGATGGCCCCGGCCGCTTCGCTATCAAATTGATAGGATGAGTATTATTATTTTTTTTACTGGATTAACCCGCTACTCACAATGCTATGTGCTCTGTGATGAAGTAATTCGTCACAAAGCGAATTTGTTTGTGAAATTCGGCAAAGCAGCCAAATCGAATTTTTGATAACTTCGCTCATCTCTAGCCCTTTCCAAGAGCTGATTGGCGGAGATGCCGAGAGTCAACCCCACCAGTCTGATATTGATGGGCTATCCTGAGGATAGGCCATCAATATCCTGAACCTGGAAAAGTCGAACTACCCCAGATAAGTTTTGACTAGTCACGTCCCTCAGCGTAGTCCATGGTAGTCGGTATTTGCAGGAGAAAGTATGCATCAGAGTGAAGTGGACAAGTAGGAACCAAGTTGTCAGGTTTCAGGGACTAGGTCAGAGCCAGAATCAAATTTAGGTCCAGCGGAGTATGAGAACCAGAGCATTTAACAAAAATATACAGGAAAGGAATAAAGCTTTATAGCCGTGAAGGCCATGTGACAACCCAAAAGGGAAATGTCATGGCAGCCACAAGTGTTTATCACCCAGCATTTTTAACCAAGTAGGTGACCAAGATAGTTCCAAAACATATAAAAAGATAAGAATAAGACAATAAGTTATAATCCTAAATCAAATATGGCATGGAATGATGAAAGTATGCTCTCGGTATGCTCTCCTGATGCTTCCTCGATGGCAGATGTTGGAGGAAAGAACATTCTGACACTGGCTTTTCCCCCTTTCTCTACTGAGAACACATATATGCTCGGTAGTGTTGGGCGAGCATGCTCAGCCGAACACCAGTTCGGCTTGAGCATCGCGATGCTCGGCACATCGTGGTGTTCGGCCGAACACCGCATATGCTCGAGCGCGATGCTCGAGTCTCCTCCCGCACGTTTGTTGGCTGCTACGCAGCCAATAAATGTGCGGGTAAGTACTGCTACTAACTGTAATGCCGTAGCCATGTTGGTTACTGGCATTACAGTAATTGGCTGGCCGGAACGCACCATCGGGTTCGGCTCAGTCTTAGTCAGGGAGAGCTGTGCTGAAGAAGAGACAGATAGTGTAGGGAGTGAAATAGTAATATTTTAGGGAAAATACTAATTAGAAACCCAAAAGTCCTTTTAAGGACTATAGTTGTATCTGGCAGCAATATAATTATTAGAGCAACCTGCGCTAAATTGCGTGGAATTGTTAGTGCCGCTTCTGATAGTGACACAACCTCTGCTACTTCTTTATTTTACATTTGCACAGCCTAAATATCTTTGACTTTCAGCGTAATAGTTTGGCCGCTGGTGACAGCGACATTACCTGCGCCACATCTCCTGTATAACGAATGTGCATCCTAAATATCTGTGACATTCATTCAGTGTAATTGACAGCGACATTACTTGCGCTATACCTCCCATAATGTTTTTGTTCATAATGTTTTAGAGGGTCACCAGCAGGCCCTCGCGCCTAATGTTTTAGATGGTCAGCTCAGCAGCAGGCCCTTGTGCCTAATGTTTTAGATGGTCAGCTCAGCAGCAGGCACTCACCCCTAATGTTTTAGAGGGTCAGTTCAGCAGCAGACCCTCACCCCTAATGTTTTAGATGGTCAGCTCAGCAGCAGGCCCTCGCCCATAATGTTTTAGATGGTCAGCTCAGCAGCAGGCCCTCGCCCATAATGTTTTAGATGGTCAGCTCAGCAGCAAGCCCTCGCCCATAATGTTTTATAGGGTCAGCTCAGCAGCAGGTCCTTGCTCCTAATGTTTTAGATGGTCAGCTCAGCAGCAAGCCCTCGCCCATAATGTTTTAGATGGTCAGATCAGCAGCAGGCCCTTGTCCATAATGTTTTAGATGGTCAGCTCAGCAGCAGACCCCTTCCCATAATGTTTTAGATGGTCAACTCAGCAGAAGGCCCTCACCCCTTATGTTTTAGATGGTCAGATCAACAGCAGGCCCTCGCCCATAATGTTTTAGAGGGTCACCAGCAGGCCATCAATCATGATTTCAAGGGTGTGTATGATGCCCTCCTTTATGTGTAATAAAGGGTGTATTGCAGTGCCGGTTCCTTGTACTTTTTGGCATCCCTTTCACTTAGTGCATAGCCTTTATGAGTGTCCCACTACCTGAACAATTGTACCACAATGTGAGTGAGGCCCTCCTTTATGTGATATACAGGTTGTATCGGAATGTCTCTTCCCTGTAATGTTTGGCAGCACTTGGACTTTATATACAAGTAAATATACAGGAAAGAATGTTTCCTAACAATTTTATCTTCGGTTTTGTACGTATTATTGTCAGTCTGTAAAAGTGGCGTACTACTCGGACAACATCGTTCTCAGGAGTGGCCTAGGAGTCCAAGATGCATCCAGACACCCTCCCTATGCTGTTCCTGAACCATTTCAGTGGTGTTTCCACCAATTTCTGACCTTTTTCTGCGAGCCAGACACCCTCCCCTCTTCAGAGCAGGGGTTGCCTGGTTTAATGCTCGGGTTCTCCCATTGACTTCCATTGTGCTTGGATAAACCTGGTGTGCATGTGTGGATGGAATAGCTATGTAATGTATAGGGCCAAAGGCTCTAGTTTATCAATATAACTACACTTTTATGACATAATGATCAAGCACTGAAAGAATGAGCTTGACCTGACACAAATGTCAATGGACAGATGTTTGTGTGAAGTCAGTTTTTCTCCACTGACATGAGTATAGCTACCATTCATTTTAATCTGATCATTGGGACTGGAAGAAGAAGTCATGGACTTGTCGGTGGCTTGATGTCAAGTCTTCGAGGCCTAGCCAAACCATGAGCTGAGGAGCCCTGTACTGTGTGTCTCCTCCAGTTCTTGACGTGTTTTTTTTTATGCTTTTGTCATCACTTTAGCTTGACGTTCAGTCGATGCCTCTGTATTCCTTGGGGCCTCATTTGGGATGACGGATGCTCATATTTACAATCTTCTGTCTTATTCTAATAAAATGCAGCATCCCTTCCCGACCACTCGAGAGACCAGCAATTTTCCTGCACGCTAATGTTATATTGCTTTATTATGAAGCAGAACAGTCAGATCTGTAGATGGGGGAAATAGATTTGACAGAGATTGAAATCTTCCACAGCCGGGGTTAGCAAAGCAGCTGCATGTCGAGGCATGAGGAAACTCAGACATAGATCAGATCTTATACTTAGATATTTTTTATCTATGGTTTGCAGATGTTTTCCCATACAGCAGCTCAGTTTAAAGGACAGTTCGGCTTGCATTCATCTCTCGTGAGGAAATGTGCAGTCAAATATAATAGTGATTATACAGATTTTGTTTCAATCTGCTTTTTAATGGTTTACTCATGGATAAATGACTATATGCAGTGTTGTACAGCGCCCCCTCCTGGTGCAGACCCCTTGAATCCTGGGCCAGTTACATACTTTGTGCCATTCTACCCCACCTAAATATCAGACACACTGGGTAAACTCTACATTCTCAAAAGCACTGCAAATCTAGCGACAAACCTCGGAGGAGGGGCTTGGTACTAAAAAGCCCCACCCCTGAGGGATTCTTTTGGCATTTTGAATTGCTGCATTGACTGTGTCCCAACCTTTTGCACTCTATAGCAACAAAGTGACCTACATTTATCTTTTTCTCTCTCTTTTGTGCATCATTGGAGACATATTTTACTGAGATGATGAGTAACCAACAGATCGGAGCTTACTCAGTTCTTGGCTTGCAGCATTGGGGTCCTGGAATTTAAAGAATTTACTGTTGAGGCCCTGCCCCCACATGTACACATGGTATATTGACAGTGCCATATATATACAGCCGTGGCTTTGTCTGGTACTGAATTGGACTGAGTTGCAATACCATGCACAGCCAAAATTATATGTATAGCGCTATGCCTGGAAAAATAATGATGCTGCTAGGAATTGGAACCCCGCTGATGAAATATTAATGGTGTCTCTTAAGGATCAATGATCAATGTTAAAGACTCCGGTCCAGGTATGCAAGGAAGGGACACACACATGTCGTTGAGATTGTTGGATGCTGT
Source organism: Bufotes viridis (assembly GCA_033119425.1). NCBI lineage: Eukaryota > Metazoa > Chordata > Amphibia > Anura > Bufonidae > Bufotes > Bufotes viridis. The sequence continues at coordinate 12,386,588 of CM065592.1, read as the reverse complement.
CGGCATATCTGTCACTCTGTGTTCACAGATCTTCTTCCACACGGTATCATTTTCCTCTCTGACGCACTTTGTTATGACTGTGGCTTTTTGCAGAGAGGCGGCTGAGAAATTACCTGAGTTCCTCTATTAGCCATGAAAGGAACATCAGTCAGGGGAGCGGAGCCTTGATGTGTCAGGGTAGATAACTGCTGATTGCGCAGCGGGGTTAATAAGAGATGAAGATACACCGCACCTTGCTGTTACAGCTTTATTAAAAGAGAAGGCATTTGTGTATCTGCTAGTCATGACTCACAAACATGATGAAAATTAGGTTAACCCTCAAGTAGAAACACCTGGAAAAAAACTAAGAAATAGAAATCCTGGCATTGTCCTCAAGCAACATCTTCTTCCAGTATACTTGGAGACTCATCTCCTACATTTCCCTCGTAGATCTCATAGATCTTCCTGGGCCTTCGACATTGTCCTGCACTCAACCTCCCTACACCAGGGACATGTGTCTTCTTCCTTGTCCTTTATCCATTGCTGAGTCAAGTAAGTTAAGGGATTGAGTTACGCCTTGAGGATGTTTATCATGGAGAACCATCTTTCTCGTTGAGAAAGACTTTCTTACCCTAATGAGTCTTTAGATGTTCTCCTTCATAGATTGGGTAGGTTCAGAAGGCAGAAGGCCCACATTTTTAAAAGGGGTTGTACAGGTTTAGAAACTCATGGCTGTTTACTTCTAGAAACAGTGCCACATCTGTCAACAGGTTGCGTCTGGTACTGCAAGTCAGCATGGAGCTGAGCAGTAATACTAGACACTAACCATGGGCAGGTGTGGTGCTGTTTTTGGTAGAAAGAAGCCATGTTCTTCTAAAATTGTTCTAATTTTGGAATTGTTGAGTATTTAAGGGGTTCTCCAGGAATTTAGAAAATGAAAAACCTAAATATTACTTTATTATAAATATATTCCCAAATACCTTTCATAATGGCTCGTTTTGTCTGTGGTGCAGTCATTAGGAGAAATAAAATGGCCACCGTCCTATTAGTACACACAAAACCTGTCCTCATCACACAGGAGGACACATTACTTCAAAACAGTGAGGTAAGGAGCTACCTCATTCTCCTCTCCTACTTGTCAAGTGTTATTATCCTGAATACAGATGATAAGAACTTCAGCTCAATCTCTGTAGGAATGGAGTTCATGAGGAGACATGAAGTACAGAGAGGAAGGACAGGACAGACTGCATACATGTGCTGCTGTTTATTAGTCACATTCCCACCTCCTCTCTGTACTTCATGTCTCCTCATGAACTCCATTCCTACAGACATTCAGCTGAAGATCTTATCAGCTGTATATAGGACCATAATCCCTGACAAGCAGAGCAGAGAGGAGGATGAGGCAGCACATTCGCTCAGTGTTCTGAAGTAACTTGTCCTGCTGTGTTATTAGGACAGGTTTTGTGTGTACTAATAAGACAGCGGCCATTTTATTTCCTCTGATGATTGCTCCCCAGACAAAACGAACCATTATGACTAATAAAAGGTATTTGGGAATATGTTTATACTAAAGTAATATATCAGTATATTCATTTTTTTAATTCCTGGAGAACCCTTTAATATCCTAGTGAAGCACTCTCAGGATATTCATCACTGCTCATTGACTCAAGCACTCAGATCACAGCACCTGTCTTTATCAGAGAGAGTTCAGCATCCATTGTACTAGTACTGTTCATTTGTCATACCGTAAAACAATGATGAAACAGAATAAAAAAGAGAAAAAACCAAACTCTGTGTCCAGACTGTTCATAAGGCAGCTCTTTTTTCTCTCCCAGCAAAAAATCTCAGCATGATCTCAAGTACAAGTCAACATCCTTGTTTTTCCATTTGCTGAACATGCAGCCTGCAAATACCCATTTGGGACTTCCAACAATCTGAACCCTATGACTGCTTCCCTAATGACTAGGCAGAGAGCTCATAAAACGTTCTGCCTGATCACAGAGAGAATTGTGCATTTGTTCGCAGCCTTCTTTGTCTAGCATTGCCCGACACTGATCTTTACAACCAATGCTCAGCTAGATGAACACGATGTGCACTTTAGGTCCAGCTTCCTGACAGGAGACTAAATATGAACCCTTAATATACCCTAGACCACCAGGATTTTATGTCCTATGTTATAGTGAACCATTAGACCACCAGGATTTAACTTCCTTACTTGCAATAAAATGCTAGACCACCTGTTACACTTTACCACCAGGGGGCAAAATAATTATTAACCCCTAATATAGCCTAGACCACCAGGATTTAACTTCCGATATTACAGTAAACCACTAGACCACCCGATTGTACCCAGTATTTAAATTACACTACCAGGTAACAAGATAGGAGCCTCTAATATTACGTAGACCACCGGATGTAACTTCCTAGGTTACAGTAAGACACTGGACCCCCAGGTATCAGCCTCCTATCTTAATTTAGGCATATTTCATCTTGATAAATGACCCCCCAACTCATTTTACACTAGAATTCCAGGGAACCAGATATTAACCCCTTGCTATGCTCTAGACCACTAGAAAATAAAATATCTACCCTGGATCACCAGAGAATAAAATATGGACACCTATTCTAACCCTACACCATCAAATCTGGTGAAATTAACCCATTTAGTACCTCAGAAAAGTTTCAATCAAGAAGTTTTTTTTTTTTTTACTTATTTTGGGTTGTCTACACTGAAATAAATCATGTGTGTTATGAATATTGATCATGTTATAAGTACAAAATTGCTTTTACCAAGTGTGTTTACCAAGATCACAATGGCCACTCTAATATTACAGGGTTAACAGGTCCTGCTATTGACCAAGGTTTGCCTGGTGCTCACATCAGTCCTGACATTACCTTCCACTTTTCTTTGTACATCAAGCCTTAGTCACAGGTCCCTTTAACATCTTCTTTTTCTGTTGTAGGACGTCATCATCAGATCCCCCGGGCTCCCTTTATCCTATTTATTTCTCAGATTTGCTTTCAGCGCCTTGTATTTATTATTGTGGTTTCTTTTTCTCATGTGTTTCTTCTATAAATGTTTATTGATTGGTTTTTTAAATGTTTTAGTGCTTGTTATTTACAGGAACAGATTTCTATGGTTGTAGATTTCAGAGAATATGATACATTCAAGGTTGTCTTGGAAAAGATCACTCTAATATCTTAATTTACTCTTAGGGTAATTTCAGACTTGCGTTTTTCTTTTCCGGCATAGAGTTCCGTCATAGGTGCTGTATACCGGAAAAGAACTGATCAGTTTTATCCCGATGCATTCTGAATGGAGAGAAATATGTTCAGGATGCATCAGGATGTCATCAGTTCAGTCTTTTTGACATTTCTGGACGGAGATAATACTGCAGCATGCCGCGGTTTTATCTCTGTCCAAAATTCCAGAACACTTGCCGGAATGCCGGATCCAGCATTTTTTCCCATAGGATTGTATTAGTGCCGGATCCGGCATTCAAAATACTGCAATTCCGGATCTGTCCTTACGCAAACAGGTAAAAATGTGAAAAAAATATATAATAGATCCGTATCTCCACATGACAAGCAGAGAGACGGATTAGTTCTTGCAATGCATTTGTGAGACGGATCCGTATCCGTCTTCAAATGCTTTCCGTTTGCATGCAGATTGACCGATCCGACAGGCAGTTCCGGCGAGGGAACTGCTTACCGGATCACTCTGCCGCAAGTGTAAAAGTACCCTTAGATAGCATGGTTTAAAAAATGCTGTGTGAGTTGTGTCAACATGTATAGAAAATCAATAATTTATTAAATTGGAATCATCCTGGCTCCGTCACACTCTCTGGTTCTGTCACACTATGTCTGTCACTGCTGATAGTATGTCATGTTTGAAATTTAGCTTCGCTATCTGTGCTCACTGACTCTACCATGTTAACTGACGACATCCAGTTTAGCAACAAAATAGTCCCTTATCCTTTCAGTACTGAACTCCATCCCCAATGTTCCTTGCCTGTACTTTTATTCTGGCTGCCTCTCGCCGTGCGCTGCCGTGCTGCTGCCGGAACTCTGCCCCATTATAGTCAGGAGGAGCGGCAGTCTGGGGGAACACGTGAACTAGCGGCAGGATGGATCCGACAGGCTGTTCACCCGCCGGAACAGCCTAACGGACTCCCATGCCGCTAGTGTGAAACTAGCCTCAGCTGGGTCTGACCTTATCTGCTTGGATTATCATAGTGCATGAACTCTTCCAGTCCTGACCTTTTTCTTGACTGAATATGAATTCTATCTCCTGATTTACCTACTATAGACTATTTTCTACTCAATACCCATTGATTCCGCATCAGAGGAGCTGACTCCTCCCTGAAGAAACACTCATCATAAGAGCAGTGAGACTATGGAGCTCTCTGCCTGAGGAGGTGGTGATGGTGAGTACAATAAAGAAATTCAAGAGGGGCCTGGATGTATTCCTGGAGTGTAATAATATTAGAGGTTATAGTTACTAGAGATGGGTCGTTGATCCAGGGAGTTCTTCTGATTGCCTGATTGGAGTCTGGGAAAATTGGCTTCTACCTCAAAGATTTCTTTTCCTCTGGATCAACTTGCAGGATAACAGGCCAAACTGGATGTGTAAGGGTGTGGAGCAATGCTCATTAATGCTGTTGAATGTAATTTGTATTATGCCTGCAATATCTCTCTTCTGCTTGTAGATGGCGACAAAGTTCATGTAAAGTTATAATGGAGTTGTTCAGTACCGAAAAGTTTATATATGTTTTACCTTTCAAAGTTCAAATAATGTCAATTTTGAGACTTAGTAGGACCCTCAGGAGGGTGATAGCGAACTGTAATTGCAGATTTGAGGCTGCACTTAGAATATCACTTGCTGCATTACAGTCTCCCTGGGAAGAGGAGGCGTTCGGACGGAGGCTGCCTGGTGAATGCTGAGGACGTCAGGAGGGAACTTCTGCGGAGCCTGGAAGAGGATTTACGGCTTACAGTGGAGTCTGGCAACAGCACCAAGGGAATATTCGCAGCGATTGCTCCGGGAATCACGTGACTGTACGGTCCAGTTCGGTAGTGGACCAGTGGATCAGGAAGGGAACAGTAAGAGTCCGCCAAAGTATACAAGGAACTGTAAGTGCGTCTTCGCCGCGTCAAATCGCATTGTACTGTTCCAGTGACACTTTGAGACATATATGAAAGCCGCTGGATACAGACTCCACCTTCTTTGGATTACAAATAGTATTGTGCAATATTTAGGGTGCACCCCGACGTTAAAGCTTGCTCGGGATCATTCAGGCGTAGCCAGGCTGCTTTACGGACATTGGGGAAAATTACGCAAGTACTGGTTTAGTGTTAGGGTACTTTCACACTTGCGTTAAATTTTTCCAGTATTGAGTTCCGTCTTAGGGGCTCAATAGCGGAAAAAGACTGATCAGATTTATCCTAATGCATTCTGAATGGAGAGCAATCCGTTCAGTATGCAGCAGGATGTCTTCAGTTCAGTCACTCTTACGGTATTTGGCCGGTGAAAATACCATAGCATGCTGCGGTATTTTCTCCGTCCAAAATTCCGGAACACTTGTTGGAATGCCTAATCCGGCATTATTTTCCATTGCAATGCATTAATGCCGAATCTGGCACCAAGTGTTTCTGGCAAAGCGGATCCAGTTTTCCGGTCTGCGCATGCACAGACCTTTAAAAATGCAAATAAACAAAAAACAATAAATACCAGATCCGTTTTTCCGGATGACAGGATACGGTGTTTTAATGCATTTGTTAGATGGATCCGCACCCAGATCTGTCTACAAATGCTTTCCGTTTGCACACGGATTTCCGCATCCGGCAGGCAGTTCCAGCGACGGAAGCTACTCGATCAGGTCAGAAATCACAACTCTATATAGACTGCAAAAGTGCTAAACATGGGTAAAATATCATGTCCTAAGTGGAAGAAAGAGGAAGGGCAGCTCTGGAGCAGGAAATGCTGCACTAATGGGTGAAATATTGAGCAGATTAGGAAAACAGGAGATTTTACGAGCACATGGAGGGTAGAGCTTGTTTCTCCTTTTCTTCAGTAACAATGAGGAATGTATGTCTGCAGGCTGAACGTCAGATTGTATTTATTAAATTGACCTTTTCATGAATCTTTGGAATCAATTTTTCTCAGAAATAATTATCATTAGAACGGAGGAGATAATGAGTCCATCACATGCTCTGTGTCCTGCACATCATACCGCTCTGCGCTCTGCACTTTGTCAAACTTCTAGGTTTATCTCAAATTTTTACAAGTAAAATTTCCATGAGCACAAAACAGTTTTGTAAACTGTATGTATTCCTATTTCTTGTACATAGGGGCAGAATTATAGTATTTATATTCTTGTACATAGAAGAAGAATTATAGTAGTTATATTCCTGTACATAGGAGCAGTATTATAGTAGTTATATTCTTGTACATAGGAGCAGTATTATAGTAGTTATATTCTTGTACATAGGAGGCAGTATTATAGTAGTTATATTCTTGTACATAGGAGCAGTATTATAGTAGTTATATTCTTGTACATAGGAGGCAGTATTATAGTAGTTATATTCTTGTACATAGGAGCAGTATTATAGTAGTTATATTCTTGTACATAGGAGCAGTATTATAGTAGTTATATTCTTGTACATAGGAGCAGTATTATAGTAGTTATATTCTTGTACATAGGAGCAGTATTATAGTAGTTATATTCTTGTACATAGGAGAGCAGTATTATAGTCAGTTATATTCTTGTACATAGGAGCAGTATTATAGTAGTTATATTCTTGTACATAGGAGGCAGTATTATAGTAGTTATATTCTTGTACATAGAGCAGTATTATAGTAGTTATATTCTTGTACATAGGAGCAGTATTATAGTAGTTATATTCTTGTACATAGGAGGCAGTATTATAGTAGTTATATTCTTGTACATAGGAGCAGTATTATAGTAGTTATATTCTTGTACATAGGAGGCAGTATTATAGTAGATATATTCTTGTACATAGGAGCAGTATTATAGTAGTTATATTCTTGTACATAGGAGCAGTATTATAGTAGTTATATTCTTGTACATAGGAGCAGTATTATAGTAGTTATATTCTTATACATAGGAGCAGTATTATAGTAGTTATATTCTTGAACATAGGAGGCAGTAATATCGTAGTTATATTCTTGTACATAGGAGGCAGTATTATTGTAGTTATATTCTTATACATAGGAGCAGTATTATAGTAGTTATATTCTTGTACATAGGAGCAGTATTATAGTAGTTATACAGTATTCTTTTACATAGAAGCAGTATTATAGTAGTTATATTCCTGTACATAGGAGCAGTATTATAGTAGTTATATTCTTGTACATAGGAGGCAGTATTATAGTAGTTATATTATTGTACATAGGAGGCAGTATTATAGTAGTTATATTCTTGTACATAGGGGGCAGTATTATAGCAGTTATAGTCCTGTACATAGGAGCAGTATTATAGTAGTTATATTCTTGTACATAGGAGACAGTATTATAGTAGTTATATTCTTGTACATAGGAGCAGTATTATAGTAGTTATATTCTTGTACATAGGAGGCAGTATTATAGTAGTTATATTCTTGTACATAGGAGCAGTATTATAGTAGTTATATTCTTGTACATAGGAGCAGTATTATAGTAGTTATATTCTTGTACATAGGAACAGTATTATAGTAGTTATATTCTTGTACATAGGAGACAGTATTATAGTAGTTATATTCTTGTACATAGGAGCAGTATTATAGTAGTTATATTCTTGTACATAGGAGCAGTATTATAGTAGTTATATTCCTGTACATAGGAGCAGTATTATAGTAGTTATATTCCTGTACATAGGAGCAGTATTATAGTAGTTATATTCTTGTACATAGGAGGCAGTATTATAGTAGTTATATTCTTGTACATAGGAGCAGTATTATAGTAGTTATATTCTTGTACATAGGAGCAGTATTATAGTAGTTATATTCTTATACATAGGAGCAGTATTATAGTAGTTATATTCTTGTACATAGGAGCAGCCGGTAAGCGGGCAGTGGGTCCCAGACCTGTTTTGCACCTTGCACCAACTGAGAAGCACGAGCACTTTATCCAGATTTAACTTCCAGCACCTACCTCAAATACAAGAGACTTCCTCCTGCTAGAGCCTATCTTTCAGGAATCCCGGAAGATGATATTGCCAAGAACACCACTCTGGGCGGTGCCCTGAAAGAGACACTGTGGGTGTGGCCTAATTAGGTACCCATATTAACCCGGCCCCACTTCACCAGCTCAGCGGGCGCCGGGGGACCAAAGGCAAGCCCGTCTGTGCCCGTCACCAAGATCCCTCTACTACTGGGAAATGCTCGCCTTGTCTGTTCGGAGAACTTGGGTAATACAATTGACATTTTAATATTTTTGCCTGTTATAATGTACTATATACTTTTGTAGTTTTAATTTTATTATAACTTTTACAGTAATTTTATTTTAATAATTGATTTTTAAGATGGTTATCGATATGATGATGTACACACGTAATGAGCTAATTGCTCTGGATGGTGCCACATTGGCATTATTGCCCGCACAAACAACGAGGAAATTGACCACACATCATATGTGGAAATCCGCCATCCTGCCAAAAACCCATAGGCATTTAAGAAGATGGAAAAGCCTCCCGAAAAAGATTATACCTTTGGGGCCGATTCCAACTCAGAACCAGAATTCGCTGAAAGGGGCACTTCTTAACTGCCGCTCTGCGGTTAAGAATGCAGCCAACATTTACGATTTGATTTTATCCAATAATCTAGACTATTTGTGTCTAACTGAAACATGGTTTTCGGAGGGGGTGGATCCTATGTTGGATGAATTGGTCCCCCCCTTGTATAAAATTCTTCACATAGACAGGGCCACTAGAGGTGGAGGTGTTGCAATGGTCTTTCGTGAGCATCTAATGATGATAGCCCTTAAGAATGGCCCTTCAAATAGATGAGACAGCACGCCAAGGTTTATATGCTGAGTATTTTATTAATTTAGCCGGACATGGTGGTACAAAAGTGCAACGTTTCGGGCAGTCAGGGTGCCCTTCATCGGGCTAGGTAACACGCTTGTAAGGAGCGGAAGGTCACGCCGGTCCTTCCGCTCCTTTCAAGCGTGTTACCTTAGCCTGATGAGGGGCACCCTGACTGCCCGAAACGTTGCACTTTTGTACCACCATGTCCGGCTAAATTAATAAAATACTTAGCATATAAACCTTGGAGTGCTGTCTCATCTATTTGAAGACTTATCCAGTTCCACCAGGTGGAGATTGGAACTACCTGTGACGTGCACCCACACTGGTCAGAAAAAGACAGAGTGCCATGACCACTACGTTACCCTAAGAATGGCCCAATATTTAAAACTTTCAAACACCTAGCTATCAAATGTCAGAAGAGTCCATAGGCCTTCTCAATCTATATTGTCTACCACCCCCCAGATTTAAAAACTTTAACTATTTAATGTTGAACTACTGGAACTGGCCACATCGGCCTTCCTAGATAGTCAGAAGAACATCATTGTGGGCGACATAAATTGCTGGGCCGATGATGTGTCCAACATCCAAACCCAGCAATTATTAACATCTCTTGAGACCATTGGCTTCATGCAGGAGGTGGCCTCCCCGACCCACAGGAGCGGCCACATCCTGGACTGGATTCTGACATCTGGGGTGGAGATACAGGTCCAATCTATACATGATTTGTTGTGGACTGATCATAAAAATATACTTTTTACTCAAACTATCCCCACTTTAAAAAAAGCTCCCAATTTTCCAGTGAGAGACAAGACCCTCACCCAACAAAGAAATTTAAAACTTCTTAATTTGGAGGCATTTGGCAATAGCTTTAAAGAGAATCTGAATATAGATTTATTCCGTTCCATAGAATCCACGGAAGCAAAGCTAACAGCTTTTAATGATTGTATAGAGGCTACACTAAACACCTTAGCACCTATGAAACATAAACAGCAACCTTGTCCCCTAATAAAAATCCGCCTTGGTTCACTGATGAATTAAGTGAGGATAAAAAGACCACCAGAGCCCTTGAAAGTGCCTGGAGGAAAAATCCAATAGAAGACACCAACATTAAATATAAAATAAGTATGAAAAAGTAAAGAGACATTATTAAAAACACTAAAAGAAACTGGCGCTATCTGTGACCGATTTGAGTAACCTTAGACTGATTTCGGGACTGCCGTTCTCTTCAAAGATAGGCGAGAGGGAGGTTGTTGCCCAACTACAGGGATATCTGGAGGCCAATCACATTCTTGACGACTTTTAGTCAGGATTCCGACCTTGAAGGGGTACTGAGACCGCTCGGGTCAATGTCCAAGACGATCAGCATTAGACCAGAACGACTCTATGGTCCTAGTCCTTCTGGACCTATAATTGGCTTTTGACACTATTGACCATCAAGTGTTACTGAACTGGTTGAAAGTGGTAGCCGGACTAGATGGAAAGACCTTGGCATGGATGGTCTCATTTCTCCAGGACAGGGTACAGCGAGTGAAGCTGGGGGTATTCTACTTAGCCGATCTCCCACTGTCCTGTGGAGTACCACAAGTTTCGGCACTATCTCCAGTCTTGTTCAACATCTATCTGAGACCATTGGCCGACATCATCAAGAGCCACAATCTTCAGTTTCATGTTTATGCGGATGATACACAACTGTACTTTATGGAAAAATGGGATCCAGCTTCTTATGGAATAAAAACGTTTCTTTATTGGCTCATCCTATAAAATCCGTCAAAGTCACAGAAAATGACATCAAAGTGACGCGTCTCGGGCTACAGAATCCAGCCCTACAACTGTACTTTAGGCTTGCCAAAGATACAGTTGATCAAGTCGATCTGGCCGGATGTCTCTTGGAGATCGATCGCTGGATGAGTGCCAATAATTTTAAGCTTAATGGCACCAAAACTGAATGTATTACATTCAGTGACCAGAAAACTACACCCTCAGCACCCCAATGGCCATTGTCTTTAGGACCTATCCCTTAGACAGCCATCCAGGTCAGGGACTTGGGAGTGGTCTTGGACTCCAGATTAACCCTGGGTCCTCAGATAAATCAGGTGGTTAGTAGTGTTGATCACGAATTTTCGAATTGCGAATTTTAATCGCGAATATCAGCACTTCGAGAATTTGCGAATATTTAGAATATCGCTTTATGCGAATTTTTTATATGAAAATTTTCGCATGCAAGAAAATAATGTCATTATTTTCTTGTTTGCGAAAATTGGCATAAAAATCGCATAAATTCGCATAAAAAATTTTAAATACCACTTTTAAATGCCAGTTTATGCAAATTTTTATGCTAATTTATGCGAATTTTTATGCGAATTTTTGCAAACAAGAAAATATTGTCTGGAGATTACGAATTTGCGAATTTGCGAATATATGGCGAATATTCGCCCAAATATTCGCGAAATATCACGAATTCGAATATTGCCCCTGCCGCTCATCACTAGTGGTTAGTACCTGCCACTACCAGCTGAAACTTCTGAGGAGGATAGTAAAATACATCGAATCCCCTCTCAGGAAAGACTTGGTCGGAGCAGTGATCAGCAGTTGGACTATTGTAATGCCTTGTACATGGGACTCCCTAAGAAGAACTTGCATAGACTTCAACTTGTGCAGAATGCCGCAGCAAGGCTACTAACGGGTGTTGCCCGCCGAGAGCATATTACTCCCTCTCTTAAAGCCTTGCACTGGCTCCCCATCCAACAACAAGTGATGTTCAAGATTGGATGCTTCATGCGTAGAGTGTTCCACGGTGTTGGGCCCTTCTACCTGTGACGTAAATTCACCAGGTTCGCTCCGTTGAGGACATTAAGGTCTAGTAATTCTGCGAATGTTAACATCCCGCAAGTTAATAAGATCAGACGTGGAGGTAGATCCTTTTCGTCTCAAGGGGTCAGATTTTGGAAACACCTACCCCTGGCCCTAAAAATGATCCTCAATCTTCTCTCATTCAGACGTGCACTGAAAACCCTACTTTTCAAACAGGTATTTGATCTTCCTATGTAACACTTATTTTTGGTTCATATAATTTTTTTTCTCTCTAAATCTTAGTCTATAAATTCACGATTGGTAATGTCCCATCTATTTTAAATAAAACCTTTTCCTCACGTTTATTATTTTTGTTCTCTTCACATTCTCTATATCTCGTCCGTACCTTTTGAACCTTTGAGATCTCCCTACCTTCCCTCCCTTTTTCTTGATTTTTCCTTTGATAAGTGCTAGGAAATTAGTCTCTGGAAGAGGTGCCTTATTCTCTGGGCCAATGCGGCCGATGGTAAAGTGTTACGCCTTCTTCTTTTTCCGCCCTTGTTGAATCAGCCAGCTAGGGGCATCGAGGCCCTATGGGTAAGACTGCGTGCACACAAGACTATACATCATCATTATCATCAGTACTTATATTCTAGTACATAGGAGCAGTATTATAGTAGTTATATTCTTGTACATAGGAGCAGTATTATAGTAGTTATATTCTTGTACATAGGAGCAGTATTATAGTAGTTATATTCTTGTACATAGGAGCAGTATTATAGTAGTTATATTCTTGTACATAGGAGCAGTATTATAGTAGTTATATTCTTGTACATAGGAGCAGTATTATAGTAGTTATATTCTTGTACATAGGAGCAGTATTATAGTAGTTATATTCTTGTACATAGAGGCAGTATTATAGTAGTTATATTCTTGGACATAGGGGGCAGTATTATAGAATTTATATTCCTGTATATAAGAGCAGTATTATAGTAGCTATATTCTTGTACATAGGAGGCAGTATTATAGTAGTTATATTCTTGTACATAGGAGCAGTATTATAGTAGTTATATTCTTGTACATAGAAACAGTATTATAGTAGTTATATTCCTGTACATAGGAGGCAGTATTATAGTAGTTATATTCTTGTACATAGGAGACAGTATTATAGTAATTATATTCTTGTACATAGAAGCAGTATTATAGTAGTTATATTCTTGTACATAGGAGGCAGTATTATGGTAGTTATATTCTTGTACATAGGAGTAGTATAATAGTAGTTATGGTATATCCTTGTATTATAGTAGTTATATTCTTGTACATAGGAGGCAGTATTATAGTAGTTATATTCTTGTACATAGGAGCAGTATTATAGTAGTTATATTCTTATACATAGGAGCATTATTATAGTAGTTATATTCTTATACATAGGAGCATTATTATAGTAGTTATATTCTTGTGCATAGGGGCGGTATTATAGTAGTTATATTCTTGTACATAGGAGCAGTATTATCGTAGTTATATCCTTGTACATAGGAGCAGTATTATAGTAGATATATTCTTGTACATAGGAGCAGTATTATAGTAGTTATATTCCTGTACATAGGAACAGTATTATAGTAGTTATATTCTTGCACATAGGAGACAGTATTATAGAAGTTATATTTTTGCACACAGGGCAGTATCATGTCAGTTAAGTAATACATTTTATTGTGTAATGAAGGTTTTGTTGGCTTATATATTACCGAATAATGTGAAGTAAATATATTCCATAGAATGCGGCAGATATTCTCAGATTTGTATTTTACAATCGGAATCAGATGTAGAGGGTTATCTGCTTCTCTTTACTGGAATAGCTGAGCGTTGATTTGACATTCATCCACTGAGGTGTCTGGTGGGAAAGTCGAGGAATTTGCAGCAGAGCGAGCACAAATTAATGTCACAATCCATATACAGTCATAACTTTAAATCAATTACCTTTAAGCTCTTCCTAAAATAACACTGCAGTAAACATATGTGCGCCATCTGTTGCTCGCTTTTCTGGCACTTTGTAAAACCCTTCATGCGCTATTTCAAAATGTTCCAGAAATAAAATAAAAAAAAGACGTGTGTTTTATTTGCGCTGTGAAGCAACCACCTGCTTTTCTCATAGATAGACTGGAAATGGTTCATTGCAGCAGGTGGCGGTAACGTGAGCCTGACAGTCTACGGGCCCCAATCACATACCGTCAGTGTGTCATTAATTATTATGAGACAGAGGCATTCAATGAGAAAACAATGCTGAGAAAAAGCATGTGAACCCCCAATGACTTGTCCAGTGAATGATGACAATGATTGCCAAATCTTATTGATGCATGTGCGGGTGATGTTCAGCCTGTCCAGTCCTATCCCAACAACTTTCTTGCCGGTGAAAGGTGTCAGAAGTCATAGCTATAGAGTGCTGTAATGTATAGGTGGAGAATGGTCAGAGGGCCCATGCTGACACCTTCCACGTACCTAGACCTGCACAGTATTAGGCAGGTGATTTTAATGCTATGACGGGTTTCTGCATGTATGTATGTATGTGTGTGTATGTTAAAGCGGATCTCCCAAATGTGATGCAAGAGCTTAGATAGCGGTATATTATGGGTGTGAGATTTTTTCAGCTCTATACTGTATGGTGGTATTATCTGGGTCCAGGGGTGCACCCAGCCTTTCTGCTGCCTGAGGCGAAAATTAAAATACTGCAACCTAACCTCTTCCCTCCTAACATTATATACAGCACTACAGAACATACAGGGCAATACAACGCCCCATACCTATTACACCCAGTGACGTCTCCTCTGATATTCTCTTTTTTCATCTTCTTCTTTCAGACCAGACCGCCATGATGATTTCTTTCTGCCGTGTCTCATCTCTGAAGAGATTGACAAACAGACATCTTAGTTTCCTACTTTTCCATCATTCTCCCACCTTCTGAACACCCCATCCTGTTACCCCCAATACTGTGCCCGCTGTGCTCCCCAATACTATACTGCAGAAAAAGAAACAGCATATAAATGCCCCTTATAATGTGTGCCAGTACAAAACAAAAATTGCCCCCGTTGTGTGGCAGTACAAAAAAATGCCCCCATAATGTGTGCCAGTACAAAAAATGCCCTCCTCTGTGCTCCCAGTAGAAGCAATGTCCCCATAGTGCCCCCATAACATGTGACAATGTCCTACTGTGTGCCAGTACATAAAATAACCTCTCTTAGTGCCCCCAGTAGAGATAATGTCCGCATAGTGCCCCTACAATGTGTGCCAGTATAAAATTCCCTTATATAGTGCCCCCAATATATGACCCCAATGTGCTCCTCTCCCCCTTCCCCATAGTGCTGTCACGGTAGGTCAGGGAAGGGAAGAAAGCCCAAATACAATAGTAACAAAACACCAGACTAGGCCCCAAAGCTAGGGAAGAGGGAAAGGTCACCACCTGACAATCCCTGGGCCTTTCCCTGACTGCTGACAGCATGAGAAAATCCTAAAGTTGGAAGTACTCATGCTCTGGAACCTAAGTCCTGCTGAAACTGAAACAAACCCTCAGCTAGGGAGCAGGAGAAAGACAACTGGTTCCCTCACCGTGAAGGAACCAGTGTCTCCCTGAGGCCTAGTCAGAACACATATCAAAAGGGAAGGAAGGAGGACTTAGCTTTAGACGGACGGGTAGCAGGAGATCCACCAAACACTAGCTGAGAACTCCAGGAGGAAATATAAACCGCAAGGGCTGCAGTGAGAGGCGGGTATAAATAGAGCCACTAAACAGCTAATGAGCAGAACCTGTAGAGAGGTGGGATCCTGCCCACAACAACAAACAGCAAGGAAAAAGAGAAAGATCTATCAGATAGACCACGTGCAGCAACTATGTCAGATCTTCTAAGGCCTCTCACAGGGCAGGCAGTGACAAGTGCCCCCCATAATCTAAGACAGAATAAAATTACCCTATATAGTGCTCCCATAGTGGCCCCCATAGTCTGTGCCAGAATAAAGTTCACTTATATTGTCCCCCCAGTAGATGCCCCTATAATGCTTCTTTCCCCCTTCCTCAATTTGACCAAACTGCAGGGTGTCAAATAAAATAAATAAACACACATACTTACCTCCATGGCACTTTCAGCGATATGATGCAGGCCTCTTCTAGCCTGTGTTTGACATCATTGTGCTGCCTGCGCCGGCCTCTGATAGGCTACAGGCACTAGGCCTAAATCAGAAGGAGTGGGGCAGGGAGACAAAGAAGGTGGTGATAAAGCTGAATAAAGAGAGATGAGCGCTTCCACAATGGAAGCGCTCATCTCTCACTCACTGCCCCGCTGCCATCCCCCCACTTTTCTCCAGGGCAGCGCCGCCTGAGGCCATCGCTTCACCTCGCCAAATTGGCTGTGTGGCCCTCTCTAGGTCTAGTATGATGGCATTACTGCGGAAGTATATGCCGGTTTTACCTGGATGGATTATGACAGTTTTATTTCCATTTAACCATTTAGGACGGTGGAATTATTGGTGCAGTGGATGGCACTATTTTTTAATCATGATATGGCAGCATTGTATAGCATGCTATGGCAATATCATATGTGAACTGTATAGCGATATTATTTGAACAGAGTACTGTATCATTATGTGAAGAGGGAACTTTATCACTGTAGTATTAGCCCAGTTTATGGCAGTATATTATACTAGCTGCATGAATACGGTCATGAGGAGCCTGTTTGGCGAATAATTTCTCGGTACACTACAATATAGCAGTACTATTTAAAGGGGTTGTCTCATCTCGCCGTTAATAAGGCGAGATGAGACAAAGCCTGTCCACCTCCCTTCCGGGGAAAAAGCAGACCCCCCGGCGGTTGCAGCACAGCGAGCTGTAGTGTTTGCCTGCTGTGCTACACTGTATCTGTAGCTCTTATGTACTGAAATAGCAAATGCCGGAGCACTCTGCTGCTTACTGGCCGGGAGGTGGACGGTAGTGATGAGCGGCAGGTGCCATATTCGATTTCGACGAAATTCGCGAATATTCGAATGAATATTCGTTTCGTATTCGTCGAAATCGAATATTCGTCATTTTTTCTAGTTATCGCGATTAAAATGCGATTTAAATAATCGCATATTGCGATTTGTACTTAAGGCTACTTTCCTATTGGTTTCATATCTAGAATTAGCGAGGATGACGAATATGACGAATGTATTCGTCATATTCCTCAAAACGAAGATAACGAAGTATTCTACATCTTCGTTTTAGCAACCTATTCGTCAACCTCGCTAATTCTAGCAATCAAATAGGAAGGTTGACTATAGAGACAGCTGTGTTAAATTCGCTATGCGATTTTTTTAATACAATAATTATATTACTTGATATGATAATATTATTATAAGTATTCTATTTATTAAAAAAAAAAAAAATCGCATAGCGAATTTAACTACAGCTATCTGGTAAGTCAACCTTCCTATTTGATTGCTAGAATTAGCGAGGTTGACGAATGGGTTGCTAAAAGCAGATGTAGAAATACTCGTTATCTTCGTTTGAGAATATGACGAATACATTCGATCATATCATCATCGCATAATCTACCAAGCCAACCATAACTTCTGTGCTCATGGGCGTCCCCATCACCATGGGAACGTCTCCATATACTAAAATGTACTGTCGGTTTGAGGAATTACGTTGAAATCGCAATGCGATTAATTCAAGTTATATTAATCGCATTGCGATTTCAACTTAGAGCTGGGTTTATAATGGGTCAGCTTGCTAGAATTAGCGAAGTTAACGAATATGGAATATAGCAGCAGTGCTAAGTTGAAATCGCAATGCGATTAATTTAACAAAGTATTCGCATTGCGATTTCAACTTAGCACTGCTAGTGCATAGCTATATATTCCATATTCGTTAATTCTAGCCTATGTAAGATAGCAGTGCTAAGTTGTAATCGCAATGCGATTAATATAACTTGAATTAATCGCATTGCGATTTCAACGTAATTCCTCAAATCCGACAGTACATTTTAGTATATAGAGATTTTCCCATGGAAGGGGCGCTCCATGAGCACGGAAGTCGGCAGAAGCGGCAACGGGCACTGACTGGAGCAGCCAGGAAGCCAGGAATCCTCATGACAGGTAAGAACTACTTTTGGGAAGTGGGAAAGAAAAAAATATAACTAAAAAAAAAAAAAAAAAAACGAATATTCGAAATAGCGAATTTATAGCGCTATATTCGAAATATTCGCGAATTAGCGAAGTGCCGATATTCGCTAAAAAAATTCGCTTTTCGAATATTCGCGCTCAACACTAGTGGACGGGTGTCTCATCCCACCTTACTAACAGCGAGATGAGACAACGCCTCTAAGTAATGCACTGAATTGCAAATGTTAATACAGTTATGATACTAAGTGATGTAATGTATATTCATTGTGTCTCCACCAGCAGAATAGTGAGTGCAGCTCTGGAGTATAATACATGATGTAATTCAGGATCAGTACAGGATAAGTAATGTAATGCATGTACACAGTGACTGCACCAGCAGAATAGTGAGTGCAGCTCTGGAATATAATACATCTTGTATTATACTCCAGAGCTGCCCTCAATATTCTGCTGGTGCAGTTACTGTGTACATACATTACAATATTTAAACTGTACTGCACCAGCAGAATAGTGAGTGCAGCTCTGGAGTATAATACAGGATGTTACTCAGGATCAGTACAGGATAAGTAATGTATGTACACAGTGACTGCACCAGCAGGATAGTGCGTGCAGCTCTGGAGTATAATACAGGATGAAACTCAGGATCAGTACAGTAAAAGTTTGTAATGTATGTACACAGTGACTGCACCAGCAGAATAGTTGAGTGCAGCTCTGGAGTATAATACAGGATGTAACTCAGGATCAGTACAAGATAAGTAATGTATGTACACAGTGACTGCACCAGCAGAATAGTGAGTGCAGCTCTGGAGTATAATACAGGATGTAACTCAGGATCAGTACAGGATAAGTAATGTAATGTATGTACACAGTGACTGCACCAGCAGAATAGTGAGTGCAGCTCTGGAGTATAATACAGGATGTAACTCAGGATCAGTACAGGATAAGTAATGTATGTACACAGTGACTGCACCAGCAGAATAGTGAGTGCAGCTCTGGAGTATAATACAGGATGTAACTCAGGATCAGTACAGGATAAGTAATGTATGTACACAGTGACTGCACCAGCAGAATAGTGAGTGCAGCTCTGGAGTATAATACAGGATGTAACTCAGGATCAGTACAGGATAAGTAATGTAATGTATGTACACAGTGACTGCACCAGCAGAATAGTGAGTGCAGCTCTGAGTATAATACAGGATGTAACTCAGATCAGTACAGGATAAGTAATGTATGTACACAGTGACTGCACCAGCAGAATAGTGAGTGCAGCTCTGAGTATAATACAGGATGTAACTCAGGATCAGTACAGGATAAGTAATGTAATGTATGTACACAGTGACTGCACCAGCAGAATAGTGAGTGCAGCTCTGGAGTATAATACAGGATAAGTAAGGTAATGTATCTACACTATGACACCACTGTTTATGTAAACACAATCTCTATGAAAGTGGAAAATAGGGTTCAGAGCTAAACCTTTCCTTTAAGGATTCAATCCATTGACATAGTTTTCACTGATTTCTGGAAGGAACACATTACCCTTAAGCATTAGGACGTTAGATGTTAGGTATAGTAAAGTAAGATGATGAAGTTCACTCTCGGATTGTAGTGGAAAACAGAGCGGCGGCTAATCCCTAAATAAACGATATGTCAGGATTTAATTATCAACACTAAGCACACTCTGTCTGCATCGGGGCCGCTGCCAGCTGCATGCTCCACCCCCAGAGCTGCGCTCCTCTCTGTTGTGGTTTCTCTGTGCCCCGAGTCTGTGCAGTTTAATGTTTCACAGAGAAGTTTTTTTCCATCATCGTAAATTTGCAGCAGGTTTGAGAGGACCGTGTCATCAGCAGACGAGCTGTCGTGTCAATCAACTTTTTATGTGAAACATATAAAAAGTGATTTTTTTTTAAGTTTCCATGTTAAAAATAATATTAAAACATCCTTAATCCATAATTTTGCACATTTCACACTGACCTCTGAGCCTTACAATAGACTGTTCCTGTTCTGTAGAGATCACATCTCAGCAGTCATCTCATCATCATCACAGGAAGGATTACAATAAATGCAAAGGGCTGAGCTCCTCCTGCCTCCTCATTCCCACAGCACAGAGCATGCTCACAGCACTCTATTTACGGATCATTTTCTGACCTGTTTCTTATGTCCATATGGCCGTAGTAAAGCAAATCTCTAAACTGCTGTTCACTGCAACATGTTCCCGTATACGAAAATGTAATATTTAGTTTAATTAGTAATTTTTATGCAAATGAAGGCTTCAGTGCACGTCAGCGTTCCAGTGCTGGCCCCGCCCATCAGTGCACTGAAACCTTCATTTGCATAAAGGAGAAAAATCTTTTCTTATGGGAACGCCACAACCGATTTTCACAAGACAGGTGTTGATTTAATCAGCAGGATCAACCTTGCCAGACAGTATGCATGCCTGGTTTAATAGGGTTGATCCTCCTCACAAGTAAGGACGTAATGAAGCGCTCCTCCTTGGGCCTGCCGTAATAGTTCTTCCGTATATGTGATCTTTCCATCAAAGGTTCAAGCCGCCTAGGAGACTTATTAAAAAAAAAGAGATAATAAAATTTGCAAACATATAAAAAACATAAGTTTTAACTATCTATAAAAAACAACTTTAAAATCATAAAAAAAAATGAACATATCTGGTATCCCTACTTCCCCAAAATGGCTGAAATATTAACCCCTGATGGGCTGGACACATTTTTATTTTAGTTGTTTTTGTTTTTGTCCTAGAATCCAGGCTTTTTATTTACTTTTCCATTCAAACAGTCATAATAGGATTTTAATGGCGAGATTTAATTTATCCATATCTATAAAAAATGGGAAAGAAAATCTTTGTGGGGTGAAAAAATATATAATAAAAAATTGAAGGCCATTGCTTTTTTTCTTTTTTTTTACAACGGTCGCTGCGACGATGTATTTCTGTGGGTTGGCACGACTACAGCAATTCCATTGCAAATGTTAATACAGTTATGATACTTTATTACTTGATAAGTAATGTAATGTATATTCATTGTGTCTCTACCAGCAGAATAGTGAGTGCAGCTCTGGAGTATAATACAGGATGTAACTGAGGATCAGTACAGGATAAGTAATGTATGTACACAGTGACTGCACCAGCAGAATAGTGAGTGCAGCTCTGGATTATAATACAGGATGTAACTGAGGATCAGTACAGGATAAGTAATGTATGTACACAGTGACTGCACCAGCAGAATAGTGAGTGCAGCTCTGGAGTATAATACAGGATGTAACTCAGGATCAGTACAGGATAAGTAATGTAATGTATGTACACAGTGACTGCACCAGCAGAATAGTGAGTGCAGCTCTGGAGTATAATACAGGATGTAACTCAGGATCAGTACAGGATAAGTAATGTATGTACACAGTGACTGCACCAGCAGAATAGTGAGTGCAGCTCTGGAGTATAATACAGGATGTAACTCAGGATCAGTACAGGATAAGTAATGTATGTACACAGTGACTGCACCAGCAGAATAGTGAGTGCAGCTCTGGAGTATAATACAGGATGTAACTCAGGATCAGTACAGGATAAGTAATGTATGTACACAGTGACTGCACCAGCAGAATAGTGAGTGCAGCTCTGGAGTATAATACAGGATGTAACTCAGGATCAGTACAGGATAAGTAATGTAATGTATGTACACAGTGACTGCACCAGCAGAATAGTGAGTGCAGCTCTGGAGTATAATACAGGATGTAACTCAGGATCAGTACAGGATAAGTAATGTATGTACACAGTGACTGCACCAGCAGAATAGTGAGTGCAGCTCTGAGTATAATACAGGATGTAACTCAGGATCAGTACAGGATAAGTAATGTATGTACACAGTGACTGCACCAGCAGAATAGTGAGTGCAGCTCTGGAGTATAATACAGGATGTAACTCAGGATCAGTACAGGATAAGTAATGTATGTACACAGTGACTGCACCAGCAGAATAGTGAGTGCAGCTCTGAGTATAATACAGGATGTAACTCAGGATCAGTACAGGATAAGTAATGTATGTACACAGTGACTGCACCAGCAGAATAGTGAGTGCAGCTCTGAGCATAATACAGGATGTAACTCAGGATCAGTACAGGATAAGTAATGTATGTACACAGTGACTGCACCAGCAGAATAGTGAGTGCAGCTCTGGAGTATAATACAGGATGTAACTCAGGATCAGTACAGGATAAGTAATGTATGTACACAGTGACTGCACCAGCAGAATAGTGAGTGCAGCTCTGGAGTATAATACAGGATGTAACTCAGGATCAGTACAGGATAAGTAATGTATGTACACAGTGACTGCACCAGCAGAATAGTGAGTGCAGCTCTGGAGTATAATACAGGATGTAACTCAGGATCAGTACAGGATAAGTAATGTATGTACACAGTGACTGCACCAGCAGAATAGTGAGTGCAGCTCTGGAGTATAATACAGGATGTAACTCAGGATCAGTACAGGATAAGTAATGTATGTACACAGTGACTGCACCAGCAGAATAGTGAGTGCAGCTCTGGAGTATAATACAGGATGTAACTCAGGATCAGTACAGGATAAGTAATGTATGTACACAGTGACTGCACCAGCAGAATAGTGAGTGCAGCTCTGGAGTATAATACAGGATGTAACTCAGATCAGTACAGGATAAGTAATGTATGTACACAGTGACTGCACCAGCAGAATAGTGAGTGCAGCTCTGGAGTATAATACAGGATGTAACTCAGGATCAGTACAGGATAAGTAATGTATGTACACAGTGACTGCACCAGCAGAATAGTGAGTGCAGCTCTGGAGTATAATACAGGATGTAACTCAGGATCAGTACAGGATAAGTAATGTAATGTATGACACAGTGACTGCACCAGCAGAATAGTGAGTGCAGCTCTGGAGTATAATACAGGATGTAACTCAGGATCAGTACAGGATAAGTAATGTATGTACACAGTGACTGCACCAGCAGAATAGTGAGTGCAGCTCTGGAGTATAATACAGGATGTAACTCAGGATCAGTACAGGATAAGTAATGTATGTACACAGTGACTGCACCAGCAGAATAGTGAGTGCAGCTCTGGAGTATAATACAGGATGTAACCCAGGATCAGTACAGGATAAGTAATGTATGTACACAGTGACTGCACCAGCAGAATAGTGAGTGCAGCTCTGGAGTATAATACAGGATGTAACTCAGGATCAGTACAGGATAAGTAATGTATGTACACAGTGACTGCACCAGCAGAATAGTGAGTGCAGCTCTGGAGTATAATACAGGATGTAACTGAGGATCAGTACAGGAAAAGTAATGTAATGTATGTACACAGTGACTCCATCAGCAGAATAGTGAGTGCAGCTCTGGAGTATGATACAGGATGTAACTCAGGATCAGTACAGGATAAGTAATGTATGTACACAGTGACTGCACCAGCAGAATAGTGAGTGCAGCTCTGGAGTATAATACCGGATGTAACTCAGGATCAGTACAGGATAAGTAATGTATGTACACAGTGACTCCACCAGCAGAAGAGTGAGTGCAGCTCTGGAGTATAATACAGAATGTAACTCAGGATCAGTACAGGATAAGTAATGTATGTACACAGTGACTGCACCAGCAGAATAGTGAGTGCAGCTCTGGAGTACAATGCAGGATGTAACTCAGGATCAGTACAGGATAAGTAGTGTATGTACACAGTGACTCCACCAGCAGAATAGTGAGTGCAGCTCTGGAGTATAATACAGGATGTAACTCAGGATCAGTATAGCATAAGTAATGTATGTACACAGTGACTGCACCAGCCGAATAGTGAGTGCAGCTCTGGAGTATAATACAGAATGTAACTAAGGATCAGTACAGGATAAGTAATGTAATGTATGTACACAGTGACTCCACCAGCAGAATAGTGAGTGCAGCTCTGGAGTATAATACAGGATGTAACTCAGGATCGGTACAAGATTAGTAATGTAATGTATGAACACAGTGACTGCACCAGCAGAATAGTGAGTGCAGCTCTGGAGTATAATACAGGATGTAACTCAGGATCGGTACAAGATTAGTAATGTAATGTATGAACACCGTGACTGCACCAGCAGAATAGTGAGTGCAGCTCTGGAGTATAATACAGGATGTAACTCCGGATCAGTACAGGATAAGTAATGTATGTACACAGTGACTCCAACAGCAGAATAGTGAGTGCAGCTCTGGAGTATAATACAGGATGTAACTCAGGATCAGTACAGGAAAGGTAATGTATGTACGCAGTGACTTCACCAGCAGAATAGTGAGTGCAGCTCTGGAGTATAATACAGGATGTAACTCAGGATCAGTACAGGATAAGTAATGTAATGTATGTACACAGTGACTCTATCAGCAGAATAGTGAGTGCAGCTCTGGAGTACAATGCAGGATGTACCTGGATGATTTTCCTTGTCTACGACGTAAAGTCGTAGTTTTATTAAAGACACGGAGGCTTCGTATTGCTATATCCTTTTTTACTCTCCACCAATAGCAACAAAGAAATTTTTCCACTCAATAAGGTAACCATGACAACAAGCCCTCCCCAGTGTCTATAATAGGCTTCTCCTCCCCTAAAGACTCCTCTTTCTTTGCGTACGACATCACTGGAAACTGGAACCAATGGAGAACCGGAAACGAAACAGCCATGCTTTGGCACGAGCAGAAACTGGAAAACTGGAAACGGAGAACATCCGCCAAAACCACGGCAACTTGCTGTAGAAACGCCAACGTGGCAGGACAACTGTGACGGAGCTCCGTGTACTCCGACCGAGTACCCTCCGTTGATGGATGCTTCCTAGCTTGCGCCGAGGACCACAAGCACCGCACTGGACACCACAGCCACTGCAGACTGCACAACCGCCGTAGCTTAGCTGGAGCCTCGCCGTCTTCCGTCCACCCTGGATTGGCTTCTGTCCTCCAGGACCGAGTGGGGAAGACCTCTCCTCCTTTAGAGCGTATCGGGAACAAGCTCTTAAAAGGGCTAAATGATTAAAGCTCAAGGGAGTATGTAGAACATAGCAATCCCCAGTGTGATATAGCAGTTCCCTCCAATAACGAGACAAGGCTGCGTATTGAGGGTCAAAAGGAACTCTTTATTGGATGGCAAAGCTTGGCCTTTTATGCAAGTCTTCCAGCCAGGGCTACTCCCCCGGGGACCTGATTGAGGACAGGCACACAAAATACAGCGACCAATCAACATACAGCCAGATATATCCCAACCCCACATGCATGGTCCATTGTGCTTGCTGATTAGGTCACAGGCAATGTCCATTGTGAATGTTGATTAGGTCACAGGCAATGTCCATTGTGGATGTTGATTAGGTCACAGGCAATGTCCATTGTGGATGTTGATTAGGTCACAGGTAATGTCCATTGTGGATGTTGATTAGGTCACAGGCAATGTCCATTGTGAATGTTGATTAGGTCACAGCAATGTCCATTGTGAATGCCAACTGTCACTGGGGCCATAGTCACAGGGTAAGAGGCTGACAAGCAGGCCTCTCCAATGACCAGGGATAAATGGCAGTTTGTCACAACAACCAAATGACTGATCAATCAAACCGGCAGACGAAGCCCAACGACTCCTCGACAGCGACCTTGACAGCAAGGAATGGGAGATCTAGCGTCCATAACCTAGAAGAAAAACAAGAAAAGAACAAATAGACATCACACGTGCCAAACCCGGTGTATGTATCCTGCAAATACAGCAATAACAGAAACATCAGGAAAAAGTAGACAATAAAAGCACATGAGGTAGCACATAATCACCAAATCCACAGTAAGGAGGGTGGGCAAAAGTGGGTGGGCAATACTCGCCTCCGTGTCTTTAATAAAACTATGACTTTACGTCGTAAACTAGGAAAATCATCCAGTTTTACGGCAAGACACGGAGGCGAGTATTGCAAGTTCAAAGCTGACCGATGATAGAAGAAAACAAATGGTCCTGAGGGCGAAAATAAAAATCCCGAAAGGTGGATTCCCAGGACCAGTCAGCGAGGCGTAAGACATCCTCCAAACGAGCACCAGATACCACCAAGGAAGTAGCACTCCTGGCCAAGTGAGCCGTGAAAATCGAGGTATCAATACCCGAGAGGGACAGAACCCACTTCAACCAGCGAGCCAAGGTGGGGCTGGAGACCGGGCCAAAGGGATGCCGAATGGACAGGAACAGATTGGGGGCCCCTGGAGAACGAAACAATGCCGTCCGGGTCTCATATTCACGCAGACAGGCGACCGGGCACAGGGCCGGCGCAGACGGAAGCTGGGGTAGGACACCGAACGAATGTTGGTTTTGGTTCTCCGGGAAATGTTAAAGTTGACGCCCTCCGGCGTAAAAGAACGAGCGTCGTGATCTAATGCCCTGACATCGAAGACACGCTTACAGGAAACAAGGCAGAAGAGAGTAAGCAGTTTCGCGGACAGTTGTCGAAGGGTAAGCTGGCCAGGCCCTTAAAAAGGAGAGAACAACAGAAACGTCCCAGGTCGAGGAAAAACGCGGTCGAGGGGGGCGGGCCAAGCGGGAACCACGCAAGAGGCGACAGACCGACGGGTGTTGACCGGCGGGAACCCCATCAAACCCAAGATGAGTAGAGGAAATGGCAGACCTGTACAGGTTTATAGTCCTAAATGCTTTTCCTGCTTCAAAGTGAGGAAAAGCAGTAAATGCTCTACAGGAGCTGAAACGGGATCCAAGTCCCGTTCCACGCACCAAGTTCACCAGGCTGCCCTGTAAGATTTTCTGGTGCCGGTAGCCCATGCGTTGACCAGGAGGCGTCGAGTTGCCTCTGAAACGCCGTCGACCTCTCCCGGTGTCCGGAGAGCCGGCAGGCTAGCAGCCGGAGGGAGCCGTCTACGAGAAGGGGGTGAGGGGAGCCGAGCTGGCTGTGGAGCAGATCTAACAAGGACGGGAGAAGGAGAGGGGTGTCTATCAAGAGCTTCAACAGAGAGGGGAACCAAACTTGAGTCCCCCAAAAGGGGGCTATGAGTCCTTGAGGTCGAGTTTGACCATCCAGTCGCCCGGCAACAACAGGTCTCGCAAAAGATGGATGCCCTCCATTTTGAAGTGGCGATAGCGAACTATCGTGTTCAATGCCCTTAGATTGATGACCGGGCGCATCTGTCCGCCCTTTTTCTGGACGAGGAAAATGTTGCTGACCACCCCGGGAGGACCTAGGGGTGACCTTTCTATGGCCCGCTTCTGAAGTAGGGCCCCCAACTCCTCCCACCAGAGTGGGGTCCGGAACCGAGAGACACCATGGGGGGGACTCGGGGGGGTGCCACGAGTTCTATGTGGAACCCCTGACAGTGTTGAGCACCCAAGGGTCTGAGGTGATGGCCGTCCAGGCACGGAAAAAAAGACGGAGTCGGCCCCCTACCCAGTTGTCCGAAGAAGACATTTCTCCCGGGGACTTACCAGAAGACCTTCTGGAGGAGGGTGTACCCCTGAAGGGTCTCGATTGCCACTGTCCGCCTCTGGAGGGGAAGAACGGTGATGGGTTCCTGTGGTCCTGGAGTTGTTGTCGCTGGGAGAAGGAGCCTCTGCCCGTACCACGGGACTGGAACTGGGCGCGGCCGGACAGGCGGCCCCTGCTACTGCCGGCCCTGGAAGAGACCCTCTGACTAAAAACTTTCCTCATTGAGGCCTGCGCCTTGTCCAAGGCGGTGAAGGCACCCACGAATTTCCCCAGGTCTTTGATAAAGGAATCCCCGAAGAGGAGTCCGTGGGCCTCTTTGCCTGGTTCAGTCAGTGCCAAGTTGGTCAACTTGGGGTCTATCTTGAAAAGAATAGACTTGCGTCTTTCAATGGTCAAGGACGCGTTAGCGTTCCCTGCAATGCAAATTGCCCTCTGGACCAACCCTTGAGTTCCTCAGGGTCTACAAAAGAGTTATCGGCTCTGGCGGATTCCGCCAACTCGAAGATCTTAGTAAGAGGGCCGAACAAATCCAACAGTTTGTCCTGGCAACTGCGGAGGGCAGAATCCAGGCCTTTTTTAGGGGACCACCCGGTCTTCGCCAGGAATTGCGACATTTTGGGGTCAACGGCAGGAGTGTCACATACCTTGTTAGGCACAAGAGGCCTAGGACACTCGGCCCGGAGCTTACTACGGGCCTCTTTAGACAGGGGTTGACGGACCCAGTGTTCCAAGTATTTGGAAATGTGGTCTGAGGGGGCCCATTCCGTTGAGTGCGGATGATGTAAAATGTCCGGGTCAAAGAGGGGGTCCCCGGCCGGGTCAGTGAGGGTGTAAGATTGGGAGGCACCAGAGGCGGTGTCCTTAGCAGAGGAGGTAGAAGGGACCGGGGCAGGGGGGGCCGAAACAGGGACTTCCTCGTCCGACTCACAGTCGGGGTACTCCTCATCAGATGGCTCGGGGTCAGAATCAGTGGGAGATTGCGCCCTAGCGCATTTCCAGCTACGCGTCTTTTCTGCCTGACGCGGCAAGGCCCTCTTGCGTGATCTAGGCACGCCTTCTTGGGTGGCCGGAGGCGCACCAATCAACGCGTCCTGTGACACAGGACTATCCACAGTCATAGGCATAGGAGCCATTAGGGGGGTCTCATTGGCCATAGCAGAGGAATGAGCCATCAGTGCGGAAGATATGGTTTTGGACAGCGTAGTGGACATAGAATCCACGGCTGCCGTAATAGCACCGGACACTGTCCATTGAAAGGCCAGCTCCTGAGTCACATCCCTGATAGGGGGATCTCCCCTGGGGGGTGAGGGGGGGTGGGGGCCCCTGGGAGACCGCTCCTCAGACATTATGGGGTGTGTAGGAAAAGTGAGACAGAGCAGCTGAGGCTGTTATAGACCAGCCTACTATGGAGTACCTTAAAGAAGAATCCTAACTAAATACTAGCTAGAAAGAGAGGGTTAATCACCCTTGCAGAGCAGGCACAGCGCGGTGCAGCAGGAGAGACCGCTGTCCAGGAGCCGCAGGGAGCGAAGGGGCGGAGTCTCGCGAGATCATGCCGCCCCAGCGCATAGAAAAGAAGCAGGGAGCGAGATCTCGCGAGATTGCGCTTAGATGCGCGAATCTCGCGAGATCTAGCGGCGCGGGAGAGCGGCGGCAAGAAGAGGAGGAAAAAATGGCCGCTGAGGAGAGGGCGCAGGAGCGCGGTGGCGGGGCAGAGGAGGAGCGGGTGAGAAAAGAGAGGCGACCGGAAGGGAGGCAAGGGATACCGCAGGGGGGATGACGGCTGCAGCAGGGGCAGAGGTGGCCAGGGTCCGCGCAAGTGCAGAGGGAATAGAAGCAAAGAGGAATAGGCTGGAAGACAGCAGTCCAAGCAAAGGGGGCAAAATGTATATATATGGAATCTGTAATACTATTACCACCTAAAAATACCAATACAATAATCCCAACAATGAGGAGATCAGAGGAGATCCCTACAAAAGATAAGGATCCACTCTGTACAGTACTTATCTGCTAGGTGGAGCAGCAAAGAAAGAGGAGTCCTTAGGGGAGGAGCACCCTATTATAGACACTGGGGAGGGCTTGTTGTCATGGTTACCTTATTGAGTGAAAAAAATTTCTTTGCTGCTATTGGTGGAGAGTAAAGAAGGATACAGCAATACGAAGCCTCCGTGTCTTGCTGTAAAACTCAAGATCAGTACAGGATAAGTAATGTATGTACACAGTGACTGCACCAGCAGAATAGTGAGTGCAGCTCTGGAGTATAATACAGGATGTAACTCAGGATCAGTACAGGATAAGTAATGTAATGTATGTACACAGTGACTCCACCAGCAGAATAGTGAGTGCAGCTCTGGAGTATAATACAGGATGTAACTCAGGATCAGTACAGGATAAGTAATGTATGTACACAGTGACTCCACCAGCAGAATAGTGAGTGAATCATTGAAAAATGAGCACATCTGGTATCCCTACTTCCCCAAAATGTCTGAAATATTAACCCCTTGTGGACTGAACACTTTTATTTGTGTTGTTTTAATTTTTTCCTAGAATCCAGGCTTTTTTTTGTTTTTTACTTTTCCAATCACACAGTCATAAGAGGATTTTAATTGTTTTTACGGAGTTCGCTCTGCGCTAAAAGTGATGTGATGATGTAATTCTGCGGGTCGGTATGATTACTGCGATTCCACCTTTATAAAAAAAAACAACATTTTCTTTGCCTCGCCATATTCCGACTCCCATAACTTATTTATATTTCCATCTACAGAGCTGTGTGTGGGTTTATTTTGTGTGTGCGGTGAGCTGTACTTTTTATTTGTACCATTTTGTGGTGCATATGACTTTTCGATCACTATTTTTTGTTTTTGAAGAGGGCCATGGCGACAAAAAAGAAAAGGACAGTTTTATTTTTTCTTTACAGCATTCACCAAGCGCAATAAATATTTTTATATTTCAGTTGCTTGGAATTTTTCGGAAATGGCACAACCAATTTCCTATTGTCTTTAAAATTCTTGATTTTTTAAAATTAATTTTCGTGTTTGCTTTTATTTATATATATTTTTTTATTGCTTTTTTTGCTGTAGTGTACTATTCCAATCTATGAGATTTTTACTGGCTTGTTGCTAGGGCTCATGCACACGACCGTATGGCGTTTTCAGTATTTTGCGGTCTGCAAAATATACGGATGACATCTGTGTGCATTCCGTTTTTTATGGAACGGAACAGCTGGTTCCTGATAGAACAGTACTATCCTTGTCCGTTATGCGGACAATAATAGGACATGTTCTACCTTTTAATGGAAAAACAGAAACGGAAAGCATACGGAGTACCTTCCGTTTTTTTGTGGATCCATTGAAATGAATGGTTCCGATACAGTCCGTAAAAACGGAACTGAAATGAAAACAAAAAACGTTCGTGTGCATGAGCCCTTAAGCCCTGTGGCAGGAAGGGCTTAACAGGCAGTTTGCTAGGGCAGACCTGGGAGCCTTCACGATTTCCCCAGGCTGTCACAGTAACCGAGCAGAACCACACAATTTTGTCATAGGTGCCCCCCTCCCGCTGTCTAACCACTTGAATGCTGCGGGCTCTATTGACTGCAGCATGTGAGGAGTTAAATGAGCAAGGTTGGAATCATCTCCAATCCCGATTATTACGGGTGCCAGCTGTAGTATTCAGTTGGCAATTGTCACGGATAGAGGTCCGCTATGAGATCTTGGTTCATGTCTAACCTTCGGCAGCGGTTCTAACAGCTCATTAATAATATCAATGGAGCGCCATTACCAGAACTTTGTCTGGGATCCAAAGCGAGGAGAGAAAGTACTGAGTGTGCCCTTGAGGCTGGCACCGGATCAGACACAACAGGATAATTTGACATGATAAAGTAACCTATTTCCTATCTAGTGAGGTGGGCTTTACACCATCTGGCCGAGCGGGCAGCTAGCAGGGCTTAGTGGCAGCTGCAGATGCTGCCTTGGAACAGTGAGCATTAAATAAAAAGCCATTCATTGCAAACTAATACAATTACTGCAAAAAGAATAACAGGCAGCTGGAGCGGCGAGAAAAATGACGAAAACATATCCCGGGAGGGGCTTTATTATCTGCTCTCGCCTCCAGCCAAAATTGCCATCTCTCTGGGAACAAAAAGCTTCTGCTTTCTTCTGTAGAGAACAAATGGCGCTCATGAAGCAACGTCTACACCTGCCATGTTCATCAATGTTTGGCGCGGTTTTACAAAAATGCTAAAAGTATTAATTTTTCATTCTAATATAAGGGGTGAGGGTAGAGAGCTGATCAGTGGTGTGATGACAGCCTTGTAAGGGGCCGATTCTCAACTGCCCTAACCAGATAATGCACTGGAAGTGGCCCCATTCCTGGTAATGTCACCTTCACCCAGTGGCGAGTGGCTTATTACCTTTTGATCAAAACGTACACTAACGACCTCTTATAGTGTAGCTTATAGCATAGAGGAAGGGCAGAGTGCTGGTTGCAGAGTGCTGGTTGCAGAGTGCCGGTTGCAGAGTGCTGTTGCATTTCTGTGTTTGTATGTATAATTGCCATATCTACGTGCACCTGCATACAGGGAAGTGCTGACTGACCCCCCCTTGTGTTTCTGTGTAGTATATGCTGGAGGTGTGGCAGCCTCCTTTCAGTCATGCACACCTGACTAGTTTGTCTGCCTTAGAGGCTGGTTTTAATCAGAGTGAGTATAAAACTGAACTTGCATTTATAGTGCCTGCTAGTAGCCATCTGGCTCCAGGAAGAGTACACAGTGGGCTCAGCATGCATGTTGGTACCTGCATCCCTGGATCTAATGGAGGCTGTTATGGCAACAGAAAGGGTTTATAAGCACAGTGGATCTTAGCATGCATGCTGGGCCCGCACTCCCTGGATTTTATGTGGCTGTCATGGCCCATAACAGGTAGGATTTAGCGTTAGGACCACTCATAGAGGCGGCCTTGGCGTGGCGAGTGGCTTATTACCTTTTGATCAAAACGTGCAAACGACCTCTTATAGCTTCTAGCATAGAGGCAGGGCAGAGTGCTGGTTGCTGTTGCATTTTTGTGTCACCTTCACCCAGTGTCGGACTGGTTGCCTAGGGCCCGCCAGTAAAAGTCACTCTGGGGGCCCACTGTAAAGCTACATGCATTTACTACCTGCGCACACTATCCAGTTTTTATATGGACATAGGCAATGTACTATATAGCATCTTAGCCATTCTACTGTGCCATGTGCCACTTGTGCATGGGGTGGGGGACTAGGGACCCACTTTGTTCAGGGGCCCACTGGGGGATTCACTTTTTTCCCTGTGGGCCAGTCCGAGCCTGCCTTCACCAGTCCTATCAATATCACCTCGACCAGTTCTGTCAATATCACCCCTACCAGTTCTATCAATATCACCCCAACCAGTCTTATTGATATCACCTCGACCATTCCTATCAATATCACCTCGACCAGTCTTATCGATATCACCCCGACCAGTCCTGTCAATATCACCCCTACCAGTCCTATCAATATCACCTCGAGCAGTCTTATCAATATCACCTTGACCAGTCTTATCGATATCACCTTGACCAGTCCTATCAATATCACCCCGACCAGTCTTATCAATATCACCTCGACTAGTCTTATAGATATCACCTCGACCAGTCCTATCAATATCACCTCGACCAGTCCTATCAATATCAACTCGACCAGTCCTATCAATATCACCTCGACCAGTCCTATCAATATCACCCCGAACAGTCCTAGCAATATCACCCTGAACAGTTCTATCAATATCACCCCGACCAGTCTTATCAATATCACCTCGACCAGTCTTATAGATATCACCTCGACCAGTCCTATCAATATCACCTCGACCAGTCCTATCAATATCACCTCGACCAGTCCTATCAATATCACCTCGACCAGTCCTATCAATATCACCTCGACCAGTCCTATCAATATCACCTCGACCAGTCCTATCAATATCACCCCGAACAGTCCTAGCAATATCACCCTGAACAGTTCTATCAATATCACCCCAACCAGTCTTATCGATATTACCTCGACCAGTCTTATCGATATCACCTCGACCAGTCCTATCGATATCACCTCGACCAGTCCTATCAATATCACCTCGACCAGTCCTATCAATATCAACTCGACCAGTCCTATCAATATCACCTCGACCAGTCCTATCAATATCACCCTGACAAGTCCTATCAATATCACCCCGACCAGTCCTATCAATATCACCTCGACCAGTCCTATCAATATCACCTCGACCAGTCCTATCAATATCACCCTGACAAGTCCTATCGATATCACCCCGACCAGTCCTATCAATATCACCCTGACCAGTCTTATCGATATCACCTCGACCAGTCCTATCAATATCACCTCGACCAGTCCTATCAATATTACCTTGAACAGTCCTATCAATATCACCTCGACCAGTCCTATAGATATCACCTTAACCAGTCTAACATACAGCTCCCCCATCGTCTTCATCATTGACTGTAAGCTCATTCTGGTGGAGGTTTAGCTCATGATCTTTGGGCATGTATCTTTAGGATAGGTCATTAAAAATGTTTGGTGGGGAATCCTGAAACCTGCAACCCCCAGGACTGATCATCATAATTATGGCACTGCAACTCAGCCTTATCAAGTGACTGGGTTTGAGGGAGTGATTATCAGCATTGGGCACAGCCAAACTCATCTAGACATCACTATGCCGTGTACTGCTGTGAGGGGGCTGCATCTCCTACCGGGTTCTACTGTTATAGGCCATGTCTCTATGCTCGGTACTGTAGTAAATAGGACTGATCACTATACAAGGTACTGTAGTGAATGGGCCACATCACTATACCAGGTACTGTAGTGAATAGGACACATCTCTATACCAGGTACTGTAGTGAATGGGCCACATCACTATACCAGGTACTGTAGTAAATAGGACAGATCACTATACAAGGTACTGTAGTGAATGGGACACATCACTATACCAGGTACTGTAGTGAATGGGACACATCACTATACCAGTTACTGTAGTGAATAGGACACATCACTATACCAGGTACTGTTGTGATCTCTATACCAGGTACTGTAGTGAATAGGACACATCTCTATACCATGTACTGTAGTGAATAGGACACATCACTATACCAGGTACTGTAGTGAATAGGACACATCTCTATACCAGTTACTGTAGTGAATAGGACATATCACTATACCAGTTACTGTAGTGAATAGGACACATTACTATACCAGGTACTGTAGTGAATAGGACACATCTCTATACCAGGTACTGTAGTGAATGGGACACATCTCTATACCAGGTACTGTAGTGAATAGGACACATCTCTATACCAGGTACTGTAGTGAATAGGACACATCTCTATACCAGGTACTGTAGTGAATAGGACACATCTCTATACCAGGTACTGTAGTGAATAGGACACATCTCTATACCAGGTACTGTAGTGAATGGGACACATCTCTATTCCAGGTACTGTAGTGAATAGGACACATCACTATACCAGGTACTGTAGTGAATAGGACACATCTCTATACCAGGTACTGTAGTGAATAGGACACATCTCTATACCAGGTACTGTAGTGAATAGGACACATCACTATACCAGGTACTGTAGTGAATAGGACACATCACTATACCAGGTACTGTAGTGAATAGGACACATCTCTATACCAGGTACTGTAGTGAATAGGACACATCTCTATACCAGGTACTGTAGTGAATAGGACACATCACTATACCAGGTACTGTAGTGAATAGGACACATCTCTATACCAGGTACTGTAGTGAATGGGACACATCTCTATACCAGGTACTGTAGTGAATAGGACACATCTCTATACCAGGTACTGTAGTGAATAGGACACATCTCTATACCAGGTACTGTAGTGAATAGGACACATCACTATACCAGGTACTGTAGTGAATAGGACACATCTCTATACCAGGTACTGTAGTGAATAGGACACATCTCTATACCAGGTACTGTAGTGAATAGGACACATCACTATACCAGGTACTGTAGTGAATAGGACACATCACTATACCAGGTACTGTAGTGAATGGGACACATCACTATACCAGGTACTGTAGTGAATAGGACACATCTCTATACCAGGTACTGTAGTGAATAGGACACATCTCTATACCAGGTACTGTAGTGAATAGGACACATCTCTATACCAGGTACTGTAGTGAATAGGACACATCTCTATACCAGGTACTGTAGTGAATAGGACACATCTCTATACCAGGTACTGTAGTGAATAGGACACATCTCTATACCAGGTACTGTAGTGAATAGGACACATCACTATACCAGGTACTGTAGTGAATGGGACACATCACTATACCAGGTACTGTAGTGAATAGGACACATCTCTATACCAGGTACTGTAGTGAATGGGACACATCACTATACCAGGTACTGTAGTGAATAGGACACATCTCTATACCAGGTACTGTAGTGAATAGGACACATCTCTATACCAGGTACTGTAGTAAATAGGACACATCTCTATACCAGGTTCTGTAGTGAATAGGACACATCACTATACCAGGTACTGTAGTGAATAGGACACATCTCTATACCAGGTACTGTAGTGAATGGGCCACATCTCTATACCATGTACTGTAGTGAATAGGACACATCTCTATACCAGGTACTGTAGTGAATAGGACACATCACTATACCAGGTACTGTAGTGAATAGGACACATCACTATACCAGTTACTGTAGTGAATAGGACACATCTCTATACCAGGTACTGTAGTGAATAGGACACATCTCTATACCAGGTACTGTAGTGAATGGGACACATCTCTATACCAGGTACTGTAGTGAATAGGACACATCTCTATACCAGGTACTGTAGTGAATAGGACACATCACTATACCAGGTACTGTAGTGAATAGGACACATCTCTATACCAGGTACTGTAGTGAATAGGACACATCTCTATACCAGGTACTGTAGTGAATAGGACACATCTCTATACCAGGTACTGTAGTGAATAGGACACATCTCTATACCAGGTACTGTAGTGAATAGGACACATCTCTATACCAGGTACTGTAGTGAATAGGACACATCACTATACCAGGTACTGTAGTGAATAGGACACATCACTATACCAGGTTCTGTAGTGAATAGGACACATCTCTATACCAGGTACTGTAGTGAATAGGACACATCTCTATACCAGGTACTGTAGTGAATAGGACACATCTCTATACCAGGTACTGTAGTGAATGGGACACATCTCTATACCAGGTACTGTAGTGAATAGGACACATCTCTATACCAGGTACTGTAGTGAATAGGACACATCTCTATACCAGGTACTGTAGTGAATAGGACACATCTCTATACCAGGTACTGTAGTGAATAGGACACATCTCTATACCAGGTACTGTAGTGAATAGGACACATCACTATACCAGGTACTGTAGTGAATAGGACACATCACTATACCAGGTACTGTAGTGAATAGGACACATCTCTATACCAGGTACTGTAGTGAATAGGACACATCTCTATACCAGGTACTGTAGTGAATAGGACACATCTCTATACCAGGTACTGTAGTGAATAGGACACATCTCTATACCAGGTACTGTAGTGAATAGGACACATCTCTATACCAGGTACTGTAGTGAATAGGACACATCTCTATACCAGGTACTGTAGTGAATAGGGCACATCTCTATACCAGGTACTGTAGTGAATAGGACACATCTCTATACCAGGTACTGTAGTGAATAGGACACATCTCTATACCAGGTACTGTAGTGAATAGGACACATCACTATACCAGGTACTGTAGTGAATGGGACACATCACTATACCAGTTACTGTAGTGAATAGGACACATCACTATACCAGGTACTGTAGTGAATAGGACATATCTATATACCAGGTACTGTAGTGAATAGGACACATCTCTATACCAGTTACTGTAGTGAATGGGACACATCTCTATACCAGGTACTGTAGTGAATGGGACACATCTCTCTACCAGGTACTGTAGTGAGTGGGACACATCTCTATACCAGGTACTGTAGTGAGTGGGACACATCTCTATACCAGGTACTGTAGTGAATAGGACACATCTCTATACCAGGTTCTGTAGTGAATGGGACATATCTATATACCAGGTACTGTAGTGAATAGGACACATCTCTATACCAGTTACTGTAGTGAATGGGACACATCTATATACCAGGTACTGTAGTGAATGGGACACATCTCTATACCGGGTACTGTAGTGAGTGGGACACATCTCTATACCAGGTACGGTAGTGAGTGGGACACATCACTATACCGGGTACTGTAGTGAATCGGACACATCTCTATAAAAGGTACTGTAATGAATAGGACACATCTCTATACCAGGTACTGTAGTGAATGGGACATATCTCTATACCGGGTACTGTAGTGAATAAGACACATCTCTATACCAAGTTCTGTATTGAATGGGACACATCTCTATACCAGTTACTGTAGTGAATAGGACACATCACTCTACCAGGTACTGTAGTGAATAGGACACATCTCTATACCAGGTACTGTAGTGAATAGGACACATCTCTATACCAGGTACTGTAGTGAATAGGACACATCTCTATACCAGGTACTGTAGTGAATAGGACACATCTCTATACCAGGTACTGTAGTGAATAGGACACATCTCTATACCAGGTACTGTAGTGAATAGGACACATCTCTATACCAGGTACTGTAGTGAATGGGACACATCTCTATACCAGGTACTGTAGTGAATAGGACACATCTCTATACCAGGTACTGTAGTGAATAGGACACATCTCTATACCAGGTACTGTAGTGAATAGGACACATCACTATACCAGGTACTGTAGAGAATAGGACACATCTCTATACCAGGTACTGTAGTGAATAGGACACATCTCTATACCAGGTACTGTAGTGAATAGGACACATCTCTATACCAGGTACTGTAGTGAATAGGACACATCTCTATACCAGGTACTGTAGTGAATAGGACACATCTCTATACCAGGTACTGTAGTGAATAGGACACATCTCTATACCAGGTACTGTAGTGAATAGGACACATCTCTATACCAGGTACTGTAGTGAATAGGACACATCTCTATACCAGGTACTGTAGTGAATAGGACACATCTCTATACCAGGTACTGTAGTGAATAGGACACATCACTATACCAGGTACTGTAGTGAATAGGACACATCACTATACCAGGTACTGTAGTGAATGGGACACATCTCTATACCAGGTACTGTAGTGAATAGGACACATCTCTATACCAGGTACTGTAGTGAATAGGACACATCTCTATACCAGGTACTGTAGTGAATGGGACACATCTCTATACCAGGTACTGTAGTGAATAGGACACATCTCTATACCAGGTACTGTAGTGAATAGGACACATCTCTATACCAGGTACTGTAGTGAATAGGACACATCTCTATACCAGGTACTGTAGTGAATAGGACACATCTCTATACCAGGTACTGTAGTGAATAGGACACATCTCTATACCAGGTACTGTAGTGAATAGGACACATCTCTATACCAGGTACTGTAGTGAATAGGACACATCTCTATACCAGGTACTGTAGTGAATAGGACACATCTCTATACCAGGTACTGTAGTGAATAGGACACATCACTATACCAGGTACTGTAGTGAATGGGACACATCTCTATACCAGGTACTGTAGTGAATGGGACACATCTCTATACCAGGTACTGTAGTGAATAGGACACATCTCTATACCAGGTACTGTAGTGAATAGGACACATCTCTATACCAGGTACTGTAGTGAATAGGACACATCACTATACCAGGTACTGTAGTGAATAGGACACATCTCTATACCAGGTACTGTAGTGAATAGGACACATCTCTATACCAGGTACTGTAGTGAATAGGACACATCTCTATACCAGGTACTGTAGTGAATAGGACACATCTCTATACCAGGTACTGTAGTGAATAGGACACATCTCTATACCAGGTACTGTAGTGAATAGGACACATCTCTATACCAGGTACTGTAGTGAATAGGACACATCACTATACCAGGTACTGTAGTGAATAGGACACATCTCTATACCAGGTACTGTAGTGAATAGGACACATCTCTATACCAGGTACTGTAGTGAATAGGACACATCTCTATACCAGGTACTGTAGTGAATAGGACACATCTCTATACCAGGTACTGTAGTGAATGGGACACATCTCTATACCAGGTACTGTAGTGAATAGGACACATCTCTATACCAGGTACTGTAGTGAATAGGACACATCTCTATACCAGGTACTGTAGTGAATAGGACACATCTCTATACCAGGTACTGTAGTGAATAGGACACATCACTATACCAGGTACTGTAGTGAGTGGGACACATCACTATACCAGGTACTGTAGTGAATGGGACACATCTCTATACCAGGTACTGTAGTGAATAGGACACATCTCTATACCAGGTACTGTAGTGAATAGGACACATCACTATACCAGGTACTGTAGTGAATAGGACACATCACTATACCAGGTACTGTAGTGAATGGGACACATCACTATACCAGGTACTGTAGTGAGTGGGACACATCACTATACCAGGTACTGTAGTGAATAGGACACATCTCTATACCAGGTACTGTAGTGAATAGGACACATCTCTATACCAGGTACTGTAGTGAATAGGACACA
Organism: Bufotes viridis; assembly: GCA_033119425.1. Taxonomy (NCBI): domain Eukaryota; kingdom Metazoa; phylum Chordata; class Amphibia; order Anura; family Bufonidae; genus Bufotes; species Bufotes viridis. Next base: position 12,346,448 of record CM065592.1, on the reverse strand, counting down.
TCACTATACCAGGTACTGTAGTGAATAGGACACATCACTATACCAGGTACTGTAGTGAATGGATCTCAGATATTATGCAGTGCAGAAGGTGAAGTTATGGCATTATGTAGCGTGACAAGTCCTGGGTCACATGACCAGCCAGCATCGGCCTGTCCCTATAGACACCCTATAAAGATAATGGCTACTTCCTGGTAACTTGTATCTCTTTGCTCTGTATTTTGCATTGATTTGCTTTATCTTTCTCCTTTGTGACATGAGTTCGGTTTCCAGGAGGAGTTTACACTAATGTGATGTGTTTTTCATCCAGCATCTGTCAGGCGGCTGAACAGAGAGATCTTCTGCTTCTTCTCGCAGCTCCTCTTACTTCTCAGCGAGTGTCACCCTGTTCCCTCTGAAATCACAGTGACCTTGGTAAATGCCTAATGTACCGGACTATAGTCATTCTATGATTAACAACCCCAATCATCCTCACTGCCGCACCAGTAGCAGAAAGCGCAAATCTTCTTCTTCTGATTTTAAAACTTTGAACAAATTGTAGCTTATATAAAGTCAACGGTTATAGAGCAAAGGTAGTCATAACTGATGAAAAGGAACAAGTATAAAGTAGCCTTTATTTTACTCAAGAGCTGCACTCACTATTCTGCTAGTGCAGTCACTGTGTACATACATTACATTACTTATCCTGTACTGATCCTGAGTTACATCCTGTATTATACTCCAGAGCTGCACTCACTATTCTGCTGGTGAAGTCACTGTGTACATACATTACATTACTTCTCCTGTACTGATCCTGAGTTACATCCTGTATTATACTCCAGAGCTGCACTCACTGTTCTGCTGATGTAGTCACTGTGTACATATATTACATTACTTATCCTGTACTGATCCTGATGTACACCCTGTATTATACTCCAGAGCTGCACTCACTATTCTGCTAGTGCAGTCACTGTGTACATACATTACATTACTTATCCTGTACTGATCCTGAGTTACATCCTGTATTATACTCCAGAGCTGCACTCACTATTCTGCTGGTGCAGTCACTGTGTACATATATTACATTACTTATCCTGTACTGATCCTGAGTTACATCCTGTATTATACTCCAGAGCTGCACTCACTATTCTGCTGGTGGAGTCACTGTGTACATACATTACATTACTTATCCTGTACTGATCCTGATGTACACCCTGTATTACACTCCAGAGCTGCAATCACTATTCTGCTGATGGAGTGACTGGTTACATACATGACTTATCTTGTACTGTTATGTTTTGTATTCTCCAGAGCTGTATTTCTAAAGAATCAGGATCACTTTTATTTGCAAATAGTTGGAAATATGAAACAATGTTTCTTTTTTTGACTACATGTACAGTATGTGATGTCTCCATGGTCTTGATGGTTCATTGGGCTCTCATAAGTAAGAAGCATGGTCTTAAGGTCCACAGGATTCAACCAGTTTCTTCCCTGGGCTTTATTGGTTCCTGTGTATTAGGAGACCCCTTGTTGTCTGAGAAGGTTTCGCTGTCCCCATCTTTCCTCCACCATCCGGTTTCTTCTCGTTCCTCTAGCCCGTGCAATGATGGAAATTTTTAATATTTACTGAGTAGGGGATTCGGAGCAGTGACTGGGAGCGCTGGATCTTCTGTGATGGATGCGACGTGTCAGCTCTATTTACTGCTCTAATTATACATTGTAATCAAGGGCATTGTACTTTGGGTCTTTTCTTTCCGCATTCGTGTCCAAGTTCAATACCTGAGGCGGCCGGCGGTGGATTTACACGGAGCGCACGAGAACACTTCTGCCCTCCGGCGCTGCTATATTATTTCATGAGCTTAGAATTCTTCACAAGTCAGATATTCCGAAATCACAATCCAGAGGAATAAGGGCTGAAGATCCACCATCAGATCTCCCCTGACAGCGGTGGACAGGAGCTCGATCTGTCCAAGAACAATCCTGTAGACTGCAATGGGTTAATCATAGGGCGTAAGTAAAGAGGGCGCAGAGATCGTTGTTGAACCCAAGCTCTGGGGCTCATTAATACTCTGAACACCGGATTCTTATGGCGAATTGATTCACAAATTTACGAAACTCTCCAGTGGTGTCTGGATTGTTTGTTTAGGCTCTGAGTACTAGGGGAACGCTCCCTAGGATGCCCGCAGCACATTGGTATCGGCTGCCATCAGAAGCTTTTCGCATGCACTGGCCCTTTAAGGGACACACTTGCAGGAGAAGAATAACGAGCCCCTAGAGAGGTGATGTAGTGAGTTGTTGCATTTATAGATAAATCTCAGTTCTTAAGGCCCCTCCCCAACTGACCCCTTTTTATCTGGAAAATTTGGACTTCAGAAGAATCGTACCACTTTTTCCGGATAAACACAGCAGAATGATAATTGATTGGACTGGTGACTTTGACATTTTGAGAAAATTCTAATCTATCAATTTCTATGTGGACGCTGCCTCTGTGATATTCCTAGAATCACTGCCTTTTTTGACCCCTACATTTTGTCTTCTGCTTTGCTTCTGCTATTTTTCCTGGTTTTGACTCCAGTCCTGACCACTTACTCTGCTTGATGCACCCATTCGATTCACTGGTTCTTCTAACCAACGCTTCCATCACTGCTCCGACATCCCACTTGCAATTGGTCACTACTCTGAGGACCATGATCTGGAAATCTGACTTTTTAAAGAGGGTTCACCCAGGTATCTTGACCACTGGCACCCCGACCCATTCATGAGAATGGGGGTCCTATGGCCATGTATGAACGCATCATCAGGTCGCACATGCGTACGGCCAATCTTCACTCTCTATGGGACTGCTGGAAATAGCCAAGCTCTGTTGACAACTACCAGATCTCTTACAGTCCCATAAAGAATGAATGGAACGGTAGCACACATGCATCCCCTGCCACTCATTCATTCTGGGCACAGGACCCCCTTTTCTTGTGATCCCAGAGGTTGGACACCCCTCATGGATCAGATACCTAGCCCATATCCTGGAGCTAAGTGATCGCTTTAGAACTTGCCACCATCCCTTTAAACCTATGGGGGTCCCTGGTGAAAAACTGAACTCTAACCCTTAGACTTTATCTCTCACTTTACTTCATGCCAGACCACAGTCAGTGCAAGGTTCTACTGCCAACAATTCTGATTATTATCATCTTTATGGCACAGACATCAACTCATCGGCAATGACTATACCTATAAATTACTGAACCCTCATGCAATCTTTACATAGACCACATGTTCCTTTTCCTTTGATCTATTATATAATTACGTGTTTTATTGCCTTTTAAACTTAACATAATAGATCCTCAGCTTCTTCCAGGGAATGACAGCATGTCTGAGAATGCAAGGTGCTGTATTATAGGCTGCAATTCTCCTTCTTTGGCTGCTTGGAGGTAACATTTCCAACACTAATCAGATTTTTAGGCGAAGTCGTTAGAGGGTTCTCCGCTTTAGAACCGACACTTTTACATTCAATTACATACGTTTTAAATCAATCAGTATTAAAGGGCCTACACATCCTTAGGATAGGTCAGATCGGTGAGGGTCTGACACCTTCCTCTGAAGGATAGGTCACCAATATCTGTAGTCTAGAGCAGGTATCAGTAAGTGTTTTTAACATTGATATTTTGGTAGCTGAAAATGATAAACTGAGATTCCTCGAACTGATCCTCAACCAGCGGCCCATTGGGTATATCCACTTGCCTGCTGTTTTTGATGATTTAGAGAATATCCACCTGTATCTATCAACATAAATATAGTTTGTAGATGTGTGACATTACCCTGTATTCTACTCCGGAGCTGCAATCACAGTTCTGCAAGCTTCGGAGCTGAAATCTCCCAACATTTTCTTCTTGATCAGTTCTATACCAATATCCTCAAGATGGAACCCACTCACTCATCGCCCCCATAAGAGACCACTCGGGATACAAGTTTCAAAACAGTCTTTATTTCCTTCTCTATTGAAAATCATCAGTAGTATAAATATACTTTGGCATTTGGGAACCTTCACGGCTCCGTCTTAGATAATTATTTATTACAACCCCTTGAGTTAAGCGACACGCTCAGCGTTAACAAATCTTACATATATTTCACAGGATCCTGCAGTTCATCTTTAGAGGCAATATTTTACAAATTCAGATATTTATAGATATGTATAGAGGTCCTCCTATGTACACGAGCAGTGAGAGCTGCATATATTTATATATATATTTATAGGTTATATATCTACCGTCTATGTACAGTACATTGAGTCAAGTATCAAGAAAAAGTCCTTCAGCCGGTGGATGATGTCTCTGATAATGACTAACACCTTTGACACTCTGGTCACAGATAACCTAATATCCCTCATCGATGACATGGTATATGGGCTGATGAGACAACACCTGACTTTGTGAACCCGAAGACATCTATATTCTATACCATGGAGGCCAATAGGGGCTTAGATGTGGACCTTGACTCCAGTCAGAGTTTACCTCTTGAAACATTCCTAATGGCACCTCATGGGTGGGAACTTTGCTCTATAGTCCATGGAAGATGCAATGAACCCAACTGGTTTGGTATCTTCTGTTTACTGTGGAGAGGGACTGTGCATGTATGACTCATTAATGCTATAAATGGGGGGCACAGAACATAGCAGAAGATAGAAGAGAAGATAGAAGAGAGGAACTGGGGAAAACAGGTTAAGACTACCAGTTGCCTTCAACTTAACCTTCTATGGAAATGAGTGGAACAAGCTTTAGGGACTCAGATGTAGACTCTAACCAAGGTTGACCTCTGCAGTCATCCCCGATCGGTGGCACCTCAAGGGTGAGCACCCTCCTCTATAGTCCATGGAAGATGCAAAACTGGTTTGGTATCTTCTGTTTACTGTAGAGAGTGACTGTGCATGTATGACCAGCTCAATGCCGTAAAGGGGGGGGGGGGGGGTCATGGAGCTTATAGCCGAAGATAGAAGAGAGGAACCAGGGCCCACAAGATAAGACCACCAGTTGCCCACAAGTGGCCTTCTATACTTAGTGTAACAAGCTTTAATGATCTCGGATGTGGACCTTGACTCCAATCAAGGTTTACCTATTCAATCATCCAAGATCAGTGGCAACTCTTGGGTGGGTACTCTGCGCTATCATATTCATGTAAGATGCAATGAGCCCATCTGGTTTGGTATCTTCTGTTTAGTGTTGAGAGTGACTGTGCATATAAGACCCTCTCAATGTTATAAGTGGGGGGCACAGAACATATAGCGGAAGATGTAAGATAAAAGAGGAACCGGGGCCACAGGTTAAGGTCCCAGCTGCCCACCACTGCCCTTCTATAGAGCTGAGTGGAATAAGCATATGTCACCGTCCTGGACTATGTTCAGCTTGCTGTATGAGCGAGACGAGATGCAGATCTTTACCAGACATTGAGATATACGGGACTGTTTTACATCATGTGGCCTGTTAAAAGGAAAGGTCGTTATTTTATAGGTATCAGTCAGCCTTGGATAATGCCTTGGATTATGTCGACCAAGAAATAAGGAGAACTTTTTTTTAACCAACACAATGGATGGAGCCAACGTGGGCCCCCAGCATATCCAAATTAACAGTGGTTACCATGGTGTTTAGACTCCAACCCAATAATAAGATTTCTGTAGACTGCCGTTGACATCAATGGAGATAAAACTGATCCATCAACCTAGCCTCCAACCAGGCACATCTTTTTATATTAGGCAGAATTCCCTTAAAAACAATACGAAAACAATTATTTGATTTTGGGAGGTGTGCTGGTTGAGCTACTTCATGTAAGTCTAAAGCACTTATATCCCTCATGATATCAGACTTAGCTCTGATGTTTGGACATCTTGGCACCAAGTATAGAGAGGGAAACGCCACCCAAAGTATAATTCTTCCACAGGAACTACTCAATAATTATATGTTAAAATAACTTAAGGATTCATATTCATGAATCTCTGATCTCCTCTACTCTCCCAGCATTTGCATAGCAATATATTATACCGTATGTGCACCATAGACCCATGTACAGTAGATCCGGCCATGGCAGTCATCTAGCCCCAGCTGCCCTGCTGAGAATTCAATGATAACATCGCCATTAGCACTTCCAGGAGAGCAGCGGGGGGACAAAATGGCACTGGATAGATTGGGGCTTTTGGAATAAAACTGGTGCTCATGGTGGAGGAACTGGCTTGACAGATGTAGACCATGGCTACCCAGATCACCATGGGTCCTCTAAGTCTAATGGACTTTGCTGTCCTCCAATGTCTGAACATGGGCATGATATCACCTTGCATTATTTCATTTAATGAATTGCTTTTTATCAGTGTCATCTACTAATTGCATCAATATGTCAACGGACCAAGCAACAGATCCATGGTAGACCACAAGTAGTCATACATATTGTGCCATGCTATAGAACTGATAGTCACATTGCCATTCTGACACTTGGCATCAGCATGCCTGGCGATTACTGGGTGCTGTTCCTATGCCTGCACTCTCTATAGCTACACCAGTGGATGCAGGTCATTTCACAAACATCAAATTTAGATGGCTGCCAGGCAATTTCTTTTACCCATAGGTGGTACAAAATTAATTCATAAAAAGGCGACCCTGGAGTACACATGTCCATGATAGTTACGCTCCAATTAGGATGTAGACCATATTTCAATACCTTTTTGACTTCAATTGGAGTGCTTTTCAAGGTAGGGAGAGCCATGTGAATTATGATTTGAGAAAAAGGTGAATTATGTGAATGAATGAAGGTGAATGAATGTAGAACCCTACATTCCAACTCATCCTATAACAAGGGACTAGCCAATTCCAAATATAAAAATACCTAAGCAAATGTATATGAGAACTTCTCAGCCCAACAAAAACATCCTACTTCACTATCACTTCAGAGTATTTACTTGTATATAGAGCTCAGAGCCCAGATTGTGAATGAAGCAACTTCCTCTCTCTCTCTCTCAGCAGGAAATCCCAGCACCTGTTGGCAAGCAAATTATGCCAAAGTGTATAATTGTGATTCTAGGTCTGCAAATTTTAAGTAGATTTAAATTGTGTGACATATCTATGGCTCAAAAGTTACGTTTTCCCTTAAAATGTAAAGCATTATGGGTCTGTAGGAAACATAGATATCAGTCATTTCTTATTTAATTGACAAATTATATCTAAACATAGACCATACAGCATGTCCTTAAGGTTACAACTCTACATGGAAGGGTGGAGTTTAGTTCTGGCTTGTCTCGTCTTATTCATGGGTGGTTTAAACATTTTTTAAGCTCACCTTGTCCACAGGCCCTCACTAGAGAGTCATGCCACCCTCATTTCTGATGCCAGATGAAGGTTCTTGGTATACAAATTAGAAGGAAGACAATTATCTATCTAGTTCTACCTATAGTTAACTGTCCGCACTGTAGAGCCTTGAAACATGACTATGGATATTACCATCTTTATTCTCATGGATGCCTCTGGATGATAACTCTAGTCATGTTTTCAGGCCCTTTAGTTGACTTATAGGGTAGCCAAGTATAGATGGCATCAGAGAGAGATTTTCTGGAGGAACTAATTTTCATACATTTTCCCAAGGAGCATTGCCTGTAAGTCTCCTTACACCAGCTGGATCTCTAAAAGGAGAACCAGTACCTTCCCAGAGAATGGGCATGAACTGGCACCATGAACTAGCTCGTCTTCTATGTACTTGCCTTCTACTTACGTGGGGCATTAATTAAAATATATAAGATGAATATAAGATACTTTTCTTCAAGTTGGTGATTGTGTTGGGTATTGTATTGGAGTTTTTTTTGGGGGGGCTCGGAGAAAAAAGATACAAACGTTGAGTTTTTGGAATCCATGAAAATTCATCAAAGAATTTTAGCAAACACATTGCTACTTAGCAAGAACAAGAACATAAGATGATAGTCAAAGACAGTTTGGGGGCAACATCTTCACCCAAGTAGATCCTGATGAAGTCAACTGTCTAGGCCTCAACGTGCCTGGCTCTGAATATTGTTCAGTGCTGAAGGTCTGTGAATTGCAGATCATACTACCGTGCTGATCACATTAGGCAGACTGCACATGACTTGTCCTCATGGTTACGGGTCTCTGGCTGTTCAAATAATTCTTTAATTTAATTGTTCGAAGAAACAATGGAAGGGCAGCAGCATGCATGACTTAGAGCCCGAGATGCTTAATGAATTCATGGAGGAAATTTATTTGCTAATACAGTTCCTACTCCGTAATATAAACTAATAATTGGAGACTTTCCAACATTTAGAAGGACAGCCACAGAAGTACAGAAGTCCTGTTACTCTATATGAGGTCAACTGGGTCAAACTGGGTCAAACTGTGAGGTGAAGTATGGCTTCAACCTGTTCCAACCATTTAAGATTGTATATGGGGGTGCAGACATTGGCGGATCCAGGGGGGGGGGGCAACGGGGCAATTGAACCCCCCCCCGAGAATCTGAGAATTTATTTTTTCTGATTCCCCCAATGCTGGCTGGCCGTGCCCGCACAGTGTAAATTGCAATACCTGCGACGTGGGCGGCGGGCCGCAGCTAAATTCACATGGGTGGGGGAACCGGAGCGGAGGCAGAGACAGGTGCACGCAGCCAGGAGGAGGGGGAGTGGTCCCGTATGGGGCGCGCAGCACGGCAGACTAGAGTTGGAACAGGAAGAAGAGCCAGCCGCCTGATTGAAGCTGCATCACTGTGCCGGCCTGCATGCCTGTAGTGCTAAGCGAGGTGAGGGCAGCGGCGTGCCGAGCGCTGCTGCTCCCTATATAGTGTATAAGAATTGTCCTGCCCTGGGCCTGGCTGAGAGTAAGTTATATAACAGTACACATATAAAGTATGTACCCTCAACCTCAGCTCAGTTATATTACCCCCTGTAGGCCTGTATAATGTACCCTGACACCCCTCAGTTATATATGTATCAGGATACATTATACAGGGGGTAATATAACTAAGGGGTATCAGGGTACGTTATACAGGGATAATAGAACTGAGGGGGTATCAGGGTAAAATATACAGGGGGTAATATAACTGAGAAGGGCCATCAGGGACATTATACAGGGGTAGTATAAGTTATATTACTCCTGTATAATGTTCCCTGATACCCCTCCTTAGTTATATTACCTTATATTACCCCCTGTATAATTTATCCTGATACCCTCAGTTATATTACCCCTGTATAATGTCCCCTGATACCCCTCCTTAGTTATACAGGGGGTAATATAAGGTAATATAACTAAAGAGGGGTATCAGGGGACATTATACAGGGGTAATATAACTGAGGGGTATCAGGATAAATTATACAGGGGGTAATATAAGGTAATATAATTTATCCTGATACCCCTCAGTTATATTACCCCTGTATAATGTCCCCTGATACCCCTCCTCAGTTATATTACCCCCTGTATAATTTACCCAGATACCCCTAAGTTATATTACCCCCTGTATAATTTACATTGATACCCCTCAGTTATATAACTGAGGGGTATAAGGGTATATTATACAGTGGTAATATAACTGAGGAGGGGTATCAGGGTACATTATACAGGGGTTAATATAACTAAGGGGTATGAGGGTAAATTATACAGGGGTAATATAACTGAGGAGGGCTATCAGGGACATTATCCAGGGATAATGTAACTTAGTACATTATACAGGGTTAATATAACTAAGGGGTATGAGGGTAAATTATACAGGGGTAATATAACTGAGGAGGGGTATCAGGGTAAATTATACAGGGATAATGTAACTTAAATTACCCCTGTATAATGTCCCCTGATACCCCTCCTCAGTTATATTACCCCTGTATAATGTACCCTAATACCCCTCCTCAGTTATATTACCCCTGTATAATGTACCCTGATAGCCCTCAGTTATATAATTGAGGGGTATCAGGGTAAATTATACATGGGGCAATATAACTTAGGGGTATCAGGGTAAGTTATACAGGGGGTAGTATAACTTAGGGGTATCAGGGTAAATTATACATGGGGTAATATAACTTAGGAGTATCAGGGTAAATTATACAGGGCGTAATATAACTGAGGAGGGGTATCAGGGGACATTATACAGGGGTAATATAACTGAGGGGTATCAGGATAAATTATACAGGGGGTAATATAAGGTAATATAACTAAGGAGGGCTATTGGGGACATTATACAGGGGTAATATAAGGTAATATAACTAAGGAGGGGTATCAGGGGACATTATACAGGGGTAATATAACTTATACTACCCCTGTATAATGTCCCTGATGGCCCTCCTCAACAATCTGAAAGTGCCCCTCCCGAGACCAGGCTCTGGATCCGCCACTGGGTGCAGATCTAGGGGAGGAGTCATCCTGGTACTGGTTTAGATTAATGGAGAACCTGGGCAAAATTATTTGGTTTGGGGGCTGACAAACCTTATCCTTTGTAGAAGACATGAGAGGGCATGCCCATAGCTCTCTCCTTTGGGACTTACAGAGACAATCAAGCTTATGTAGACTTCAAAAGAAATGTACATCCACCTATATACTTCTTGGCTTCATAGAATCACTGAATTGTTATCAGAGGATGCCCATTTTCCCGAGCGGTGGGTTCCCAGACTGCTCATAAAAACTGGTCTAGGAAGCGATATCATGGTGGAAGCCCCTTAGATTCTTAGGAGGTGGAGGCACATTCCCCATATTCCTTCTCTAATCTAGCCCTGCTTATTGGGAAAGGTAGAATTCTACTTTAACGGCCCTACCAGTATGACCTTCTGAATTTGTAAAGAGATTGGAGCGAGCTGGCCTATAATGAAGGGGATGGTGCCCAACTAGGCTGGATCATTCAAAGTAGTTAGAGCACTGAGAAGACAGGGATAAGAAGACTCAGAGGACACTGGAAACCTTAATAATCAGCACTTTTCTATTTCTTGAACTATTGATAGTGCTCTTGGCAAAATTGAACTCAATTCCAAGTTGGGCTGTTGTGCCCAATGGGCACTTCTTAAACCTTTGTAGCTGGCCGGCACATCCCAGAATTGATGACTGTACAGAATATAGCCACTAGTATAAGGAGACAACAGTGTAAAGTCCCCTCTACAGGAAACAAAGAATGGCAGTCAGTCTCAAAAAGAAGATATATGGATTTTTGAAAATAAGATTGACACTACCAAAATTTGTTAAACAACAGTCACCTTAGTGATGTCACTAGAGGTCGGGAGGATCTTATGATATCATTGGAGCAAAAATAAGTCCAAAATACTACATTTGTTAGACCTAATCTATCAACAGATACAATACTAAGATGTTAGGGTTGTGGTGTAGGCCTAGGATGAGGTGTAAGGCTATACTTGCAGTGTAGAGTTAGGATAAAATACAAGGTTAAGGTTATTGTATGGGGTTAGGATAATGTAAAGGGTTAAAATCTACAAAGAGTTAAGCATATATATAGTTAAGGTTATGTATATGGTTAGAGTTAAGGTACAGTATGTTCTTTGGGTTAGGTATATGATAAAGGTATGGATTAAGGTATATGGCTAAAGTTAGATAGGTAGAGAGTCCGGGTTAAGGTATATATTTAGGGTAAGGTTAGGGTTGAGGTATGTGGTTAGAGTTAGGCCTGAGATGGGGTTTAGGTAAAGGGTTAACCATTATTAAGATACTGCTTATGATTAAGGTTTGTGGTTAGGGTTGTGTGTAGGGTTAGTTATACTCTTCAGGTAAAAGTCTAGAATTTGGTTAGAGTTAGGTTAGGATTACGTATAGAATTTTAAAGCTAAACGTTTTGAAAGACAGTTAAATGTTATAAATTCAGACCGAACATCCAAATTATTCAGCTACGTAGTTGAGGTAATTTCTACATGGACAACTTGGAGGTCACAGTATGTTTATGAAATGAGAAGAATACTTCTGGAGCAATTTCTCACCATAGAAATGGATTTCCATGGAGATCGTCACAGCATCCAAGGGTTAAAAACCTTGTATAATTTATCTGAGCACCCTTAAAAACTTGGAATGCTCATCCAAGATGGCAGCTATGGAGTGTTTTTGTGGCCCAAACACCTAAGCAGAGTTCCGTCATCTTGTTCAAAATCAGATTGATGAAGTTTTCAACTCTGGATGCTGGAGATCTTTCTACTTCATTCCCTAAACTTTATATTTTCCTGGGAGCCAACTCAGCATCTCCTGGAAATGGTTACTCAATGCTTAATACAGTATTTCAACCCAACAAGTCAAGGACCAATCATGAGGGAAATATAAGGCTCCAATGAAAACAAGAAACGATTCATATTAGAACAACTGGAGAATGGAAGCATATTTTTATGGAGAAGGAAAAAACTTGACTCCCCCCCAATGATGAAGCCAAAGAATTTCGAAGAACATAGAGAAGACAAACCTGCCATAGGTGATGGTAATACTTATCAGTATGGCCAACACCTTGAAGGTTTTACCTCCAAAATTATGATCTGTTTCATTGTGGTTAAGCTCCCCCATTGAGTTTTACAGAATATACCTATCAACTAGGTTACACTATTGGACAGATGTTGTTGAAAATTAGTATTTGTAGAATTGCACACAATTCTGTGTCTCCCTGAGCGTCTCTTCCTATTCCTTTAGATTACAGGAATCAATCTTTGGGTTAGTAAAGTTGTGCGTACAGCCCCACTTAACCTTCATGCTAAAGTCTATTACACGTATATAAATTCAAAAATTTCCAAAAATGTAACGTGGGGTTTTGAGTACAAAGATATGGCATTCGGTATAAATACAGAAGAGCTGTAATACTTATATTATGAGTGAAAATAAATTAGCCCTGGGATTCTTCAGCTTGACTAGCGTATAAAATACACATGCTGCATGTAGAGTGGAATCATCTACCTAAAAACAAAAATACATTTGAAGTGGGTTTGTCTATCAAGGGGCCAGAATATTAATTCCCTTTGAGAAAAATCATGAAGTTGAGTCAAGATGGCTGAACGTTAAAGCTATAGGCAGCAAAAATGTGAATTTCATACCACACAGACTTGACCCAAAATGGCCACCTTGGTTTCATTCGTGGTTGACACTGATCTTTCGAAATGGTGGGACCTATGTATAACAGATGCTATAACTGGTCTATTCAACATATTCTAAACGAATGGGCAGAGTCGGCCACGTGAGCAGATCCCTCAACAATGCTCAACATAGACATCATAACCACTTAGCAACTAAGCTTGTTCCCACCTGTTGACATCAACCTTTCGTGAAGAACAAAGGAAAGCTCATGTATCAACAGTGTCTTTTTGGATATTTTATGGCCATATCTGCATTATGACCATGTTTGAATATGTTCTGCTCTTTTTTTTTAACAACTTGGACAAATGTAAAAAGTTGGAAATTGCACGTTTGGTGCCATTTAAAAAAAAATTGGCACATAGAATTGGCAGGTTGAGATGTGGAAATTTTAGGACTCACATGAAACCGTAGGAAATATGTTATGATTTTTATCTCTTTATTGATCCATCCAGCGCATAAACGAAGCTCGTCGAACATTTTAATCCCATCCCAGGACCTTGTTCACGGCCAAGAGGAGAGAAAATATGGCGTCTCGCTCCTGGATGTAGCTGAGTGATGCCACCTGAGGTTCACCATATCACACAAATCTATCTTCTCTCCTCTTGGCCGTGAATAAGGTCCTAGGAGGGGATTGAAACGTTGGCCAAGCTTTATGTGCTGGATGGATCAATCATGAGATAAAAATCATCATAACATATTTCAGAGTGCCGTGGTGTCTAATGCTATCTACTAGGGGAGTTTCTCTACCATAGAGCACCAGACAACCCCTTGGTAGATACGTCTACACCTCACATGGAACCATAACCTGGATTCTTCTAGATCTAATTTTTCTTCTCACTTTGATACATGATCCCCCAACTCCCAATCACCTATAGCCAATCAACGTGAGGGGTCAGATGGTATGAAAATAAAGAACACTACATTTGTGTGAATACTCTAATTTCAGTAGGCAATTTGTAATAAAAGTCTATATTGTGGGTGAATGGGGACTACACAGAACTTCGCCTCTTCATGAGTCCTCGAAACGTAGAGAGACTGTGCAGTCCTGTGGATACAGAGCTGATGGCTGAATGTTGGTTGTTACAGATACATCCATTGGATGGCATGCCCATGCATCGACCAGGGGAGTGGTGGTTCTGTTCTACACAAGTGTCTGAAGTGGACAGGTCTCGGGGGATGATCATAGGAATGGAATATTGTAGTTTTTCCCTACTTTTGTACCATAAGCAAGAACACATGGACTGGAAGTGAAGAACTTCAGCATACACATTCCGAAAGCCACCCGTTGAAGAACTTGTGTCAGTGGTATGTAGGCTGGAGGGGCCATTTCTGTTCAGTAATGCCCGATGTTCAGCATCCCGTTTTTCGTCCTCGGCATTCATGGTCATGAACCGAAGAACTACCAAGTTAAGGAAAGCTCCTATGACGGTCAGTCCCATTAAAATGTACACAAAGCTGAAGGCAACATACTGGGGCTTGTTTTGGAGAGCAGCGTCTTTCTGGAGGGCAACATAGTCTCCAAATCCAATGGTGGTAAGGGTTATAAAGCAGTAATAGTAGGCATGGAAAAAGCTCCACTGCTCGTAGTAAGAGAAAGCTGCAGCTCCGATGCACAGGGTGCTAATGCAGGAGAAGAAGCCGATGATGACCATGTTGGCCATAGATACGTCAGGCCGTCTCAATCCAAGGCACTTCTTAATACGGTAGAGTAGATACCTGACAAAGGTGTTAATCCTCTCACCCAGGCTCTGGAACATGACCAAAGTGAGGGGGATTCCCAGGAGGGCGTAGAACATGCAGAAGACTTTACCTCCATCGGTGCTGGGAGCAGCATGTCCATAACCTACAGAACACAAAAACATCACATTAGAGATCGGAGCAACCAAAACTATAATGTCTGCAAATACTCAGTGATGGCCCCTGTATGACTGGAGACCGAGCAACTGGTCTGCTCTATATCTGGACTGGATCTTTCTATCTATCTCCTATCAAATCAAATAAGCTTTATTCGCAGGACTAAATACATTTTAGCATTGCCAAAGCAAGTGGGAAATACTGTAATTGGGTGGGGTTGGGGGATGGGGACACATCCAGAGCGGGGATATAGGAGTCCATGTTACATCAGGCTCCTCTCAGTCTATGGCAGGCAGTAATATATTGTGCTGCTATGGCCGCTGTGTTCTCCTCCTCCCCCAGCAGTATGGAGAGTCTCTCTTCCTCCTCCATGGAGGTGAAGTCTGGGCAGAGATCAGACAGTCTCCTGAAGTGAGAGTCCCTCACTGCTGAGTATTTGGGGCACCGCAGCAGGAAGTGAGCCTCATCCTCCACGACCTCCTGGTCGCACTGTTGGCACAGTCTGCTCTCCCTTGGCTGGTACCTCTGTCGGTGACACCCGGATTCGATGAGCAGGCTGTGGGCGCTAAGTCTGTAGCGGCTCAGGATCTGTCGGTCTCTTGGATTGGGGAGTTTCTCCAGATAAGGGGCCAGTTGGTACTCCCTCTGCAGGCTGCGGTATACTGTCTATCTATCTATCTATCTATCTATCTATCTATCTATCTGTCTCATATCTATCTATCTATCTATCTATCTATCTATCTATCTATCTAATATCTATCTATCTATCTATCTATCTATCTATCTATCTATCTATCTATCTATCTATCTATCTATCTATCTATCTATCTATTATCCATATATCTATCTATGTACTCATTTTTTGGTTTCACATCTATTTCACATGACGTTAGCTGTGAAGAAGACAATCACGGTGACGTTCTGGTTTGAGGGCTGATGTCACGGAGAGGCAGGGATGATGATGACACCTCATCTCCTACAACACTGACTTCTATAGGGGGCGTCTCCTTCTCTGGTGGCAGCTCGCAGCGTCCTAAGATTATCTATTATCTCCCTCATAATAAATGCCGTGACAACAGAGAAAGCTGGGAGGCTGACAAGTCAAATACAATGTTCTCTGCCGCCGCTGCTGGGAAAGCTGGGTTGGCCCCCTCCCCCCATATAATCTACAGACTTGTTTAACATAATAACTACCACCATATGTTGGTAAAATAAGACTGTCATACAGATGTCTAAATAGCAGAGCTATATAGGAGTGCTGTCACTACCGCATACTGCAAAGTCATATACTTAGCACCATACAGTGCTCAAATTATACTGTCACACAGTGATCAAAATCTATAGTAATACAGTGCTCAAATAATACCGTAAAAGAGTCCGTAAAACATACAAGCATACAGTACTCAAATACTGTCATACAGTCCTCAAATCATAGACTCATACAGCGCTCAAATAATACTGCCATACAGTAATCAAATAATATCCTAAAAAATACAAATCATAGAATCAGACAGTTCTAAAATATTACTGTCATACAGCGATTGAATAATACTGTCACACTGCTCTCAACTTATACCGTCATACAGTGCTCAAATAATACCATTTACCATTTATAGTGCTGAAATAATGATATCCTCCAGTAAGCAGATAATGCTGTCATAAAATCATCAAGTAATATTGTTGTCGTTTCATCATTACCGCTCAATGATGCCATTATACAGTGATCAAATAATACTGTCACACAGAGTCCTCAACTAATACCTGACTGAATAATGCCCCCATACTGTCAGCAAGTAATACCACCATCCATCCAGTAATCTGATACTGATGAGCCTCCGCTTCCAGGCTTCAGCTGGTGTGGCTAATGTGCCACGTGAGGCCACAGAGTTTGCAGACCCCAGAATGTTTTACTGAGAGCTAAAAACAAAATACCCCCCCCCCTCCTTATAAGAGGCACCGACCCCCATCCACCCAACACTGCAGCATTACCCACAACCCCCGTCAGTATAAATAGTGCTGGATAAGCCTTAGAAAGTCCTGAGACAGAATTCTGGCCCTTAAAGGGGAACTCTCGCCTTCTGAACTCTCTGTTTTACGATTTAGCTGCATTCCACATGTAATAGCTATTCTGAGGCATATTTTCATATGCGCCATTCCTCTATTAATCCTACTAATAGGTTCGGATTAAAGGTCCATGTGGGCGTTACCAGTTGGGAGTGTGTCTCTGCACAGTCTAACTACGGCAGCACTGATTGGATAGTGTCAGACTGTGCAAGGACACACCCCCTACTGGTAACTCCCAGGTGGACTTTTAGTCGGGAACTACTAGAAGGAATAAAAGAGGAATGGCACAACATAGATTTATACAAAAAAATAAAAAATATATGGAGAATGCAAGTACATTATCTGTACTCGGAGAGTTATCACTGTGTTATCGGTGGTGTTACATAGGACTGCAGGTGACATCTACTACATTATCTGTACTCAGAGAGTTATCACTGTGTTATCTGTGGTGTTACATAGGACTGCAGGTGACATCTACTACATTATCTGTACTCAGAGAGTTATCACTGTGTTATCTGTGGTGTTACATAGGACTGCAGGTGACATCTACTACATTATCTGTACTCAGAGAGTTACCACTGTGTTATCTGTGGTGTTACATAGGACTGCAGGTGACATCTACTACATTATCTGTACTCAGAGAGTTACCACTGTGTTATCTGTGCTGTTACATAGGACTGCAGGTTACATCTACTACATTATCTGTACTCAGAGAGTTATCACTGTGTTATCTGTGGTGTTACATAGGACTGCAGGTGACATCTACTACATTATCTGTACTCAGAGAGTTATCACTGTGTTATCTGTGGTGTTACATAGGACTGCAGGTGACATCTACTACATTATCTGTACTCAGAGTTATCACTGTGTTATCGGTGGTGTTACATAGGACTGCAGGTGACATCTACTACATTATCTGTACTCAGAGAGTTATCACTGTGTTATCTGTGGCGTTACATAGGACTGCAGGTGACATCTACTACATTATCTGTACTCAGAGAGTTATCACTGTGTTATCTGTGGTGTTACATAGGACTGCAGGTGACGTCTACTACATTATCTGTACTCAGAGAGTTATCACTGTGTTATCTGTGGTGTTACATAGGACTGCAGGTGACATCTACTACATTATCTGTACTCAGAGTTATCACTGTGTTATTGGTGGTGTTACATAGGACTGCAGGTGACATCTACTACATTATCTGTACTCAGAGTTATCACTGTGTTATCTGTGGTGTTACATAGGACTGCAGGTGACATCTTCTGCATTATATGTACTCAGAGAGTTATACCTGTGTTATCTGTGGTGTTACATAGGACTGCAGGTGACATCTACTACATTATCTGTACTCAGAGTTACCACTGTGTTATCGGTGGAGTTACATAGGACTGCAGGTGACATCTACTACATTATCTGTACTCAGAGTTATCACTGTGTTATCGGTGGTGTTACATAGGACTGCAGGTGACATCTACTACATTATCTGTACTCAGAGAGTTATCACTGTGTTATCTGTGGTGTTACATAGGACTGCAGGTGACATCTACTACATTATCTGTACTCAGAGAGTTATCACTGTGTTATCTGTGGTGTTACATAGGACTGCAGGTGACATCTACTACATTATCTGTACTCAGAGAGTTATCACTGTGTTATCTGTGGTGTTACATAGGACTGCAGGTGACATCTACTACATTATCTGTACTCAGAGAGCTATCACTGTGTTATCTGTGGTGTTACATAGGACTGCAGGTGACATCTACTACATTATCTGTACTCAGAGAGTTATCACTGTGTTATCTGTGGTGTTACATGGGACTGCAGGTGACATCTACTACATTATCTGTACTCAGAGAGTTATCACTGTGTTATCTGTGGTGTTACATAGGACTGCAGGTGACATCTACTACATTATCTGTACTCAGAGAGTTATCACTGTGTTATCTGTGGTGTTACATAGGACTGCAGGTGACATCTACTACATTATCTGTACTCAGAGAGTTATCACTGTGTTATCTGTGGTGTTACATGGGACTGCAGGTGACATCTACTACATTATCTGTACTCAGAGAGTTATCACTGTGTTATCTGTGGTGTTACATAGGACTGCAGGTGACATCTACTACATTATCTATACTCAGAGAGTTATCACTGTGTTATCTGTGGTGTTACATAGGACTGCAGGTGACATCTACTACATTATCTATACTCAGAAAGTTATCACTGTGTTATCTGTGGTGTTACATAGGACTGCAGGTGACATCTACTACATTATATGTACTCAGAAGGCTATCACTGTGTTATCTGTGGTGTTACATAGGACTGCAGGTGACATCTACTACATTTTCTGTACTCAGAGAGTTATCACTGTGTTACCTGTGGTGTTACATAGGACTGCAGGTGACATCTACTACATTATCTGTCCTCAGAGAGCTATCACTGTGTTATCTGTGGTGTTACATAGGACTGCAGGTGACATCTACTACATTTTCTGTACTCAGAGAGTTATCACTGTGTTATCTGTGGTGTTACATAGGACTGCAGGTGACATCTACTACATTATATGTACTCAGAGAGTTATCACTGTGTTATCTGTGGTGTTACATAGGACTGCAGGAGACATCTACTACGTTATCATGGGACTGCAGGGAGTCATCTACTGCGTTATCTGTGGTACTCAGAGAGTTATCACTGTGTTATCTGTGGTGTTACATAGGACTGCAGGAGACATCTACTACATTATCTGTACTCAGAGAGTTATCACTGTGTTATCTGTGGTGTTACATAGGACTGCAGGAGACATCTACTACATTATCTGTACTCAGAGAGTTATCACTGTGTTATCTGTGGTGTTACATAGGACTGCAGGTGACATCTACTACAGTATCTGTACTCAGAGAGTTATCACTGTGTTATCTGTGGTGTTACATAGGACTGCAGGTGACATCTACTACATTATCTGTACTCAGAGAGTTATCACTGTGTTATCTGTGGTGTTGCATAGGACTGCAGGCAATATCTACTACATTATCTGTACTCAGAGAGTTATCACTGTGTTATCTGTGGTGTTACATAGGACTGCAGGTAGCATCTACTACATTATCTGTACTCAGAGAGTTTTCACTGTGTTTTCTGTGGTGTTACATAGGACTGCAGGTGACATCTACTACATTATCTGTACTCAGAGAGTTATCACTGTGTTATCTGTGGTGTTACATAGGACTGCAGGTGACATCTACTACATTATCTGTACTCAGAGAGTTATCACTGTGTTATCTGTGGTGTTGCATAGGACTGCAGGCAATATCTACTACATTATCTGTACTCAGAGAGTTATCACTGTGTTATCTGTGGTGTTACATAGGACTGCAGGTGACATCTACTACATTATCTCTACTCAGAGAGTTATCACTGTGTTATCTCTGGTGTTACATAGGACTGCAGGTGACATCTACTACATTATCTGTACTCAGAGAGTTATCACTGTGTTATCTGTGGTCTTACATAGGACTGCAGGTGACATCTACTGCATTACCTGTACTCAGAGAGTTATCGCTGTGTTATCTGTGGTGTTACATAGGACTGCAGGTGACATCTACTACATTATCTGTACTCAGAGAGTTATCACTGTGTTATCTGTGGTGTTACATAGGACTGCAGGGGACATCTACTACATTATCTGTACTCAGAGAGTTATCACTGTGTTATCTGTGATGTTACATAGGACTGCAGGTGACATCTTCTACATTACCTGTACTCAGAGAGTTATCACTGTGTTATCTGTGGTGTTACATAGGACTGCAGGGGACATCTACTACATTATCTTTACTCAGAGAGTTATCACTGTGTTATTTGTGATGTTACATAGGACTGCAGGTGACATCTTCTACATTACCTGTACTCAGAGAGTTATCACTGTGTTATCTGTGGTGTTACATAGGACTGCAGGTGACATCTACTACATTATCTATACTCAGAAAGTTATCACTGTGTTATCTGTGGTGTTACATAGGACTGCAGGTGACATCTACTACATTATCTATACTCAGAAAGTTATCACTGTGTTATCTGTGGTGTTACATAGGACTGCAGGTGACATCTACTACATTATATGTACTCAGAAGGCTATCACTGTGTTATCTGTGGTGTTACATAGGACTGCAGGTGACATCTACTACATTATCTGTACTTAGAGAGCTATCACGGTGTTATCTGTGGTGTTACATAGGACTGCATGTGACATCTACTACATTATCTGTACTCAGAGAGTTTTCACTGTGTTATCTGTGGTGTTACATAGGACTGCAGGTGACATCTACTACATTATCTGTACTCAGAGAGTTATCACTGTGTTATCTGTGGTGTTACATAGGACTGCAGGTGACATCTACTACATTATCTGTACTCAGAGAGTTATCCCTGTGTTATCTGTGGCGTTACATAGGGCTGCAGGTGACATCTACTACATTATCTGTACTCAGAGAGTTATCCCTGTGTTATCTGTGGCGTTACATAGGACTGCAGGTGACACTACATTATCTGTACTCAGAGAGTTATCACTGTGTTACCTGTAGTGTTACATAGGACTGCAGGTGACATCTGCTGCATTATCTGTATTCAGAGAATTATCACTGTGTTATCTGTGGTGTTACATAGGACTGCAGGTGACATCTGCTACATTATCTGTACTCAGAGAGTTATCACTGTGTTATCTGTGGTGTTACATAGGACTGCAGGTGACATCTACTACATTATTTGTACTCAGAGAGCTATCACTGTGTTATCTGTGATGTTACATAGGACTGCAGGTGACATCTACTACATTATCTGTGCTCAGAGAGTTATCACTGTGTTATCTGTGGTGTTACATAGGACTGCAGGCCCCCATCTATTATTAGTAATTAATATCAAAGCACAGAGTTAAGTGACAATTACGTCTCTGCTACATCTGTTTTCCCAGATGTCTTGCTCTGGAGGACTCGTACCTCCGCTCTGCTCCGCAGTCTTAATAGTTTGGATTGTGTCATGGAAAATTGCAGAAGCCGGAGCACAAAGTTCAGAAGAGCTGGCGCTGTGCTCGCCGCTGGCCGCCCTCCAATCCCTCCTCGTCCTTCTTGCTCGCACTGAATCCTCGCGTCTTCTCCTCCTTGTTTTCTTCTCATTGTCCTGGCTGCATCTACAGAAAGCTTTCAGCAAGAAGTGATAGTGCTGGGATTTTGCGCGCCGTCTGCCTGTCTGCGAGCTGTGAGGTGGTCTGTGCACTGACATTTCCCAAAAGATGATACTTTAGCAGTCCACACAGAGCGTAGCAGAGACAAGTTTGTCACTGAACACAATTTGTGGTTTTACATAGGACTGCATGCAAACTGACTGCATTTTCTCATCACGTGAGTAATGCAGATCCTCGCTGAAGCATAACTTAGAGCCCCAGGGGCCCAATGCAGAATCTGTACCAGAGCCCCCACCTTCCATGTGGCCGAGAGGATTTTGGGTTCCCCTCGGCACCATGAACTGGCTTTTGCTGCTATCTCTATAGCTATACCCATGGATCTAACAAATGACAAACTCAGCTCTGCTACGTTTCCCGGATTTCAATAAAAAGAACCTCGCGGGATTTCTGCACCCAGTAGATCACGTCCCTGGTCGGGGTGAATAATGGGGAAAATATTTACACTTTTTATAATAGAATTTTAGTGTTTCAGTTGTCTGCCATCTTTAAGACCTCTTCTTGCAATCATTGAATGGAAACATCAGATGGCTATGGGGTTTGTTCGATGTATCATCCTAGCAGCAGCAGTAAACTCTTACAGATGTAGCAGAGTCATAACGCATGAACCGGATGGGATAACGCACCAAGTTGGGTACTGACCCACATGCTGGGGGTTGTAGTTTAGTCCCAGCTGTAGTATCTGGCGCTGGTAGTTTGCCCAATCATCTTATAATAGACGGGGAGCTGTAATAGATCTCCGCATCCGCACTGCTATCATCTGGATAATATATTACTGAATGAGAACACGATTATCCCCGTCCGTGATGTCCCTCGGTGTCATCGTCCCCTGTGGCCGCTATTTACAGCCTGGTATGTGCGCAGACACTACATCTCCGGGACGTATTCATAGCTCTGCTATATTTCAGGACTTCATGTAGTTAGCGGCTTCTTCAGTAATAAAGTAAGGCAGAGGCCTCCGCTATTCAGCAGAACTCCGCAGCCTTCATAAATCCTCCCCGGTGGGGGCTTCTTCTCCAGACGTGATCCGAACTTCTCTTCTGCTCTGTCTCTGGGGCAGTTATAGACTTTCATTACAGACCCTGACCTTTATAACACCGCCATGTCGTGCCAAATGTACTCACTGAAAACCCATAGTTAAAATTCTGACAGATAGAGAAGTAATTGTGTTAAATAAATACATAGAAGTGCCACACAGGGCTCACATAATACAACCGTATAGTGCTGACATAATACAACCACATAGTGCTCACATGGTGCAACCATATAGTGCTGACATAATGCAACCATATAGTGCTGACATAATACAACCACATAGTGCTCACATGGTGCAACCATATAGTGCTGACATAATACAACCACATAGTGCTCACATGGTGCAACCATATAGTGCTGACAAAATGCAACCATATAGTGCTGACATAATACAACCACATAGTGCTCACATGGTACAACCATATAGTGCTGACATAATACAACCGTATAGTGCTCACATAATACAACCGTATAGTGCTGACATAATACAACCATATAGTGCTGACATAATGCAACCGTATAGTGCTGACATAATACAACCACATAGTGCTCACATGGTGCAACCATATAGTGCTGACATAATACAACCACATAGTGCTCACATGGTACAACCACATAGTGCTGACATAATGCAACCACATAGTGCTGACATAATACAACCACATAGTGCTCACATGGTGCAACCATATAGTGCTGACATAATACAACCACATAGTACTGACATAATACAACCATATAGTGCTGACATAATGCAACCGTATAGTGCTGACATAATACAACCACATAGTGCTGACATAATACAACCACATAGTGCTCACATGGTGCAACCATATAGTGCTGACATGGTGCAACCATATAGTGCTGACATAATACAATCATATAGTGCTGACATAATACAACCATATAGTGCTCACATAGTGCTATCATATAGGGCTAACATAATGCAACCATATAGTGCTGACATAATGCAACCATATAGTGCTGACACAATACAGCCATATAGTGCAGACATAATACAGCCATATAGTGCTCACATAATACAACCATATAGTGCTCACATAATACAACCATATAGTGCTCACATAATACATGCATATAGTGCTGACATAATACAACCATATGGTGCAGACATAATACAGCCATATAGTGCTCAAATTATAAAACCATATAGTGCTGACATAATACAACTATAATTACAGCTATATAGTGGACATATAATACAACCAGATAATCTAATTCTATCATGAACTTCTCTGGTTCAATACAGAATCCTAAAAACAGCATAACCTTGGCGATATTCCTGGTGCTACCCCTGGTCTCAATGCCAAAATATGCGCCATCCCTTATGGGCGTGCAATTAGTGTGATCGCAGAGGACACAGCGGCCATCCTGGCGTCTGAATCTCCCTATCGGTTGTATGTCGGTATTATTTACACATTGTATGGCGGTGTGCCTGCATGGAGATGTTATCTGGTCACTGTATTTTCTGAGCGGGGGTATTTTTAATGTGTGGCACTGCGCGGTATATTATTGCGCACAGTCTATATCACTATTTTTATGCTGTCACCATCCTGCAGGATCACAATGGAGATGAGCTCCTTGGCTTTCTGAGCGTCAGCGCTGCGATGGTTGGGACTGATGGCTTTAACCCTTCAATATCTGTCATGGGTTCTGCCACCATGCCAAAAACATCAGCGGCAGGGGGTCGTCAGATATCCACAACCGGACACCTGCTGCAGCTTCCAGGATCCCAGCGGTTTAACCACTTAGATACCGCAGCCAATAGTGACTGCGGCATCTAGACCGAAGAAGGGGGTTCCCTCTGCCAGCCCATCACATTAACCCCTGGAAGGCGGTGCAGAGCAAAACCGAAACCCACCGCCCATAAACACATCTATCCAAAAAAGCAAGCCCTCTCACAGCAAAATTTCTGGTTCTCAAAACCAACTGGGCGACGAATTTACCATGTCCTCTGGGAAAGGGTTAATGCTGATAAGTGCTCGAAATGAAACCCGCCACGTAGGGCAGTGAAAGTCCCATCTGACTCATTAATGAAGCCTTTTATTATGACTGCGACCTGACAAATAGAAGATGACGGAGCGGCCGGGGCCCGGGGCGCGCTGAGAGCGGTGAGCGTTCTGTAAATGTTTGCTTTGCCCGGCTTTTAAAAAGCGCGAGAAGCCCGTTAATGCCGTCCTAAGTGATAACGTGACAATGGCGGTTGATAAATCGCTGGATCCCAGCAGACAGAAGGAGATTTTGTTTGCTTTAATGACGCTCTTCCCTCCGTCTATCGCTGATTCATTGGGCTGATAATAACTCCTGAGCATCAACAGTGTCACGCCGGGTAACGCGCCGCAACATCATTCCGTCAGATCCCGTTACGTCAAAGGGTTTGGAATTGTTACATTTTATCTTTTTTCCATTCATTTTTGTGAATTGTGAAATTTTATCTTTTTCCTTGAATTTTTTTGAATTGTTACATTTTATTTTTTTTCCTTTTTTTTTGAATTATTACACTTTTTTTCCCTTGGATTTCTTATTTTTTTATTTTTACATTTTAGATTTTTTTACCTTGATTTTTTTGAATTGTTACATTTTATCTTTTTTTACTTAAAATGTTTTGAATTGTTACATTTTATCTTTTTTATCCCTTGAATTTCTTTTTTGAATTGTTACATTTTTCTTTTTCTCCTTGATTTTTACATTTTTCTTTCTTAATTTTTTTTTCTAATTTTTTTTCCCTTTAATTTTTTAATTGTTACATTGTATCTTTTTTCCCCTTTAATTTTCTTATTTGTTACAATTTATCTTTTTTGCCTTGAAATTTTTGAATTGTGATTTTATCTTTTTTCCTCAAATTTTATTTACCTTTTTTCTTTTTTCGTTGACTTTTCTGAATTGTCACATTTTTCGTTTTTTTCCCTTGAATTTTTATATTTATTTCATTTTATCTTTTTTCCCTCAATTTTTTGAATTGTTAAATTTTCCCTTTTTTTCCCTCATCATTTTTAACATTTTTCTTTTGCATTTTTTTGGGTGGATATTTTTGACCGTAATTGAAGTTATGTAAATAGGTGAACCTCCTGGCCTAGTAATGCTCACACAGCTGATACATAGTAACATAGTATATAAGGCCGAAAAAAGACATTTGTCCATCTAGTTCGGCCTGTTTCCTACAAGTTGATCCAGAGGAAGGCAAAAAACCCCTGTGAAGTAGAAGCCAATTTTCCCCACCTAAGGGGAATACAATTCCTTCCCGACTCCAATCAGGCAATCAGAATAACTCCCTGGATCAGTGACCCCTCTCTAGTAGCTATAACCTGTAATATTATTACACTCCAGAAATACATCCAGGCCCCTCTTGAATTCCTTTATTGTACTCACCATCACCACCTCCTCAGGCAGAGAGTTCCATAGTCTCACTGCTCTTACCGTCAAGAATCCTGGTCACTGCCACAACTGCAGCTGGAGTAAAGTGGTCGAGGGCTCAGAAATTAGGGGGCGTGGCCTTTTATATCAATGTGTGAGACTTGGTGCCAGAAGGAAATGTTGTCAGCTCATAGCAAGAGCCTGGTAAATGTAACAGCATGTGAATGGCCCTGGCGTGGCATGGGTCCAGCGTATGTGTGTGGGTGCGGTACAACCAGCGCAAGGTTGGCCCAGGTAGCATGCATCCTATGTGTGAATGGGTATATGTCCAGTATGTGACTGGACAACTGCAAAAAAAAGGGGGTCAGTCAGCACATCCCAATGGCAGCATGCACCTAGCTGATCGGACGCAGGGCAGTCAGGGGCGCACTCTGACACTCAGTGGATGAGTATTAGCTTTATTTGAGTGAACGACGCGTTTCGGGGCACAGACCCCTTTATCAAGTCTAAAAAATATATACATATATGTATGTGTACAGTAAATTACATAAGAGAACTTCAATAAAAAGCTATAATCGGCTTGTTTGTTGAATAAATACGTGTGCACATAAATAAATTAAGAATAAAATAAAGTTAAAACAACTTGTTTGGTAAATAAATAAATATGTTCATGAATAAATTAATAATGAAAAATTAAATCAATGTTTGTTCATTTCATCTTAAGTATGCTAAAAGGAGGGAGAGGAGGCCTGATGACCGAGGATGATTTCATATCGGGCGGACATACTATATATACACACTTATGTAATAAACGCATGTACACACAGATATACATGTGGAATAATATATATGTATATGCACCTAAATTTCATAAAAAATTTACGTGTTCATAAAAAATGACAGCGCCATTTTGTAGGGCTGGGTGCTGTATTAATAGTATGTTTAATGGTCGGAGGGATTGTATTTATTGGAAGCCATTTGGCACTAGGAGAAGTATAGAGTGGGCTCAGCATGCATGTTGGTACCTGCATCCCTGGATTTAATGGAGGCCATTATGGCACCAAAACTGGTAAAAAGCAGAGTGGACCCAGCATGCATGTGGAACCTACACTCCCTGAATTTTAGGGTGGCCATTTTGACACATTACAGGTAGTATTTAGTGTTAGGTTCCCGTCTGATAGAGATCGCCTTGACGTGGGAGACAGGCCCAAATAATTTTGTACAAAATGTATTTGCCAAGAATCTCAAATTTACAAAATAAGCGTAGCATAAGCATCAGAATATCTTCTATAATTATGTCATTATTGTACTTTATTTGTGTCTGCAGAGTGCCGCTGCATTGTCTTTTTTTCAGTATGTGACTGGTACACGTGTGAAGAGCTGTCTGTATGTGACTGGTCACGTGTTCCTTGTGTAGACAGCCATTGTACGGCACGTGTACACCGTGTCAGTGGTGTGCATGCAAAGAAATTTAAATAAATAGCTTTCAAATACCCTATTTGAGAATTTTTAGGGGGCTCCTACTTTTACGACCCTCACTAGGAGGGTCTCTTTCTTTGGAGGACCCGGGACTTCTGTATATTACATGGATTTTAATGAGTGCCATGTAATACTTCATTTCTCCTGTGGGGGTGCTGCAGGAATACTGAACACACGGCTATCCCAGCAGTCTGCCCCCTGTAGTCGAGGTCAGGACCTCGATACCGCGGCCTGTGCTTTCTGTAAGCAGATTTCTTCCGTGCAGCCTTGCACCGACCCTGCTCATCCAGGTTGTTCATTTTGATTAAACTCCAGATTAAGGTCACGCGTCCTGTTACATCTGGGTGACGCTGAGACACGAGAAGCCGCTTTTAAGGAAATTAATTAAAATGTGAGTAATTAACCGAGGGTCCGGAATTTAGATAAACCAGTCAAAGTCAAGGAAAAAGGGAAGGAAGCAGCAAAACTGCTTATTGTACAGGGTTTGCTGTTTCGGTCTCTACAGGGTAACAAGTCACCGTTTTCCACCATAAGAGATGTCTCTACTGTGTCGTAAAGAGGCTGGGCCCTGAAAACATCTATCACTTATCCACTGCAGAGACCTATCTCGGGGGGTTACCGGGGAACATGTACCCCAGGATTTGAGTGCCAAGAAGGTGCCGACAAGCCACTTTGCCTTGGCCAGGGTATTTCGATATGGGGTTAGAGCAGAAACTTGAACCTCTACCATGAATGAACGAAAACCCAGCTACAGCTGGTTGGCTGGTTGTAGTCAATGGCCGACCACATAGGAATGATTTTCATACATCCTATTAGGGTATTCTAGGTTAAAAAAAAGGAGGGGGTCCTTAATCCAGGATCTTTTGGCCAGAGTGGAGACTATGCACAAAGAACGTCTCTCGCTTTGGAGGACCTGTACTGTCCTGCATTACACGGACAACCCATTTACTGGAATGGACATTGTGCAATACTTAATTTCTCCTGTGGTGGCGCTGCAGGGAAACTGAACACTTACTGCCAGGTTTCCTCACAGATCATAACTGATTGCTGAAGTAGGAGGAGACTTTGTGATCATCTCTTCGCCAAGGGGTCCTTCTCACAAGTAGGGGTTGTCCAAAGTGGAGAGACCTTACAATTGAGGGTTGTTTCAGGCACCTACTAGCATTTTTATCTTTGTTACTGCCAGGAAGAGACATCCAACACAGCTTGGCCCCTGAGTTATCTCGCTCTGGAGGACCTGTGCTGTCCTGCATTACATGGACAACTCAAGTACTTGAATGGACATCATGCAATACTTAATAGGGGTTGTCCAAAGTGGAGAGCCCCTACAATTGAGGGCTGCTTCAGCACCAGAGAGCATTTGGTCTTCACTGCAGGCTACTGCCGAGAGGAAACATCCGCATGGCCTGGCCCCTGAGTGTAGGATATGAATGAGGGATGAAAACAGACCAAATTTCTGTATCTCGGAGCCCTTCTCACGGGGTCTGGGTTCATCCTCTCCTCGATACATGTACTTGACTTCAGACTTGAGGCGAGGCTGTGAGTTCCCATACACAGTAGACAGAGGAGCTCAAATAACACCGTGACCCCTGGCACTCACTGGCGACGGGCCAACATTCTGCCCACGAAAGTCAATTTACAGAAGTGAATCAGACATATTTGCTTCATGTAGTTTTACGTCGTAAGATTGCAGCTTAACACGTAGTAAAATGTGCAAGTCAAACAAACAAAATTCTTGAGGGGCTCGCCTGCCAAAGAGAGAGGCCACGGAGAGGGAAAGCTGGGTGATGGGACATAAAGAGCGGGTCCTCACTGCTGTCTATTAGTGGAACTAAGGATGGGAATAGATATATAGATAGATATGAGATAGATAGATAGATATGACCAGATCAGACCAGTAAAGAGAGGAGACAGCCATATCTGGGTAAGAATAGACCGCTCCATCCTCACCTCTCGGACTGACCTCTACCTCCGTGCAGCATACATAGCTCCACCAGAGTCTCCATACTCCAATCCCGACAGCTTTGAGATCCTACAGAGGGAAGCCGCCCATTTCCAGGCCCTGGGGAATGTTCTCATCTTTAGAGACCTCAATGCAAGAACAGGGAGGGAGAGAGACTACCTGGCAACTGACGGAAATGTCTATATATTCGGAGCAGACACTGACTGACAGCTCAGTGCACACCGAGAGGAAAAGCTATGACAGCACAGTCAATAAAAGTGACAGAAAATTGCTGAACTTATGTCGAAGCCTCGGATTTCATACTCTCAATGGCCGCACCAAGGGAGACTCACTCAGTAGACATACCCTAAAATCCCATGTGATCAACAGTGTGGTAGACTATGCCATCACAGATATGGACCCCAAAAATGTTGGTGGCCACAGACACACCTGTCAGACCACAACCAACTGCTCCTATACATTAAAACCACAAGTAAACCCCCGGCACAAACATCACAGCAGTCCGGCCTCTTCAGCCTACCTCCATCTTTTAAATGGTCCAACGTCAGCCCCAAGGTATATGGAGACCATATACAGCGCAGAGATCCGGGAGATGCTCCATAACTTCCATAGTAAAGTATATGAGCTGAACCCAGAAGGAGTAAATCTCGCGGTAAGGGACTTTAATAATATACTCAACACCATGGCGGAAATGTCTGACCTCAAAAGATGGAACAAAAGGTCAAAAAAGCAAAAACCCAACAATTAGTTCGACCGTGAGTGTAAAGATATAAGGAAGGCGCTAAGAATAGCCTCAAATAGGAAACACCAAGATCCGAACAACCCCAGTCTGAGGGAAGCCTACAACTACATACAAAGGCAATACAAAACCATCCTCAGAAAGAAAAAGCAAGTCAGCATCTCAACCAAGATCCTCCAAATCCAAGACGCTCTCCAGGACAACTCCTTCTGGGAACTATGGAAGCACATGGACAAAACCAGTAAGAACACCAACCTCCACATCCAAAACGGCAACATCTGGCTCCAATACTTCAAGGATCTCTATAAAGACATCTCAAGGGAGGACCAAAGCCCAGAACAGAAAGAAATCGCGAAAAAGCTGAAGGACATGGAGGACAAAATCAAAGATTTCCAAAATCCTCTAGACACACCGATCAAGACAAATCAAACAAATCACAGAAAAAACTATATATACACCATCCTGCACGATATGGTATTAAATGTGCGGATGTATATGGCTACATTTACAAAATCACAGAAAATAATGCACTATAATAATAGATGTAAGCATAACATATGGACTAAGCCCTCACTCTTGATAAAATCTGAGACACTTGGTCAATACAGTTTGATCAAAATACATCTAAGCCCACCTACCAGCGACAAGGTGGTCTCAGTTCAGGCGGGTTCCTATGCTAACCTATTCATGCTGTGGAGCATTTTTCAGGAGCACAGTCCCCGCACATATGGTGTGCTGCCCCTTGTTGCCTCCATGTGCGTCAGCAACCGGTGGGAGGAGAGACACACACACCTATATGTACCACCTTGACCAAGGTCACATATTCACTGAATAATACCACCAGTGTTACTCAATAATGCCTGTGCATCCTAACCATATATTACTACCACATAGTGACTGAATAATACCACAACAATGTTACTAAATGAAAACTCCACATCATGACCACATATTACCACCACATAGTGACTAAATAATACCACCATACACTTCCTGAGGGAAAACAACTATACAAAAACAATATTACCGCCATACAGTGACAACATAGGAGTATATAGTACCAGTTCAACACAGACCACACTGCATATAAGTGAATGGGTAATAGTGTATCTTTATAGCTTCAACACAGCAGCAGTGCCCCATTTGTTTCCACACAGTAATACTGCTCCTACTACAGTAATACTGTCATCACGCATTAACTGTAACTTTAGTGCCATCCTCACAGTAACAGTACACCCTTAATGCACCTACACGGTAATAGTGTCTCCTTACTGCACCTACACAGTGATACCATACCCTTTACTGCGCCTCCACAGTAATGGTGCCCCCTTTACTTCACCTACACAGTAATAGTGTCTCCTTACTGCACCTACACAGTAAAAGTGCCCCCTTACTGCACCTACACAGAAATAATGCCCCTTTACTGCACCTACACAGTAATACCACCCCTTTACTGCACCTACACAGTAATAATGCCCACTTATTGCACCTACACAGTAATAGTGTCCCCTATCTGCATCTACACAGTAGTAGTGCCCCCTTACTGCACCTACACAGTAATAGTGCCCCATTACTGCATTTACACAGTAATAGTGCCCCCTTACTGCACCTACACAGTAATAATGCCCACTTATTGCACATACACAGTAATAGTGTCCCCTTTCTGCATCTACACAGTTGTAGTGCCCACTTTAATGCACCTCCACAGTAATGGTGCCCCTTTACTGCACCTACACAGTAATAGTGTCTTCTTTCTGCATCTACACAGTAGTAGTGCCCACTTTAATGCACCTCCACAGTAATGGTGCCCCTTTACTGCACCTACACAGTAATAGTGCCCCCTTAC
Organism: Bufotes viridis; assembly: GCA_033119425.1. Taxonomy (NCBI): domain Eukaryota; kingdom Metazoa; phylum Chordata; class Amphibia; order Anura; family Bufonidae; genus Bufotes; species Bufotes viridis. The sequence continues at coordinate 12,313,831 of CM065592.1, read as the reverse complement.
TGCACCTACACAGTAACAGTGTCCCTTTACTGCACCTACACAGTAATAGTGCCCCCTTACTGCACCTACACAGTAACAGTGCCCCCTTACTGCACCTACACAGTAATAGTGCCCCATTACTGCATTTATACAGTAATAGTGCCCCCTTACTGCACCTACACAGTAATAATGCCCACTTATTGCACCTACACAGTAATAGTGTCCCCTTTCTGCATCTACACAGTAGTAGTGCCCACTTTAATGCACCTCCACAGTAATGGTGCCCCTTTACTGCACCTACACAGTAATATTGCCCCCTTACTGTACCTACACAGTAACAGTGTCCCGTTACTGCACCGACACAGTAATAGTGCCCCCTTACTGCACCTACACAGTAACAGTGTCCCCTTACTGCACCTACACAGTAATAGTGCCTCATTACTGCACCTTCACAGTAGTACCACCCCCTTCACTGCACCTACACAGTAGTAATGCCCACTTATGGCACCTACACAGTAATAGTGTCCCCTTTCTGCATCTACACAGTAGTAGTGCCCACTTTAATGCACTTCCACAGTAATGGTGCCCCTTTACTGCACCTACACAGTAATAGTGCCCCCTTACTGCACCTACACAGTAATAATGTCCCCTTACTGCACCTACACAGTAATAGTGCTCCTTTACTGCACCTACACAGTAATAATGCCCACTTATTGCACCTACACAGTAATAGTGTCCCCTATCTGCATCTACACAGTAGGAGTGCCCCCTTACTGCACCTACACAGTAACAGTGCCCCCTTACTGCACCTACACAGTAATAGTGCCCCATTACTGCATTTACACAGTTGTAGTGCCCCCTTACTGCACCTACACAGTAATAATGCCCACTTATTGCACATACACAGTAATAGTGTCCCCTTTCTGCATCTACACAGTTGTAGTGCCCACTTTAATGCACCTCCACAGTAATGGTGCCCCTTTACTGCACCTACACAGTAATAGTGTCCCCTTTCTGCATCTACACAGTTGTAGTGCCCACTTTAATGCACCTCCACAGTAATGGTGCCCCTTTACTGCACCTACACAGTAACAGTGCCCCCTTACTGCACCTACACAGTAATAGTGCCCCATTACTGCATTTACACAGTAATAGTGCCCCCTTACTGCACCTACACAGTAATAATGCCCACTTATTGCACCTACACAGTAATAGTGTCCCCTTTCTGCATCTACACAGTAGTAGTGCCCACTTTAATGCACCTCCACAGTAATGGTGCCCCTTTACTGCACCTACACAGTAATAGTGCCCCCTTACTGCACCTACACAGTAACAGTGTCCCGTTACTGCACCTACACAGTAATAGTGCCCCCTTACTGCACCTAGACAGTAACAGTGTCCCCTTACTGCACCTACACAGTAATAGTGCCTCATTACTGCACCTTCACAGTAATACCACCCCCTTCACTGCACCTACACAGTAATAGTGTCCCCTTTCTGCATCTACACAGTAGTAGTGCCCACTTTAATGCACCTCCACAGTAATGGTGCCCCTTTACTGCACCTACACAGTAATAGTGCCCCCTTACTGCACCTACACAGTAATAATGTCCCCTTACTGCACCTACACAGTAATAATGTCCCCTTATCATTATATTTATTAATGATCTTGTAGAAGGCTTGCACAGTAATATATCTATTTTTGCAGATGACACTAAACTGTGTAAAGTAATTAACACTAAAGAGGACAGTTTTCTGCTACAGAGGGATCTGGATAGATTGGAGGCTTGGGCAGAGAAATGGCAGATGAGGTTTAACACTGACAAATGTAAAGTTATGCACATGGGAAGGAATAATGCAAGTCACCCGTACATGCTAAATGGTAAAACACTCAGTAACACTGACATGGAAAAGGATCTAGGAATTTTAATAAATAACAAACTAAGCTGTAAAAACCAGTGTCAGGCAGCTGCTGCCAAGGCCAATAAGATAATGGGTTGCATCAAAAGGGGCATAGATGCCCGTGATGAGAACATAGTCCTACCACTTTATAAATCACTGGTCAGACCACACATGGAGTACTGTGTACAGTTCTGGGCTCCCGTGAACAAGGCAGACATAGCAGAGCTAGAGAGGGTTCAGAGGAGGGCAACTAAAGTAATAACTGGAATGGGGCAACTACAGTACCCCGAAAGGGTATCAAAATTAGGGTTATTCACTCTAGAAAAAAGACGACTGAGGGGAGATCTAATAACTATGTATAAATATATCAGGGGTCAGTACAGAGATCTCTCCCATCATCTATTTATCCCCAGGACTGTGACTGTGACGAGGGGACATCCTCTGCGTCTGGAGGAAAGAAGGTTTGTACACAAACATAGAAAAGGGTTCTTCACGGTAAGAGCAGTGAGACTTTGGAACTCTCTGCCTGAGGAGGTGGTGATGGTGAGTACAATAAAGGAATTCAAGAGGGGCCTGGATGTATTTCTGGAGCGTAATAATATTTCAGGCTACAGCTACTAGAGAGGGGTCATTTCCAGGGAGTTATTCTGATGCCTGATTGGAGTCGGGAAGGAATTTTTTCCCCTTAAGTGGGGAAAATTGGCTTCTACCTCACAGGGCTTTTTTGCCTTTCTCTGGATCAACTTGTAGGAAACAGGTCGAACTGGATGGACAAATGTCTTTTTTCGGCCTTATATACTATGTTACTATGTTACTGCACCTACACAGTAGTATTGCCCCCTTACTGCACCTACACAGTAACAGTGTCCCCTTACTGCACCTACACAGTAATAGTGCCTCATTACTGCACCTTCACAATAATACCACTCCCTTCACTGCACCTACACAGTAATAATGCCCACTTATTGCACCTACACAGTAATAGTTCCCCCTTACTGCACCTACACAGAAATAGTGCCCACTTACTGCACTTACACAGTAATAGTGCCCGCTTACTGCACCTACACAGTAATACCACCCCTTCTCTCGGTACTAGTGGATCCTGCAGCCTATTGGGGTGTCTTGCACAGTGGTGGGGGTCCATGCCTTTTTCTGCTCCGCCATAGTATTCAAGTGTATCCGCAACCTAAAGGACACAGTTAAAAGGAGAGCAAGGGGTGGTTTAACAGGGTAACTGCCCCTTGACATTAATACGCTGGATGTAAGTACAGGTACCCCACTGCCTTAGGACCCCATAATAACTATTCCACTATAGTCAATATTACTACATTATAAATATGCTTAAGGAAGGCACCAGAACTGGTAGTGCTGGGACCACCAATGTTCAGCTCTAAGAGCTGGAGGAACCTGGACACAAGTGAACGATTCCCCTGCAGCGCCCCCACAGGGAAGATGAAGTATTACAATGTTGTCATTTGCATCACTGAAATATCTGTGTAATGCTTCTATGTGTCCTATATGGAGAAACCTTCTTTGTAGGCATTCTTCGCCGTGGCTCACAGATGTGGGTCCCCAGCATGAGACCCCCTATCTGGAAACTCTGAATTCTATCCTATGGCTTTGAAAATTGTTTTTTCCGATGATTTGAGCAGCACCGACCATCTAATATGTATGGGGGGTGTCCCACGTCTCCCCCAATGGTAAGTGTTGAAGGAAAGAAGGACCAGGCGTTTTGAGTTTCATCATGCCCAATCTTCTGTTCCCACAGGAGATAAGCTGCTACTAAAGAGTTCTGGCTTATGGCCCTGAATGCACTGATATAAACATGTATGCTCGGCGGAGTAGACACACTCAGAGGAAAGAGCGTATGATTCAACTTCTATGGGGTGACAGGCGAGCGGTAAGGAGGAAAGTAGAAGGTCTTGACATATCTCAAGATGAATGACACAAGATCACCAGCTTCGAAAAATATAAAACCATGACTTTGTGATACTCTGCTGGGAGTTGTTTATGCTGTAGGTGGCCACCCAGTGGCTGTGATGTGAACTGCAGCCTGTTGATTTTTTTTTTTTCTAATAACATATTGAGATTTTAGCCTTGGAAATTGGAGGAAAGGTAAGGATGGACCCATCTGTACGGTTCAATTTCTCCCCATCCTGTGGTGGCCCCTGATACAGTAAACGTATAACGGGTAATCCATGAAGTGTTATCGTCTGGTATTTGCAGTGTTCTAATGATAAGGCCTTTTTTTTTAATAAAAAGCAAACATCATTATTTTCCTTATCACCTTTTTTCATATCATTGGAGAAGGACTGAGCAGGTTACATCACGTATTGCTCCAGGTCTCCTAGCAATGCTTTCCTAGGAAGGCAGGAAAAGATGACATCACAGACTGATCCGAGGAGAAGCTGGAAGCTTAAATGGGTTATCCAATTTCAAGAAACCCCCCCCCATGTGCCTGGCCCCTCACCGTTAATATACTTACCCCCCTACCGGCGCTGCTCCTGGTCCCTGCACCGCCGCTGCTGCTCCCCCCCCCCCCCGACATCCGGTGTCGGGGGGGAGCAGCCAGTCTTTTTCCTAGGCCAGTGATCTCATATTCATCGGTCACATGGACTAGGTGCAGCTCAGTCCCATTCAAGTGGACCAGGCTGAGCGCAATACCAACCACGGCCACTACAATGTAAGGCGCGCTGCGCTTGGTAAGCTGCAAGAGGGCTGTGGCACTCACCTGAGCACCGCGGCCTCCACAAACAGCTGATCGGTGGGGCTAGCTTGAATTCATGACCTATCCTGAGGACATAAAGATAGTATTCGAATATTGTAAAGGGGTTTCAATACAGATTTTCTTTGCATATCTCAAGTAATATGAACCTCCACTCATGCATGAGTTTAGGGCTCCAGACATTTACTAGAATGGGGGCACATACAGAACGGTCCACCTTTATCTTTCGCAAATTTTGCTACAATTCAGGACAATACGAATTCAATACAATATCATAAAATGCTAGCAAAACTCTCAACGGGCTGCAGTTCACATCATAACCACTGGGTGGCCACACAGAGGCACAAATAGCATAAACAACTCCCGACAAAGTATCACAAAATCATGTTGAGATATTAAGATATTGTATGTCAAGTCTAGAGGACGAGATCCTATTTATCTCTATTGGTGGCCAACAGTAGCTTAAAGGGGTTGACCGATCTCACGCATTGGTCGCATGTCGCTAGGATATGCCACCAATATCTGATAGGTGCGGATTCCTCCTCTGTGACCAGCACTTATCTCTAGAATGGGGCCCCCAAAGAGAAAGATCTCCATTCACTTCTATGGGAGTCCCGAAAAGAGCCGAGTGATTAAACTCGGATATATTCGTAAATCCCATAGAAGTGAATAGAGAGTGCACCTCGATGGGAGTTACGGAAATAACCGGAACAGCGCACGGCTATTTTCAGTCACTCGACTCTTTTTGGAACTCCCATAGAAGTGAATAAAGTGCATGCAGCGCATGAGCGGTGCGCTTTCTTTCACTTTGGGGCCCCCTTTTTAGAGAAAGGTGCAGGTCCCAGAGGTGGGAACCACACCTATCTAACATTGGAGGCATATCCTAGCGATATGCCACCACTGTGTGAGATAGGAAGCCCCTTTTAATTACCTGGAGAGCTGAATGGTCACATTGCCTTAAAGACACCCAGGGGCTTCTTGGTTGCAGAGATCATTGGGGTACCAGGATGAAAATCCCCTTTGATGCAATTTCAAATATATCTCCCGACCATCCTGAAAATCTTTATCGGTGTGCGGAAATATTGATGTATCATGCAGAAGTCACGAAGGATGGTCACCAAAAGTATGGAAAAGCTTGGTGACCATCCCAACATGTAAATGTTGAGGACATGGTCCAAGAGTCATCGAAAAGGAGTGAAGAGGCCCCACTGATGTTAGCGATGAGGCCCCCCTCTCTTCTACTTACTGAACCAGAAGCAATATAATTAAGAAAAGCCTGACTAGACCTTTTAGACCTTGCCAGATGAGGAGGAGACAAGGCTCTGAAGGATGCAGGAGGCCTTAGGTCATATGCAAACGAGCCATGGGGAGAACACTAAAGACATGAAGTGTTAAATCCCTTACATTTCCTCCAAGTAATGACGTAAGAGCCAGAGAGATGGCTGCTGTCCACAGGATGGACGAGGCTGCTTATCAAGGAGATACCATGTGGAAAACCATATGATGTGAGAGTCATCAGTACAGGTCAGTGGGGCTGAGTCTAATATTTCATCTCCACGTAAAGAGGTTTTCCTGAGGAGAGGTCATCAATACAAAAACTAAATTAATTTATCAGTCGGGCAGGCCGATTAGATGCTAAAACGGGGCCTAGGCACTTGGGGGAGCTGAGCTCTGCAACCTCATCCTTGGCCTAGGACATCAAGTCTATTGGTCCCTTCAGTGGCTCATTGCGTTACAAAACCAAGAATGGCCCCTATGAAATAAATGGAGCTGTGCTTGGTACAACATGAAGAGACCGCAACCCCATCAAACAGCTGATCGGCACGGGTGCCGGAGGTCTAACACCCACCAGTCAGATATAGATGATCTGTCCTATCCTAGATCTCAACCTTGTGAAATGAGAGAGGGAGGAGACATCTGCTCTATACCCCGACCCCCAGTGTCACCTCACACTCAGGGGTTTGGTTTCATACTGAAGTCAAGAACTGGAGATACTTGACAAATCATCAGCTACTTAGGTACCTTCTCTTCGCACCCGCCCTATACAGTACCAAATTATAAGTTTAGTGCCCAAATAACACCATGGCCATGGCCCAGTAACACTTACATATAGTTTCCTTAAATAACAATACTGCCATCTCACATCAAGAATAATATTGTAGTAATGCCCTAAGTAGTATTAGCACAAAATGCCCCCATAATGTGACATACTGTATGGTGCCCAAATAACAGTGCCATACATGGCTAAATAAGACTTCCATATACAGTAGTTGCCTTAAATAATAATGCCACCACCACCATATACTGCAACACTTATATCCTGTCTTCAAAATGTGCATCTCCAGTTTAGACTTGGGAGTCTGCAGCTGTTGGACACATTGGGAATTGTAGAGCCACAGGTTGAAGAACACTGTTCTATACCTATGTACAATATGGTAGTCAGTTGGCACATTTGGGGCCAGCTGCCCTTTGGCCAAATCTCAATAAAAACCTCCAGCCAGAAGAAAGAGTCCCATATAGAATGTGATGGCCGTGATGACTATGGTGGTTGGTAAGTTTGCCCATGTTCTGTGGTCCCCTTCACTCTTTACTGTCATTTCGAGCATGTGCCTACATTAGGCCCTTCTTTAGGTTGACTCCCATCTCCCTCTTTTTCCTCCTCGCGGCCTTCGGTATAACACATCTATCATAGCATTGCTTGTTTATTTTAAATCCATCTAATTTTAGATCGGCACCAAAGGAGACCTTTCCGATACAGTTCATGGGAGTGCGGCTTTCAAGGGTCAGACAAGGCAAAGAAAGAGGTCCAGAGAGTGGAGTCGGCAACTTCTGTGATGTAGTCCCAACTCTCATTTGTATCAACGCCTTCAGGATGGACCGGGGTATAGAAACCCAATAGTCTGTTGTGTTATAATAACATGATGGTTCCTACGGAAAAAGGTTTCATCAAGATGGGACATGTCATCTAACAACAACTTCTGGCATCTCCTGCCTTGTATACGAAGGACTCAAGGAAGACGTGGTGAACCCTGCCGTGGCCCCATCTTTAACCCCATGGAGGGATATCCTCAATCTATATACTGTAGGGTCATCTATGTTCACATTACCAAATAAGGGAAGGCAAGAAGCAGCTAAGAGTCTGGCAGGAGAGTGTGGAGGTCCTATTCTTACCTGGTCCCATAAAAAACATCACCAAGAGGTGGCACCATTTTGTTATGTGGCTTTTGAATGACTAAATTACGAGACCCATAAAATGTTCCTTTACTGATGTGGAACCTCCAGGATCTGAGCCCAAAGTGAATCTACAGTCATTAAAATTTCACATCATTTTTATAGATTTGGTGGCAAAAAATGTTACTAAACTGATGGCATAAGCTAGTCTAGTCAACTCTATTGTGGGAAGTTGTTTCTAGGTCACCCTGGGGGGAGGAGTATACTAGGACTATTGAGAGAGGTGTTTTCTAGGATTCTATTGGGGGATGGGTATTCTAAGACTGTACTGGGGAAGGGTTTTGTTAGGACTTTTTGGGGGAGAGGTTTTGTACTACTATGGAGGGGGGGGGGGGGGGTTCTAGGGCTATTGGGGAAATGATTTTTTTCCGGACTCTATTGGAAAAGGGTTTTTTGAGGACTCTACTAGGGAAGGGGTTTTCTAGGACTCTATTGGGGAGCGTTTTTAGGATTGTATTGAGGGAGATGTTTTCTAGGCTTTTCTGTGTGAAGGGGTTTTCTAGGGCTCTATTGGGGGTGACGTTTTCTAGGACTCTATTGGGGATAGGGTTTCTAGGATTCCATTGGAGAAATGGATTTTCTAGGCTTTTCTTTGTGGAGGGATTTTCTAGTACTCTACTGGAGGAGAGGTTTTCTAGGATTTTATTTTGTGGATGGGGCTTTCTAGGATTTAATAGGAGAAGAGGTTTTCTAGGACTACTAAGGAGAGGTTTTCTAGGACTCTATTGGGGGAGGTTTTTTTAGGATTGTATTGGGGAGATGTTTTCTAGGCTTTTCTTTGTGGAGGGGTTTTCTAGGACTCTATTGGGGGAGGGTTTTTTAGGATTGTATCGGGCCGGGAGATGTTTTCTGGGCTTTTCTTTGTGGATGGGTTTTCTAGGACTCTATTGGAGGACAGGTTTTGTAGGATTCCATTAAAGAAATGAATTTTCTAGGCCTTTCTTTGTGGAGGGATTTTCTAGGACTCTATTGGAGGACAGGTTTTGTAGGATTCTATTGGGGAAGGGGTTTTGTGCGACTATTGGGCAAGGATGTTTTTGGATTATATTGGAGAAGTGCTTTTGCAGGACTCTACTGGGGAAGGGGTTTTCTAGGCTTTTCTTCGTGGAGGGGTTTTCTAGGAGTCTATTGAAAGAGGGGTTTTCTAGGACTATGGAGGAGAGGTTTTCCAGTACTTTACTGGGGAGGGCCTTTCTAGGATTCTATTGAGGAATAGAGTTTCTAGAAATCTTTTGGGGAAGGAGTATCTAGGAGCCTACTGGGAGAGGGGTTTTCTAGAAGTTTAATGATAGAGTGGTTTTCTAGGAGTCTATTGGGGAGGGGTTTTATAGTAGTCTATTAGGGTGTTTCTAGGAGTCTCTTGGTGGAAGGGTTTTTTAGGAGTTTCTTGGTGGAGGGGTTTTCTAGTTTATTAGCGGATTTCTAGAAGTCTGTTGGAAAAGGGGTTTTCAGGACTCTTTTCTAGGACTATGGGGGAGGACTCTTCTAGGACTCTAGGGTATAAGACGCTCAGTAATTTTCTACTAGGCTTTCTCTGTTCTCAGTCACAGTGCTATATCAGCAGTGACATCAAACATTATGATTACAGGGCACTGTTCACGCGTTCACCTTTGTCAGGTAGCATACACAACACTATGCTCAGAAGTATTCCACTATATATACTGTAGCTATGCTTATCCTGAGCTTCCTGATACATAAATAAAATACCAGCACTGCAGTATAAAATGACACAGTGAAGAATGTAGCCTAGCAGTGCAGATGTATATTCCATTCAGGGTGTATAGAAAGCTGGGTGTGTAATATAATAAAGGACTTCACACCCGAGAACAGCACATCTCGGAAATGATTCCTGCACCTAAAATAGTTCCCTAAATGTTTAATAAAGCTCTTATTTCCAGTAACAATTGGCTGCAACAGATGCAATACACACGTTTAATCTGAACAGACTGATAACACAGAGCCAGCTGCTGGCACCGCGCCCCGGGCAGGTAATTAGATCCAGTAATCGTGGGTGCCTGGGGCGGTAAGCACTGCATGCATTAGGACTAATGATGAAGCTGCGGGACTGTGTGATGGAGGAGAAGGTGGAGCGTACGAAGGTGTAAGATGACAAATGTCCATGCATGGCCGGCCTTAGGAGTGTGCAACCTCTTCACACCCGGAAAGGACGCCGTTTGCACTCTTGACCCAATGCTTGGTTCCCAACCCATGGAAATACAGAGGCCCAGGAAGAACGGAAACAGTGTAATAGTGTTATTTGAGTACAGTTAATTAGTAGATGTTATCTGCAGTCCTATGTAACACCACGGATAACACAGTATACA